>LPNX010790317.1:6136-35734 GCA_001517045.1 Pseudotsuga menziesii | reverse complement strand
CAAAATACTAAACCCTACTGCTAAACCCTAAATCTTTAATCTGTAATGCATTTACTTTATACAGAAGAGAATGAATATAACTTATATTTCAAGTATACTTAGTCTTTCTTTTTAATGCACAGTTAATTCTTTTCCAAAGAACAGAGTACAGTTCAGATTTAAATAAAAGATGCAAGTGAGATAGCTTAAATAAAAGATAAATACACAGTAAAACAATTGTAATAAAAGTAAAATAAACTAGGGAACTCAGTTTAGGAGATTACTTCTTCTAAGCTCTGAGGTACCATGCTAGAGTACTACCTGATGATATCAGGTGTGGAAAAACATGGTAATACTAACAAGTTTTTACACTAACAGTTCAAAGTACTAACAATTCTTTTTAGATATTTAAACAATCATACTGTTTATCTATTTATGCACAGAAAGATATAGAGATATGAATGAAAAACCTGTTAAACTGCTGTGGACAACAACAGCAATGGGAGGACGTTCCTCCCTACCAATTCCTGGAGAGCGCTCAAACAGCGACTTCTCAGGACCCCCGAGCTTGATTTGGTCTCCCTGGATTGGAACTAGGTGCAGCAAAACATATACAGTCTTTCAGCTCTATAATAACTCAAAATATTTGAGACAGTTCCCACAGCTGAACTAGCTGTACTCAGCTTCAAGTTCCTGCAAACATTCACTCACAATCACTTCCTTACTATCTTCCCTTTTCCTCAAATGAAAACTCCTGAATCACATTCAGCTGAATGAATTCTTCCTGGAGTAAAAACTGAGCAGCCTGAGCTCTCTTCATTGAGTACTTTTAAAGATTGCCTAGGTCTTAATTGGGATAACTATCATTTAATGAGCCACCTGCCCACATTCCACTTTCTTGGGGAATCATGACCCCAAATATAGGGAAGTTGCCACCTGCAACTTAGGAAGTGCTTGAGGATGCTGCCACTTGTCCTTTGCCTCTCCACCTAGTTCCAATACCCAGTTTGACCAGTAACCTCTTTTAACAGCTCTCCCATGCTGTTGTCTCCATAATATATTTATTATTAATAAAATATTCTCAATTACACTCCATAACTGTTGACTCTGCTGAGTCATCAATCCCTACTTAGGATTAAGTTTAACATAATGTCTCAGAAAATAAAATAAAACAATTACATAATTTTACAAAATTGGGGTATGTGACAGCTGTCCTCAGAAAGGAAGAGCAGGTTGTAGATATGAACCCTTCACGAACAAAGTGGGATCGAGTTGATAATATGGATCCTATGGGAAAATGGAGAGTGATTATGAAACTGACATCGATGATGGGATGAAAGTGATGCTCCAGCATGAAAGAGTCCAATTTCTCCTGAAGATGCTGACAAGGTCTTACATTCACTTATGGACGATAGTATCCTCTCTTGAGGATGGCAGGTATAAAAATGTGTGCATGAGAGTGGTCCTTACTAGCTAATGATGGCCCTACATATGTTACTCTCACATGGAGAGTACTCACATTTCGTTTTGGATACCGTCGAATAAGACTCCCTCAGGAGTGGTCCTAACATTAGTGGTAAGGATGCTCTATGATGAGTCTGGACAGAAAACATGGTCGACATTTATATGTGGTCGAGATCTTCTCTACAGATGCTACTCTCGCATGCAGAGTACCCACATTTAGTTGTGGATACTATAGAATAACACTCACTTAGGAATGTTCCTAACCTCAGTTGTAAGGATTCTCTACAATGAGTCCTCACGGATGCAAGGTCAGCATCTGTATGCGGTCGATATCTTCTCTGTAGACACTACTCTTGTATGGAAAGCATACCTACATTCATATGTAGATTCCATAGAATAACACTTGCTTGGGAGTGGTTCTAACATTAGTGGTATGGATGCTCTACTATGAGTACTCTTGAACATCGTAGTATAACAATCACTTGGGACAGGGATGATTTTAAGGAAACATACTTATTTAAAAGTGTATAAATGTTGGCGAATATTACCAATTCTTAAAACGACAACTATAAAATTATTGGCGACATTTTTGAAAAAATATTTTAATTTCCAAGGATTTTATATCATTTATATAATAATTTGGTGATTTTTAGGGTGAAAATGTTTTACCCCATCAAAATTGAGCGAAACAGGGCTTCAAAAAATGCAAAATGGCGAATATTTTTTGGGAGAAAAACATGGAAAAATGGCCCATTGGGCTAAAATTCGCCCCTAAAATTATCCCTGACTTGGGAGTGGTCATAAACTCAGTGGTAAGGATTTTTTACGATGAGGGCTGACATTTTGTATGTGGTCAAGATATTCTTTTCATACAATATTCTTGCATGGAAGACTAAGCCTACATGTGAGTGTAGATACTGTAGTATAACACTCACTTGGGAATGTTCCTAACCTCAATGGTATGGATGGTTTATGATGAGTCCTCACAGATGATAGCGATTGCATCTAGGTGCGGTTGAGATTTATATTTAGTTGTAGATGATTTAGCTGGTCATTATCATGGACCAGGATGATGTAGGATTGCATCATCCTTGGACTTATGTCCTAAATAGATAGGGATTGATCATCATGCTAAGAGATCACGTGTATTGTAGGTAGCATGGCGACAAAGGATTAATAGATCAAAGTGCGGCTAAAAATGATCGAGAAGATTGAAGTGCTGCTACAAAGAATCGAAATGATCGAAGTACTACTACTACAAAGGATCGAAAGGATCGAAGTGTTGCTGGAAATGATCAAGAATATCACAGTGTTGCTACAAAGGATTGAGAAGATCGAAGCGTTTCTGTAAAGGATCAAAAGGATCAAAGTGTTGCTGCAAAGGATCGATAAGATTGAAATGTTGCTGCAGAGGATTGAGAAGATTGAAGTGTTGTTGAAAGGATTGAGAATATCAAAGTGTTGCTGCAAAGGATCTAGAAGATCGAAGTGTTGCTGCAAAGGATCAAGAAGATCGAAGTGTTGCTGCAAATAATCGAGGAGATTGAAGTGCTGCTACAAATGATCAAGAAGAACGAAGTGCTTCTACAAAGGATAAATAAGATTGAAGTGTCACCGCAAAGGATCAAGTGATCGAGTGATGAATAAGATAAAGAATCAGTGTTGTAGAAGATGATGTTCTAGTACTGAAGACATTGAAGAGTAACTCTTCCATTTTTTGATGATTGTGAAAAATTCCTATGACATATATATGTATCACCTTGATGATGTTGCACACACTCTCTGTCATTACTCCTATTGTCTATGATGATGTTTTTAGTAGAATAACCTTCTCGTTAAGGGGGAGTGTTGAATATTGTAACATCAAAGGATATTATAAATGTATTTTACTGATGTAACCCAAGGGAGATGTTATTATTCCTCTGTAGGGGTGTTACTATTTTAATTCGTCATCATAGAGTCATGATGTAAGTACTCCATTGTAAGTTTGGTCAATAGTATGCTAATGAATATAATATAATATTGTATTTAGTCTTCCTAAGTGAATTCAAACCAGTCAACTAAGTGGATCCTACTTGTTAGGTTAAAAGTAAAGTGACAAAAAGAGTATAAATAGAGGAGTTGTGTTCCTAATTTGAACACACACTCACTTGTGTATAGCGTATAGGAGCGAGAGAGAGAGATATCTATTAGAAGGAGGCGTACCTATCGAGGTTCTTGCTTTGTACTTTTGATACATCTTATACAGAGGAATTTTTGTTGGGTTTTCTTCCCCATGAGGGTTTCCTAGGATAATCATTTGTGTTCTTTTGTGTGTTTGTTCTTGACTATATTTCAGTGATCCTTTTGCTTATGGTTATGTTGTTATGATGCTAAATTTTATAATATATGATATAACGATTAAAAACTTAACAATTAGCCCTCGGTTGGAACTATGTAAACAAATCCAAATAGATCTCCTCTTCCCGTGTAGAAGATATGAAGGGTGTGTAGTAATAAGGTAAACTGGTATATGTGATTAAACTAAAACTATGAAAGATGGTATCAGGTATTCTATTCACTTGTTCTAAGCTAGGGGTAGTAGGGATCATTGTTTGGTTCTCCACTAGTTCAACTGTGAATGTGAACACTTGAGCCTGACTTCTAGTAACAACTGGTGATCTGGGAGGAGGAGGTTTTCTAGTGTTTTGTTTAGAAATCGCTGACCATGGACCTCCTTCTAGAGCCATTTGTTTATTCCTGAAAGGTGATTGATGGAAAAATTACAAGGTAGTCAACATGAGGATAAATACCAATATGAAAGGAGTCAAGTAATCCCATGCAAGGACAATCCTATCCCCAAAGTGTTTAGTATGTCTAACCCCTAAGGATATTAGTGTTGAATATTGTAACTTCAAAGAATATTCTAAATGTATTTTGCTAATGTAACCCAAGGGAGATGTTATTATTCCTCTATCAAGGTGTTACTATTGTAATTGGTCATCAAAGAGTCATAAGGTAAATCCTCCTTCGTAAGTCAGATCAATAGTACCTTAATTAATATAATATAATGTTGTATTGAGTCTTCTTAAGTGAAGTTGATCCATTTAGTTAAGTGGGGATGACTTGTTAGTTTAAAAGTTAAGTGACAAAAATAATATAAATAGAGGAGTTGTGTTCCTCATTTGAACAAACATTCACTTATGTATAGCACATATGAGAGAGAGATATATATCTACTTGAAGGAGGTGCACATGTCTAGAGTCTTGTCTTGTACTTTTGATACATCTTATAAAGAGTAAATTTTGCTGGGTTTTCTTCCCCATGAGGGAATTGTAGGATAAATATTTGTGTTCTTTTGTGTGGTTGTGCTTGTCTATATTTCAGTGATCCTTTTTCCTATGGTTATGTTGTTATGATGCTAAATGTTAAAAGATCTGATATAACCATTAAAAAATTAACATGGTATCAGATTTACCCTAAAATAAGTATTTTTGCATCCAAAACACTGCTACAACTAGAACTATTGAATATTAGGTTTGCATGCTTGAAAACCCTAGAAGACGAAAATTAGTCATGATAGGACTTTCACTATATATCGAGATTGGAGAAGGATCCAGAGCTAAAAATTTTACAGGACTACGATGAAATCCTAATGTACTATATGTAAAAGTTTCTCATATTTTCTATAATATACAAGATTTGATTCCTCCAACTCAGGGTTCCATCCTCTTCGAGGGTTCAACATTAAAAAGATGACCTATGGAGAATTGTTATATATAGAGATATGAAAGTACAAATGAAATTTCAAAAGATGTTTGAGATAGTGCAGAGAATATAAATTTTTTGGTAAATGTTTCATATTGCGAAGGTGAAACAGTAACGCGATGCAGTCCGGACACATTCTCTATGCTGAATAGTCCCAAAATAAGTGACCTTGGGAAAATTAGAATAAGTCCCAATTTGAAACCAATTCTTCTCTAACCTATGGGGTTGGAAAGAACACAAACTAGGATACCTCAATGAAAATTTTTAGACATAGAGGAGCATTACTTTTGGTGATACAAAAGAAACAATATCAGGCTATTTTGCAGAAGAAATTGAAGAAAAGTAGGGAAGAATTTATTTTGCAGTTCTGATCACAGTTTTGGGAAAATGAATATGCTACTCAACTCGCCTTGAGGAGGTGCATATCTATATATAATTAGATATTAATAATACCTAATTTGAAAAATTGGGTTTTCTCTATCAAACCCTAGGTCCACCAGAAGTAGCCTTCTAGAAACGATTTCAAGAAAGCATAAGATTGAAGCAATTTCATTGGTCAAAGAAGAAGCTACAGATCTAGAAGGAGATGAATACAAAGCACAAGAATAAATCTACCAAGAAACAATGATAAATATTTGAATTGGATTTCATGTATATTCTTTGTATTATGCATGATAGAATGTTTTCATTAATGACAGTATACTACTAATATGCATGTTATGGGTAAGTATCCCATGGTGATATACAACAATCCATTGCTACTTATCCAGAATGAAACCTCTTTGTTAACATATTGTATTAGTGCACAATATCAATGATGTTATGGTAGAGACGGAAGGCATCTGGAATTTTTTTGTGAGATATGGATGACTGTTGTATTGGCTAAAATAGTTGCATGATTGTATCATTATAAATAATAATTTGTCATTATGCATATGAAATATTTCTAACCACGCAACTAGTGAATTTTAATTGTAGGAAATTTTGTGTACAAATTCCTACAAGAAAAGGAGGATAAGAATTGTTCCAAAGAACAGGTGATGACAATTCAAGATTCACTCCAATAAACATGAACTTGACACTCCCAGTGTTAAAGACACCGTGACGAAAAAAATAACTTTGGAAGAATATAAGAGAACGGTAGATCCACATCGAGAGATGAATAACATATTGGGCATGAGAGATAATTCAATATGAAGAAAAGTATGGTGGTACTTCCAAACCAAAGTAAGAGGCCTCGTATACACTCTAGTTATGTGTCATAGTTGAGTTACATCATTGATGCAGACCCTTACATCTATGGAATAAGCTATGATAAATGAGTAACAGTTGATCATGGGGAATGATGTCTAGGATATGGTTCTGATACCTAAAGGGAAGTCCATAGTGTATTCCATATGAATCTACAAGAACAATTATACAAAGCAAGGTCGTGGTTTGGCTGAGAAAGAATAGACTATGGAATGACATAATCTATTCACCAAACACGCTTCTCCAGTGAAGTAGAAGTTTGTATCGAGAAAAGAACCACCTATGTAGAATAGGATTTGTATGAGCTCAGAAGGAAACCATACATAAGAACATCCATCTATATAGGTAGCTTGAATATAAACTAAAGTGATGAATATCTTAACCTTTTCTACAAGGTTGAAGATGGAAAACTATAGAAGACAACAAGCTCACAGGTGGGTGCAACATGAACTTTTAGACAAAGTTCAAGTTGAAGAGATCTTGGTATCTAGTAACCTGAGATGTATACATAGAAAATCAGTAGTATAGGATGCTACCTATCACTCTAGTACAGAATGTAGAGGGAGGATAATGCTCTACTTCAGGGGGAGTGACTATAGAATATCTCTAAGTTCGGAATGGTACGACATTATGGACAACTTCTTGATGGAATAATAATTTACCGAGATTAAAGTGGGTTCCAACCTTCAAGGTTGAATGAGGAAGACTTGGATCTGTCGATGACCTAACATGATGAACTCATGGTAGAAGCAATGATGGAATAATACTAGTCATGTTTAGGATATAGTATCTAAACCGGAAAGAAAGAGTGTGGTATCCTCCAATTTGATTTGAAAGATGAAACATATTGCTCATGGAAGTATGGAAAGATTTGTCGCTAGAGGATTCTATTAGAGAGAGGGAATTCATTATGAAGATACATTTTCTCTAGTATAAAGGTACACTTCCATGATAACCATCATGGCACTTTCTTCCATGATGAAGTGGAATCTACATCAAATGGATGTAAAGACAACATTTTTGAATGATGTGATTGAGGAAGAGGTTTACATCGAACAACCAAAAGGATTTGAAGTCAAATACAGAGTGACTCATGTTTGTAAGTTGAAAAGGATATTTATGGACTCAAGCAAGCTCCTAGATATTGGTATGGAAGAATACATAGCTTCTTGGAAAGCTTGGGATTTACCAAGAGTAAAGTTGATCCTAAATTTTACATTAAGGTTATGGATGATGAACCTGTCATACTATTGTTGTATGAGGATGATATATTTATGACTAGAAATGAAAATAGATCACATATTGCAAGAAGAATGTAGCTAAAGAATTCGAGATAAAATATCTTGGATTGATGCATTATTTCCTCAGGATAGAAGTGTGGCAGAGCCTTGAAGGAAGATTTTTTAACCAAGGAAAGTATGTAGTAGAAAACTTCAAAGGATTTGATATGTTGGATTGTAAATCCATGGCCACAACCATGGACACCAACTTGAATTTATTGTCTGATGAGACATCAGAGTTAGTGGATATGACTTAGTACATACATATTATTGAGTCATTAATGTATCTGATGATCACAAGGCCAGATATATGGTTTGTTGTGAACACCTTGAGTCAGTATCTAGTTAAACCTAGATAGCTTCACCTGATAGCTGCAAATCATGTGATGAGGTACCTAAAAACTACAATAGACTTGGTAATTTAGTATGGTAGAGATCATGACTACAAATTATATGGATATACAGACTCAATTTGGGCAAGAAATGCCACATAAAGAAAGAGAACATTAGGTGGATGTTATAGTCTGGGATATGCCATGATGTCATGGTTTAGTAAGAAACAATCCAATGTTTCTCTTAGTACACCTAAAACAGAGTACATTGTAGCTTGCTTTGCTAATTGGGAAGCGATATGGATTCAAAAAACTGATGTCAGGGACAATTGAGATGAAGTTGGATACCATAGTGATTCTTTTTGACAACTAGAGTTGCATAAAGATGACAGAGAATCCTATGATATATAGTACTGCAGGGAGATATAAAAATCCAGTAATTTGTTGATGTGTTGACCAAGATTTCATGGAAATATTGGTGTAGTTTGAAAATACTTTCCTCGCAAGGAGGAGTTGTGATGATGATACTTCATACTTTCCTCGCAAGGAGGACCAATGATGTTGATATAGATATTTTCTCCCAAGGATGAACAATGAATATATGGACCCTTCTCATAAAGTAGAAACAGGTCAAAGATATGGACTCTCTTCGGAAAGGAAGAAAAAGTCGAATATATAGACCCTCTTTGGAAAGGAAGAACAAGTCAAAGATATGGACTCTCTTTGGAGAGGAGGAACATGTCAAAGATATGGACTATCCTTGGAAAGGAAGAGCAGGTTAAACCCTCCATGAACAAAGAAGGATTAGGTTGATAATATGGATCCTTATAAAAATGGAGAGTGATTATGAGACTGACATTGATGATGGGATGAAAGTGATGCTCCAGCATGAAAGAGGCCATTTTTCCTGAAGATGCTGACAAGGTCTGACATTCACTTATGGACGATAGTATCCTCTCTTGAAGATCGTAGGTATAAAACTATGTGCATGAGAGTGGTCCTTACTAGCTAACGATAGCCATGCATATGTTACTCTTGCATGGAGAGTACCCACATTCTATTTTCAATACCATAGAATAGGAATCGCTCAGGACTAGTCCTAACATCAATGGTAAGGATTATATATGATGAGTCTGGATAGAAAACATGGCCGACATTTATATGTGGTCGAGATATTATCTGCAGATGCTACTATTGCATGGAGAGTACCCACATTCAGTTGTGGATACCATAGAATAACACTCACTTAGGAGTGGTCCTAACCTCAGTTGTGAGGATTCTCTATGATGAGTACTCAGGGATGGCAGGGTCAACATTTGTATGTGATCGATATATTCTCTGCAGACATTAATCTTGTATGGAAAGTATACCTACATTCATATGTAGATTCCATAGAATAACACTCGCTTGGGATTGGTTCTAACCTTAGTGATATGGATGCTCTATGATGAGTACTCATGGACATTGTAGTATAACACTCACTTGGGAGTGGTCCTAAACTCAGTGGTAAGGATTTTCTACGACGAGGGCTGAAATTTTGTTTGTGGTTGAGATATTGTTTTGAATACAATACTCTTTCATGGAAGATTATTCCTACATGTGAGTGTATATACCGTAGTATAACACTCATTTGGGAATGTTCCTAACCTCAGTGGTATGGATGGTCTACGATGAATCATCACAAACGATAGAGATTGCATCTAGGTGCAATTGAGATATATATTTAGTTGTAGATGATTCAGCTAGTCATTATCATGGACTAGGATGATGTAGGATTGCATCATCCTTGGACTTATTTCCTAAATACATAGGGTTTGATCATCATGCAAAGAGATCATGTGTATTGTAGGTAGCATGGTGGCAAAGGATTAATTAGATCGAAGTGTGGCTGAAAAGGATCGAGAAGATCGAAGTGCTGCTACAAAGGATCTAAACAATCGAAGTAGTGCTACTACCAAGGATTGAAAGGATCAAAGTACTACTGCAAAGGACCGAGAATATCAAAGTGCTGCTGCAAAGGATCGAGAAGATGGAAGTGCTTCTGTAAAGGATCAAAAGGATCAAAGTGTTTCTGCAAAGGATTGAGAAGATCGAATTGTTGCTGAAAAGGATCGAGAAGATCGAAGTGTTGTTGCAAAGGATCAAGAAGATAAAAGTGTTGCTGCAAAGGATTGAGAAGATCGGAGTGTTGCTACAAAGGATCAAGAAGATCAAAGTGCTACTACAAATGACAGACGAGATCAAAGTGTTGCTGCAAATGATCAAGAAGAACAAAGTGATTTTACAAAGGATAAAGAAGACCGAAGTGTCACGACAAAGGATCAAGTGCTCGAGTGCTACATAAGATAAAGAATCGGTGTTGTAGAAGATGATGTTCCAATACTAGAGACATTGAAGAGTAACTCTTCCAGCTACTGATGATTGTGAAAACTTCCTATGACATATATATGTATCACATCGATGATGTTGTAGATACTCTCTCTCGTTACTCCTATTTTCTATGATGATGTTTTCAGTACAATAACCTTCGCGTTAAGGGGGAGTGTTGAATATTGTAACTTCAAAGGATATTATAAATGTATTTTACTGATGTAACCCAAGGGATATGTTATTATTCCTCTGTAGGGGTGTTACTATTGTAATTGGTCATCATAGAGTCATGATGTATGTACTCCATTGTAAGTTGGGTCAATAATACGGTAATGAATATAATATAATATTGTATTTAGTCTTCCTAAGTGAATTTGGACCAGTCAGTTAAGTGGACCCTACTTGTTAGGTTAAAAGTAAAGTGACAAAAAGAGTATAAATAGAGGAGTTGTGTTCCTGATTTGAACACACACTCACCTGTGTATAACGCATAGGAGATAGAGAAAGATATATCTGTTGGAAGGAGGGGTACCTGTCTGGGTTCTTGTCTTATAATTTTGATACATCTTATATAGAGGAAGTTTTGTTGGGTTTTCTTCCCCATGAGGGTTTCCCAGGATAAATATTTGTGTTCTTTTGTGTTTTTATTCTTGAATATCTTTCAATGATCCTTTTTTTTATGGTTATGTTGTTATGATGCTAAATGTTATAATATATGATATAGAAATTAAAAACTTAACAATTAGGCCTCTGCTGGCACCATGTAAAAAAATCCAAATAGATATCCTCTTCCCATGTAGAAGATATGAAGGGTGTGTAGTAATAAGATAAACTGGTATATGTGATTAAACGATAGCTACGAAAGATGATAGTAAGAGGTAGAACAATCAGATTAATAATATTTGATAGAAGCCACTCCAATCTATAAACATATAAATCAAATCTAACCCCATCAACTTTAAATACAACACAACAATTATAATTGAGTTATTTCATTCAAATGATTTAAGCATATGATTGTTCTATCAGAAAAATGCTAATTGAAAAATTAACATTTAATATGAGTAATTTTTTAATGGTTGCAATAATATATATATGAATTAAATAAAGAATTTTCTTTAAGATATAATTAACACAATAACTGAACAACGGAAAATCAGAACAAAAGTTAATGTGTGTAATAATGATGCAACATATTATAAAGTTGTTTGAAAGATAAGAGAGAAAGAAGGATTCACCAAAGAAATTTGATAAATAAAATCAAGAGACGATAGAAAGAACTAACTAGATTTTATTCAGAATGCAAAAAATTACAATTCTACAAAATCTAGAGTGTCCTCAGTATTTCCCTTTTGGTTTTCCTCTACTATCATTTCCCCTTCCCCTATGATATCTCAGTATTTTTAAATAATTATTACAAGCATTACAAATAAATGAATCTACCATAGAAGTAGGGATCATAAAATATTACTTTAAAACTTCCCAAGGGAAGATTGCCACTTGGAAAATATATCCAACAAATATTCTATGTCTTGATATTGGGAAATTTCTAATTGTAACTCAACTTTGTAGATAAGTGACTCAATCTACCTCTTAATTAATTTCTCTCATTCCCATAGAAAGGGATTGATCCTCATTTGCGAAGTTATGGGTGACTCGATCAATTCATCGATTTGTGTTATGTGAACATGATTGAGCTGCTCAATTTTATCCTTAGCTTTCGAACATTCTCCTTCAACCTGATCCATCATGATCCTAAGTAGTAGTGCATCTTCAATCAGATCCATGAGGGGTAAGTCTAGGAAAATTAACAGGTTATTTGACGCAAACCATCTTTTCTTGCATGCTCTCTATTCATCCTAAATGGTTGAATCAACTGACTCGCATCCATTCTACTAGGATTCCAAGGAGATTTTGATTCTCCTAAACTTGATCTTGTATAATATTGGCACATCTTCATGTTTATATTTAATGTACCCCTTGTTCCCACCTAAGTTGTACTTAGTGGTTTTTATCAAGTGAGCCTGGTGAACCTGACAAAGATGATTCGTTCAGACTTCAGAAGACCTTCAGAATTGCTTCTGGGAAGTGCTTGTTGTACTATATCACATGTTCACACCCTGTTGGGGAGTTGTAAGGAAATGTTGTAGCATGATAGTGTAAGTAAAAGAGTTGGTATCTTAGACCTTATTTGTCAATCCGATCAGCCCATGGTGTTTTTTCCCTTGGTTATTATTGGTTTTTGAATAAACGACTGATAATTTCTGACTTTTTCACTCAATACCTCCAAAGTTGGGGTGGTCGGCTTGGAATTTAGGTCTACTGAGCTTATTAGAGTCTATGTGTCAATATATAAACATGCTAGGCATTATGGTCGAGTCATATGAACATGTCTGAGTCCCCCTAGGTTTTCATTTTTTTATTATTTTAAGTTTTTTTTAAGTTTTAATTTTTCCAAAACTTAGGCTATTTTTGATAGCCTAAATGGAAAAATTGGTTTTGTAATAAAAGTGGGCTTGGAAATTAGTTTCAGTCATGGGGGTGCTCATTTTCAAACTCAGAGAACCATGTAAACCCATAAACCCACTTTTCCTAAGTTTTGAGTGATTTTCCCATCACTCAGGTCAGAAAACCCTAAAAATCAAATATTGATTATTTTAATTAATAAATTAATTAAACAATGGAGAAAACCCCAAACCCTAAATCAGTGGGATTTGCTCCAATTTGACTAAAATCAGTCTCATCCACTTGATATTTACTGGAGCTGACCATTCCTTGATAGAAGAAGGTGATCTGGGATGAACTGGGAGTGCACCACACCATGCAATCTTTGGAATTGTGCCCTCTCTCTCTCCTCCACACGTGTGGGCTCATATGGATGAGTTTTGGTGGATGTTTCAGTTAACAGGTTGATGTGTCAGTCCTATCAGCTCTCTGATCGATAGTTGCACTCAGTGAGACTCAGATCAGACTCAGATAGACTCAGATCAATCTTGACTTGACTCCACATGCAGCTATAGTCTCTCTCTCCTTGGGAATTGCACCGCCCTGGGTTGACTTTCCAATTTTTGTTATAAATAAAGCTCAGCCTTCCTTCCAATATAGATAGAGATGGATTGAAGAACTGTTGTTATTGTATTGTTTACTATTTTGGAATAAATAAAGCTTTGTAGGCAATATCTATGGTGTAATGCTTTTCATGTGTGGATGGTGATTGTCAAGTGCCTATGAGGTATAATCTGTATTATTGATCTTTGATTTTGTTGGTTAATTGTTGTCCTTGAAGGAGAGATACCTCCCATTGGGGTAAGATATCATTCTTGTTTGATTTATGCTCTTACTATTCACTTGTTTCAGATGTCTTGGAGTTGTATGTATTTTAAGTTTAATTGCATTCTTTCTAATTGTCTTTTTCCAGCAACACCTATGTTTTAACCATCTGTTTGTGCAAGGATTTCTAAGTTGCAGGTGATATCACTTATAGAAGCGGTTGATATAGTTTGAATATTCCCCATATTCAAGATATTTTGGAGGACATAATCCCTTGGTGTTCCACCAAAGCAGACTCCAAAGCCCAACATTCCCATGCTTCCAACACTCTTTCTATCTCTTCCTCCTTCTAAAATCAAAATTTTACCTGGTTACTTTGTTTACAAGATTTGTTATTATTTAGATATATTATATTAAATTAAAACTTAACATATATCTATTGTCTCAAGGCTCATAATCCAGATCTTGTTCCTTAAAATTTTCATAAGCATTCTAGATCTAGTTTAGGGAAATAGTCCGTTTTGCATGGAAATTTAAAGAGAATCCGTAGTTTGCATGCATTAGATTTATGTTTTTTGTTTTAAAAGATAAAATACAGCAATAATTTCATATCACATTATCTTCCCCAAAGGAAATACAAGACCCCAAGGAAATCTTGCTTTCCTTGGTTCCGTTTTTACCGTTTTAACTAGTTTTAACTTATATTTTTTTGGTTTAAAGTAGGCTGACAAAAAGGTACTTTCAAAGTGATTTTGGGAATATTTAATTCCAATAATATCTCTATTTTTTATTAGGAATAAAATAAATATGAGAAGCTTCTATTCAAAAGTGGCTTTTGGGCCATCCAAATCCCCCTAGGGGTCTCCCTTTTTTACTGTAATCTTTAATTTTGGCATTTTGTAAATCCTTGGTTTCATTTTGTATAAGAACCAAGAGGATTCAGATAATTTTTCTGATATTTTAACCACTGATAATAAAAAAAATTTCCGAATAGGCTCTTTCGAGCCCATTCCTCATCCCCCCTTCAGGGATTCACGCCTTTTATTTTTTTTTGCATTTTCTTATTTCTTTTTCATTCTAGATTAGTTTCATTTATGAAGAATAATATCATTTTATTACTTTATAATATTTTCCATATTACAGTATCAAAGTATCTTTAATACTTACCCCCACGACTTCCTGATTGACCCGAAAGGGGAAAGAGATGCGTGGTAGGACGAATTAGAAAAATTGTGGTTTGCTTCTTTTTTTGCTGCTTGTCATTAATTTCTGAAAACTATCTTTTTAAAATAAACCCCCTCCTTGATTCCTTGATTGAGGTCCACTTGGAATGAAAGAGTTTCTTGGAAGGTTTTCTTTCTAATCAAAACACACTGTTTAAAATTTACTAAAATTGACAAGAATCCGGTGTGTATGCTTTGCACTTGGATGTGGTTCATATAATAAGTCAAGATGCATCAAAATCAATGTGAGTGACTATATTAGTTAGGATTCACCTTCCCCAACTAAGCATCATCAGGTGAAAATCCAATGCCTCGATCAAACCGTAAATAGTGGAAAAATACCCAAAGGAAGTGGGTACTCCTGGACAGTGACCTCAGGGCACCGATCCCTGTTACACCTTCATATGTATTATGAAAATAGTCTCAGAGACTCCATTCATCCCACACATTCCTTGTGGGTAGCCGTGAAGGTTTATTTTTGGACATACTCCAAGTACCCCTCAGGTATATCTGGAGTCCCCCCTCGCCTAATTTAATACACTCATATTCCATATTAAATTAAAACATACCAAGAGGCAATTGCAAAACATTCACTCCAAGCACATGCAAGTACATTTGATTATTTTATGACTGTTTTTAAGGCACCAGTCCTGTGTTTAAATCTTTGATATATATGTATTGTGTGTCAACATTGTGCTTTATTATGCTCATTTTTCATCTTGTCATCTATGGTTATGTATGGTTAATTTCAAACTCCTAAGAATATATCTCAATTTAAAATCATCATACTTGTGGAAATTGAACCCAGTGATAGAACAATTTTACTCACAACAATTATCAATTGATCATGCAAAATCACTCACAAAAGAGACTGAAAATGGAGCTGAACACTAAACTGTATTAACTCAATGTACAATAGTTAACCCTGTAACATAATAGGTTGCTGCATTAAATAATTACATAGTATATTTGAATGCATGAGGAGGCAATTCGAATCTAGTCAAAAGCAGGCTTACTAAAATTAAGCAATCCCCCCATAGGTGCATAAAGTAGTTTTCAAATCAGTCATGGAGCTCACGAATTGGAAAAATAAATTAGGCAAGATAAATAGTGATGGAATGACAACTCATACATGCTTTTCAAAGGAGAAAAGAGTGGAGGATGTGGAGGACAAAAAACTAGTTAACCTCACCTAGTTAAACTTTCCCAATTGCCTTAAAGCACTGAAAAAGCAGGCAATAAAGCAGAAAAAGCAGAAAGGCGCCTAGGAGACCAAGAATAAAGTAGAATTGATTCCTTGAGGTTTCCCAAGTTCTACATGAGTCAAAATAGGCAAGTTTTACCACTATGGATAGGTAAATGACAACTTGCATAAGGTGGGACACATGAACTAGGAAAATAAGACAAAAATAATTAAATTAATGTCTAAGGTAGCTAACTATGGGTTGATTATTCTAACACCCCCCCTTAATCCTGACTTATGAGTAATATATCAGAAAATTATAGGGCCTAGCAACAAGGCTTAGTCACCCTTTACATACTGCATGTCCATTTAAACAAGGAAAGAGGCAAAAACCACATGGGAAAATCCTCCCTTAAACATGGACTGTAAAAAAAAATTTGGAAATCTTGTCTTCCCTCATGCTTCATAGCATGATCAGCAATCCCCAGCAGTGATTTGATATTGCTGAAGGTCTTCTCACAAAATGCTTTGGTGAAGATATCAGCTACTTGTTCTGAAGATGAACAGAAGAGTAGGTGAATGGTGCCATCATGCACAAGCTCTCTGATGTAGTGCATATAGATCTCAATGTGTTTGGTTCTCTGCTTCTGAACTGGATCTTTGCAGATTCAAATGGTACTTTGGTTATCATAGTATATGGTAGTTGAGTACTCTGATTCAAAGCCACACTCTCCAAGTAAACCCTACAACCATAAACATTGAGTTGCTGCATAACAACTCCTCTGTACTCTGCTTCTATAGATGAGAGTGCAATGGCACTTTGTTTCTTGCTTGACCAGCTGATTGGCCCTTCTACAAGCATAAACACATATCTTGATGTGTACTTTCTATCTGTGCTATCACCTGCCCAATCACTGTCAGTAAATCCAATCAAATCAAGATCAGATTTTGCTTTATAGAATATCCCATGTCTCCTTGTTCCCTGAACAAAGTTAAGGATCCTTTTGGCTGCTTTCCAATGGATCTCATGAGGCTGATCCATGTATCTAGAAGCCAAAATTGATGCATAATAAATATCAGGTCTATTATGTGTAAGATACAACAATCATCCAATCAATTTCCTATATAGTGTATTGTTTACCACTCCTGAAAGGAAAGGAGTCTTGCTTGGTTTGCAGTCCTTCATTCTGAATTTGTTCAGAAAATCCAAGGCATACTTGGACTGGTGCACCTTGATTCCATATTTGGTTTGATCAATCTCAAGCCCCAAAAATTGGCTTAAGAGCCCCAAATCTGTCATGGAGAAGGCTTGGTTCATTGCACCCTTCAAGGAAGCAATCTCATCCTTTGAGCTTCCTGTAATGAGGAGGTCATCAACATATAGCACAATGATCATTAATGAACCATTCATTAAATTCAAATAGAAATTTGGATCTGATTTGCACTGAACAAAATTCAATGATAGCAAGAAGCTATCAATCTTGGCATACCAAGCCCTGGGGGCTTGCTTTATCCCATACAATGACTTTCTCAACCTGCACACAATAGAAGGGTTAGTAGAAAATACTTGAGGATGCTGCATATATATCTATTTAGTGATATATCCATTCAGGAAGGCACACTTTACATCCATGTGATGTACCTCCCATTGCTTTGAGGCTGCAATGGCTAAGGCTAGCCTGATGGATTCCATCTTTGCCACTGGTGCAAAGGTCTCATTGTAATCTATGCCATGAACCTGTGAGTATCCCTTGGCTACCAATATGGCCTTGTACTTCATAGGTGAACCATCAGCAGAAAATTTGGTCTTGTAGACCCACTTACATTGAACTAACTTCCTCCCTAAGGGAAGATCCACTAGCTCCCATGTGTTGCTCTTCTGGAGTGAGTTGAACTCTTCCTTCATGGTTGCTTGCCATATTGGATCTCTTGCTGCTTCTTCATATGTTTGAGGATATAATTCCACCATCAAATAGCATTTCTCAGCAAACATAGGATCCTTCATGCACAGACCACTCTCAAATTGAGATATAGTCCTCCTTGGGTCATTGGGATCCCCAGCTAGCTCTCCTGCTGCATGTAGTGTCTTGGCTGCCCATTTTGGCCTTGTAGGGCTGTTATGGTCTGTAATAAACTCATAACTATCATACATATCAGAATAATCATGTTCAACAAACTCTTGACTTACTTTCAGAGGTTCAGGTGGTGAAAAGGTTTCTCCAACTTCCACTGCTGCAAGGGGTTCTTCTTGAAATTGAACACACCTTTCAATGAAGGATTTGTTTGTGCTAAAATTTATCAGCTTGTACCCTTTTGAATCTTTATATTACCCAACAAATAGGTACTCTTGGATTTGGGGCTGCAAATCCTTTCTCTTTTTTATTGGAATTCTAGCCCAAGCCCTTGAGCCAAAAATCCTGAAATGGATCACATCTGGCTTGTTCCCACTCCATGATTCGAAAGGAGTCATACCATCAAGCTGTTTGTGAGGCACCCTATTCTGGATATAGGCTGCACAGTTGATAGCTTCGGCCCAGTAATTTGGTGGCAAATTTTTGGCCTCCATCATGCATGTTGCCATCTCCTTCAATGATCTGTTCTTCCTCTCAGCAACACCATTCTGCTGTGGTGTGTAAGGGATAGAATGATACATCTAAATACCTATATCTGCACAATAATTAATAAACTCAGACTTGACATACTCACCACCATTTTCAGATTTGGGGACCTTGAGTTTCCTCCCAGACTGGTTTTCAACCAAAGCCTTAAAGACTTTGAAGAGGCCAAAAACTTCAGACTTGTGTTTCAGGAAGTAAACCCAACAATACCTGGAAAAGTCATCTATGAAAGTCAATGCATATTTGGCTTGAATCATGGACATATGAGGGAATGGGCCAGCAACATCACTGTGGATCAGCTCAAGGGGTGCAGAGGTTCTCTCATAACTAGCTCTCTCAAATTTATGCTCTGGGTGTTTTCCTAGGATACAACCTTGGCAGACTCCTTTGGAAAATTTTATCTTGGGAAACCCTATGACCATATCTTTTTCACTAAGATAAGAAATATACTTGTAATTTAGGTGGCCAAATATTTCATGCCAAAGATTTCTTTCCTCATTAGCATGAATCAGAAGAGAATAGGGGTTTGAGTAGGGTAGGAAGTGTGAGAACATGTATACCTTTTGAGCATGATTTGCAACTCCTTTTGCAATGACTTTAACACTTGAGATCTCTGTGATCTGAACTTCATCAGGGGAGAATATGGCCTTCTATGGAGACCCAGTGTGAGTCATCTAGTACACTGATAAGAGGTTGGAGGCAAGACCAGGCACATACAACACATTGCTGAACTGACCATGATCAAGATCAATCCTCCCTTTGCCCAAACTTTCAGTGAGAGAGTCATCTCCCAATACTATAGGTGGTCCTTTCGACATGTCAAGTGAGGAGAATGCCTCCTTGGTCAAAACCATGTGTCTTGAAGCTCTAGAATCAATGATAAAATTGGGTGAGCTTAATGTGCCAGCAACCAATGCATGAACTCTCTCTTTGTCATCTGAACTTGATCCTCCTTCTCTCTTCTTTGAGCTGTCTAGAAGGGAGATACCATTCTTCTCCAGGAGTTGGGTCAGCATGTCTATTTGCTTCTTCATACAAGAGCTTTCAGTGTGATTTCCTGTATTGCAGTATGCGCACTTGCTCATTTCTCCTTTGTTTTTCTTCTTCTGGTAGTTCTTCTTGGAACCTTGTGGCTCCTCTGGAGACTTGTTCTTGTCTCTCTTTTGCTCAGGTGGCTTTTTAGCTTTCTTTTTTCTTTTTGAATCCACCTTCGAATCTCTAGCAACCAAATATTGGTATTTGGATGGTTTGATGGTGCCCATCATCACCAGCTTGTCCTGTTCTTGTGTGAGAGATTCCATGAAATCTACAAAGCTAGGCATCTTCCAGGTTCGAGCTATCAACTTTGTGGCATAGAAGGTCGAAACAAACACTGAATAGTCAGGGCCAAGATTTGAGAGAATGGACAAGACTAGATGATCATCCTTCTTTTCGATCCCACATTGTTTTAGCTACAAAACAAGTTCTTTGAACTTGGAGAAATAGAGTTGTAGTGATTCAAAGCTATTGGGACTCAGGGAAATTAGCTCATTTTTTATTTGATCTCCCCTCATCTCATATATCTTTCCAAAAATATCAGTAAGCTTCTCCATACTTAATTTGGTGATGTCAATCCATCAAGATGGAAAAGGAGGTCTCTGGAAATACTCAGACATAAGAGACCATAGGCCTCATCCCTCCTGTTGTGCCATTTTATCTTCTCTGCAGCTGCATTGGGCTCTGCTTCTATTTCCATAGTCACCCTGTAGAGGCCTTTTTCTCTCAACAGTATCTCCATCTCTACTTTCCATTCAAATAAGTTGAAGGGAGTCAAGATGATCTTCTGAGATTGATCCATAGCTTAGAAATTGTCCCGGCTGTCAGTAGAAGGCTCCCAGTCACTGATGTAGAACCTACAAAACAATTTTGAAGGAGAGAAATCGATCTAAAATGGATTTGATACCATGTGGAAATTGAACCTAGTGATAGAACAATTTTACTCACAACAATTGTCAATTGATCATGCAAAATCACTCACAAAAGAGACTGAAAATGGAGCTGAACACTAAACTGTATTAACTCAGTGTACAATAGCCAACCTTGTAACATAATAGGTTGTTGCATTAAATAATTGCATAGGAGATTCAAATGCATGAGGAGGCAATTTGAATCTAGTCAAAAGAAGGCTTACTAAAATTATGCAATTCCCCCATAGGTGCATAAAGTAGTTTCCAAATCAGTCATGGAGATCATGAATTGGAAACATCACTTAGGCAAGATAAAGAGTGATGGAATGACAACTCATACATGCTTTTCAAAGGAGAAAAGAGTGGAGGATGTGGAGGAAAAAAAACTAGTTAACCTCACCTAGTCAAACTTTCCCAATTGCCTTAAAGCACTGAAAAAGTAGGCAATAAAGCAGAAAAAGTAGAAGGGCACCTAGGAGACTAGGAATAAAGTAGGATTGATTCCTTGAGGTTTCCCAAGCACTACATGAGTCAAAATAGGCAATTTTGACCACTATGGATAGGTAAATGACAACTTGCATAAGGTGGGACACATGCAATAGGCAAATAAGACAAAAACAATTAAATTAATGTCTAAGGTAGCTAACTATGGGTTGATTATTCTAAAAATACTAAAGTAGTTTTCCTTAGTAACTTAATAGGTTTTACCACCCTTGGCTTCATTAGGAGTTGAGCCTAAATGGAGGAGTTAAGAACAAGGTGACATCCTTGACTCGAGAATTGCCCCCAAGGACACACCGAGTGGCTTGAAGATTTCTACCACATCCCCCCCAGGTATGTGAAAGGAGGCAACACCCCTTCCAATCTACCACATTATCAAAATATTTGGTTGCGTCCTTCCTCCTTTGATTATGATCAGACAATACATCATATTGATGTTCAAAATAATTGAAGGTGTCCTAGATCTCATTTAATCCTTCAAACAACTCAACCAATAAATCCTTAAGACCATCCTAAATCTTGGAAGCCAGATCTTTGAATTATTCCTTTGTAAATTTAGAAAAAGTGGATGCAATAGATATGAGCTGGAAATCATCCAGTTGTTGTTCAAGAGATGTGATCTTTTTTGTATGTTTCTCATTAATCCATTGTGCTTCTTTAAGTTTATGTTTGAGAATATCATTTTGTTCTTGCAATTTCCTCATCTGGTCTTCATAATTACTTTTCAAACTCTGCAACTAGGATCGATGGCATTCATTGACATGAGATTTCTCTTATTTGATCTTTTGTAGTTCTTGTTCTTTTTCCTCAATTTCTATATTCACTGAGGCAACCAAGCCATAATTTTCCCCTACAAAGGCTCCCATAGTAGTTGTTGTCTCAAATGCTTCTTGTTTGACATCAGTTGAGGCTCTCTTCCATATCACTTGATTAGGGACAGAGCCATGTACTAAAGTCCATTACATGGTTCTCTTAGAACCCTTCTTTACTACATCCTTTTCAAACCTAGTCCAAAAATATTCCCCAAGGGAAACCAGTCCATCATCTCAAAAATATATTATCTCCTCCTCAGTAGGTGTTGTCACTTTGAAAACTGTGAACAAAGGAACAAGTTGGGAAACAATAGGAGTTGGAATGGGCATAATTACTTGGGAAATGGAAATGGATAGAATGAGAGGATGAGAGTTTGATGGTAGAGGGGTGGAAATAGTGATTGGAGTAATCAACACTGAAGATGTGGCAATAGTAGGAATAACAACAGGCTGTAAATATAACAAGGAAACTTGTCCTTGGGATATCTGTGAAGATGTAGGCTGAATAGGAGTAGTAGGTTGTTCAGTTACTGCTGAAAATGGAATTGTGAGAGTATAAAAAGTTGTAGAAGGAATAGTGATTTGAATGGATAAATGCACAAAATATTCCTTAATGCTAGGGATTATGATTCTTGGGAAAGAGATATAAAACAATGAATTATCATCCACTACACCTTCAAGTGGATCCATAAATGTCTGGATTACTGAGACAAATGCAGATAAGGTAAAGGGGATAGTGATCGTGAAAGAGAAACTGATGGGATGTGTTTCCTCTTCAAGATCATTTTCTTTGATTTAAAACATGTTTACATGTGGTGTTGGATCGACCCGTGGTACCGACTCTTGAATTATTTGCTTCTTTGGTGGAGGGGTAGTAGATAATGCCTCTGCTTGAACCACCAATCTCATAAGCTCTAGAATTTTATTCATTTATGTTGACCTTATTACAGAATCAAGAGTAGATTAAGTTTCAGGGCATGGAGGATACTCAATAATATATTTTCCACAGCTGTATGTTTTATCAGTTTGGATGGAAGAGGTGTTGGTTTGTGATTTTTAAAATTCCTTTTCCAAAATTTTATTTTGTGCATTTTCCTCTAATGACAATTAAATCCTTCAATAATTGAGGAATTCAGTCTTAAGCTTCTGCTGGTACTGGAAAATAAAATTCTTCTCATCTAAAGAAGAGATTCTGGTTAAAAATTATGAGAAAGCATTGGCCCCTTGATAAATAGAATCAACACGATCTACTTGGTGAGAATAAGAAACCTTCATATTTTCTTAATTGAAATGGCTATCCAAAAATGACACTAGTGGAAAATGAGATATTAGTGACCAAAAAAATGACCAAAATCCGCATATCAATGACCACTTTTGGTTTGGCGATCGCTGGTGGCTAATTTACAGTCTTTTATTACGCGACCAAAATTGGTCATTTTTATTTTGGTCATTTATAGCTTGTCGGTTGGTCATTAATTTGGTCATATATTTGGTCATTGATTTGGTCATGTATTTGAATCATTGACCAATTATATGACCACATTTATGATCAAATTAATGACCACATGACAAGCTAAAATATGACCAAATTTGGTCGCGTAATAAAAGACCATAAATTAGCCACCAAAACTGTTTTTTGGTCATTGATATGCGAATTTTGGTCATTTTTTTTGTCATTTATATCTCATTTTTTGGTCACATATCTCTCAATTATTGGTCACTAATTTAGTCATTTTTAGTCGCTTTATGTGTGGTCATTATATTTTAGTAGTTTGAATGGTGTCCATTATTAATCAATATAAATTTTTAATATGATATTATGTTTAATTAAAAAAAAATCATACATTTATTCTCACCTAATATACTTGTTAATTATGCAATGTCACATTATAATTAATTATAACACTTGTAAATAATATCTATTACACATGTAAATCATACAATGTCACATTAATTAGTTAATAATTACAACATTGATACATAACATAAAGTACAACCATATATATATAAGTTTTAAACCACAAATTATATTATATGAGATGTCAAAAGTATTACAATAAATATGAGTTTTCTCAAATACTCATATTAATTTCCATATAACTTTACAGGAAAATCATCACTTTTCAAAATATTACAATGGCTAAACCATCATACTTGCACTTGGCTGCAAAACCATACTTAGATCCCACGTCAACAGCTTCAAAACCATACTCAGCACTAAACCATACTTAGATCCCACATCAGCAGCTTCAAAGCCTTAATATCGGGTTCTTCATACTGAATGGAAAATATTCAATAGCAGGCTCTTCATACTGAATGGCAAATCTTCAACAGCAGGCTCTTCATACTCAATGGCCCACTTATAAGTTAAGCTCGCTCCTGCAAAATCCAATAAAAAAATATCACTTGTAAAGTAGAAAAACAATGAAGCAAATTATTTATCTTGTTCAACAGCTAACAACAATAACCAATATCATGTGCAAAATAATAAAATCTAATCTAACAAATTCAATTTAAGAATTGGTTAAAATTAAACTTGAATGGATAAATCTACAACCAAGATCATGTGCAAAATAGTAAAATCTAATATAACAAATTCAATTTAAGAATTTGTTAAAATTAAACTTGAATGGATAAATATACAACTATTTAGTACCTAAGAAAAGTAAAACTCAGCTCTAAACCAGGAAATGGATTTCAACAGGAAAGATAATCAACGAATCCACAAAACAATTATGCTCGACTGCATAGGTAGAAACCTGCATACATAGTGCAATCTGTGAAGGATTTCACCCATATATGTCATGTGGTTAGTGAATGACATGACACCTATGGAAACTAATGAATGATTTAGAACCCCATCAAACTATTGTGATGTTATACTCAACCACCAGTATAATCGAAACCCATCAAATAGCATCAACATTCCCAATTTCCTACATGCCTACCTTGTCCTTTTTTCAAACATATATTTGTATATAAACAAACGAAAATTATAAAAAGTTCTTTTTAACTTGTCAGCCTCAAAGTTTTCATGACATAGTTCAAGCATCAAGCCAACAACCATCATATTTTACCCTCTATATCTATATATAATAAAAAAATCATGAGTTTTTCTTTCTTGGACTCTGGACTCTGGAAAATTCACTTTATATTCACTCAAAAAATTTCATGAATTTTATCTATATATACATATATATTCTAGTGACATGCCATATCAACACAAAAACATTCATACATGAACCACACCCATACAACCTAGCCACTTTGGAATAAAATCATATATACTAGTATATGCAAAAAAATACTTCTATGAATTATAATCATGAATCTAAAAAGAACTACTGCTTGTTATTTCTTTTTCCATTTGAACTCATTTGGCATGTTTGACAGTCAGGTTTCCTAATAGTAAAAGACTTCTAGGAATGTAATATCTGCATACCAGTGGTAAAATTGTTTGAAACAGCCTCAATATCATCAGTCATGGCCTGTGCTTTTGATCTGATAAACTTTGCCTTCAAAATATTAACTTTTGATCTGATAAACTTTAGAATCACTTGTGCTCAAAACATACACACAATCAATTTTTGCAAATATATTAGTCCACAATCACCTGAGATTGGCACTAAAATCATACCAAATGAAAGCATGCTTCCTTGTGTCCATGTAAAATAGAGATCTGGCCGGATTTCTATAATACTGATTGGTCACCAGCCTCTGTAAAAATAGCACAAAAGAGATAAGAGTTGGTAGAATATTTTGAAATCTAGACATTCAGATAAATATAATGTTCAGTGTTATATAAGCCTGTAGTGTGGGAATGCACCCCATTTTTTGTAAGTAAAGCCCATAAGGTATCGACACAAATAATGTAATAATTTATAAATAAAGTGCATGATCAATATTGTCAAGATTAAACAAACCATTAGATAGGGTCATTGATCAATCTATTGATATTGTCAATAACCTTAGGCTATGTAGAGACCTTGTCCCAAGCTGAATAGGTTAGATATTATCTCTATTACGAACTTATGCTATTAGCTGTACTAGTGTACTCTTATTCTCCCAAATATAACCAAGCTATGCCATTTCGACAATGGGTTTTCCTCCTACTCAGGTTTCCCATTTAAATCCAAGTGTGTTATAGTGTGTGTGTTTCTATTGATTTCATCATTTTGAAAAACTCTTCATGACAAATATCATCTCCACCAAGATATGGAAGTAGCATTTTATTGTGAAACCACTTTTGCATCTGGTCATTTTCATATGACCATCATTTTTACTAGATTGTTTTTGTCAATTTTACGAGGCATGCCGATAATAACAAATTCAATGGCTACTAATGAAATGAGCACCATCCAATAAGGTTACCACAATATGAATAGCAAAGCTAATGCGATTTGTAGATTAGTGTGAGGTGTTTGTGGAACACTGGTCATGAGCTACACAGATGCATCCACAACATTATAAAATAGTGCCATGGCCAGATATTCTCAACTACGAGGATAAACATTGTTCACGACCGCAATGGACAATTGTTTGAGATATGTGTCTTATAATTTGTTTCATCAAGTTCCACTCTATATGAAATTATTACCTTCCACTGATTTAAAATTTTCGGAATCTTAACATTTCAATGATTTGTATATACTCACAGATCTCATTGCCTTGACCAGATGACCCTGACAACAGGGAACTTGGACATTTCTGTGAATTGCTACACATTTTTCAATTTGGTGCACTCGCTCCTTGATGTATATAACCATCAAAATACATGGTAACCAAGAAAAAATTAACAGAACCACTGTGAACAAAATGAAGTAGCTACTTAGCCATGGTCATTGATGCTTACCTCATAACCAGAATTTATGGCCTTCATACCATATTATATTTTTATTTTACATGTTAAAACAACAAATGCAGGGAACCCCCTACCAAGTCTCTCACCCCTCTTCCTCAATTCATGCAATCTCAATGGAGAGAGGGAGGCCACGACATAGATCTACCCAAGCCATGAAGGAGAGGCAAGAGTGTCACCAAAATTAGCCAAACAACTCTCCTACAACCCTCATTAAATGATAAATTCCTGACTCTTGTGCTAGTTGGGATGATGTTGTAACTTGTTCATCACATGGAACCAACAAATGATGGGTAGAGGCCATCCAATAATGATAAAAATGATCCTGGCATCCCCATGCAGACCTAATCACAACAACAACTTTAATGAATCTTCTTAATGTTTGTTGTCATTCCATTTTATGCCTTAATAACAATCTTTTGCGGGAAATTCAATTTTTATGTTGTATGGCTAAGTGGATTTTTTGGGGACACTCAATTTGAATGTCATGTTAACCATACTACATCAATATGAGCTTCCGACATACGATTATGGATATATTTAGGGTGAACTCGACATTGAAAAGTTTGCCATTGTGCATCAATGGTTCATGTATATTATACGACATGGACTCTACATTAAGCAGTCCATCATTCAGCATCCACAGTTCACAAGTATCATATCCATATGGGTACCTTGTTGCAGGGATTTGTTCCAACCCTACCATCTTTTCCTAGCACTACTTCTAGGAAAACTCAAAAAATGTAGACACCACAAAGGGTCCAAGCATAGATCATTTTAGAAACCCTTATGGAAAGATCTATCTCAATACACAAATATAAATACTACTTCAATTACAACAGAAACATAACAACAATAAATCTGATATGAAATTTTCTTTAAACATGCTAAAACAACATAGCTTTCAGCCCCAATGTCCTAATAAATCATTGTAATAAAACAACCATAATACTTGCTCAATGCATGAGAAAAATCAGTTCTGCAACACAAATTCATGAAAACATTGGTAGTACACTTCATATTATCATAGTAATGAAGATAAAGTACAAAACCTTAGCTCATCCCAAGCTGGTACAACAGATCCTTCCAACTCATCTCAAGCAGGGGCTCTTCAATGCATTCCGAAATCTACAATGTCCATTTGTGACTGCCACAAAATGTGGCCCACAATACAAAGGCCAAGTAAGGAATCCCATCAAGCTCTACAATCTAATCCATGGAGTTTCAAAACAAGCCAACATCGCACCAAAATTCAAACCCAATCTCTCCCATGTGCATCACACAAGCCATCAAGGATATTCTCGCATGCATCCCACAGGCTTCAATACTCAACACTTGTTGTCACTTCTCTCATTCATCATTTGTGATCATTTGGAGGCTTGACCTTTTAGAATAGAGTCATAGACTTAAATTTTAGACTGATCTTGGCAATTCTTGTTCCTTGTTGGAATCTCAATTAGGACTTAGGAGGCAAGATTAGGAGGGTATACTACAGCCTATCTTCCAACTTGAAATTGAAATTTCAAGGGCCCTCAAGACTGTAGAGGCTATTTAGAGCCTCCTTGAACTTGTATTTTGTTTCAGATTATTATATGTAGTGCACTTGGTGACATTTTGATATATTAAGTTCTGATCCACACACACACACACAAGTAGACTTTGCATATTTTTATCTAATGGTTTGGGATCATAGTTTGGAATCTTTATTATTTTTTCATTAAATTTATAATATCTTATGTATTTTTTAGTAAACTGAGTCATTAATTTCAAATTGATCTAACTCAATGTCGATTTTGGTTTGAGTGGGGCTAACCCTTGACCAGTTCCAAGCCCGAGTTCAAGCTTTAAAACATTGGCTAGCATCACACCAAATATCAATCTAGGTTACAACGTAGTTATAACAAAGACACTATATTCCCTTTATATATAATTAGGTGAGGGAGTCCAACAATAATACATGGATTAAGTCCACAAGTAAACACTAGGCTAGTTAAGCCAACAAAAAAAACCCAAGTGGAGTGCTACACTAAGCATATAAGTAACAAGACACATCCTTTAGGGGTTCCATATCCATATTCCGTCTTTGGCATGGCTGCGCTATGAAACATGTTCGACGCATGTTTAGTACATGTCTTGAAACAAGACTCATACTAAACACATGTCAAAGACATGTCCTAGACGTGTCTCACATGTCCAACACATGTGGGTAGAAAAGTGACATATAAGATTCTCAAAAAAAAATCTCAATAATTTTTCTCACTTTCTAAAGAGGGGGAAAGATATCTCAAAATTTTCCATTGTGCAGATGAATAGTAAAACCGAGATTTGATGGGATTCCATGTATTTTGAAGGCGAATTCACAAACCATATTTTCCATTTCTTCAACAATGGTGATTTTCTTCATTCATTCCACAGAAATCATGGCACAATCAGCAATGGTAGTCGGTAAAGGTCAAAAGAAAGATGGGAATGTCAGTGTTGGTGTCCCCCCCCCCTCCAAGCTCATATATCTCTACTAACGCTAGTACTCCATCTGCTGCAAGGGGAAGTATATGAATAAGTGCAAGGGGAAGTATATGAATAAGTATATATCTTGCTACTTGGGAAATGGGGAAGTATATGAATAAGTATATATCTTTCTACTTGGGGAAGGGGAAAGTATATATCTTGCTACTTTGTGCAAGGGGAAGTATATGAATAAGTGAGGCATGCCTCCTAATATTTTGAAAGGTTTTTCAATCCAACTAGGTTTATTAAGGTGGAA
>LPNX010790292.1:748966-1047578 GCA_001517045.1 Pseudotsuga menziesii | reverse complement strand
ATTATTTTATCAGCAATGTACAGGACAGAAAATGGTAAAAATACAACTTATCTCCACCGGCAAACTTTCTCTCAAAGTCTGGAAATGTGCTCAGCAAACCCAACCGTACACCTTTCTCGTTTTCTGTGCCAAAAATTAAATGCAAGTGAACAGCAGCACCAGGCCGTACACCCCCTCGATTTTTGTGCAATTTATTAGCAGACCGTACAGCTATTAACTCAGCCGTACCCTCCTCGAATTCTGTGCAATAAATAAATGCACCGTACAGCAAAATAACCAGGCCGTACACCCTCGAAATTTGTGCAGAATTTAATGCACCGTACAGCAGACAATAAAGGCCGTAGTCCCTCGATTTTCGTGCCAATAAATGAAGCAGCCGTACAGCAGAAAAATACACAGGCCGTACTCCTCCTCGGGTTCAGTGCAAACAAAATAATAAAGCAGTCTCGACCTCCTTGCTCACTGAAATCTCTTCAGCAATCAATCTGAAAAATCGTGGCCTCCTCAAGCAAACTCGACTTCCTCTCTCTCAGCTCTTCTCTTCTCCTGAAAATGAAAAGTGAATGCCCTTTTGCCTCCCTCAGCCTTTTTGTTTACCCTAAGTGAGTTTCTTAATCCAATGGTGGAGAAAGAATCAATCCAATGGATGAAATTGAATGAGAGTGAAAATCACTTTTATTTATTTCTCATAAATAAAATCACTCACCCACTTAAATTGATCAAAAAGTGACTTTATTGTTATTAAGTCTCATTAAGTGACATTTAATGTGAGGGTCACCTTTTTCCCTCTTAAAGTGACTTTAGGCAAAAATTAAAGTCACCTAGGGAACATCTGCCTAGGTACAAAAAACTAACACTAGGCATCGAGATTGCCAAGGACATGGGAATAAAATTGCTTAGTATTGAGGGGGATTCCGACCTAATTGTCCAACAGGTTAAGGGTCAGTTTGCATGTAAATGTCAAAGATTAAAAAAGTATAGAAATGCAATTTGGGATACAATGGACTTTTTTGATGCCCTTAATATAGAAGCAATCCCTAGAGAGCAGAATAGTGTCGTCAACCGACTAGCGTTTACAGCTTCAGCACTTCAGCCTGTTGTCCGCCGATTGCACACCAACAACAAAAATCAATTGAAAGTTGTCTCCTCACTTAGGAAAGTGGGAGAGGTGTGACCTTGGGGGAAAGCACAGAGCTAGGTACTGTCACGTACTCCTTATTAATTCTTCACACTGATCTAGGAACTAAGATTCAATCTCATCAAAGAATTATTAACAATTACTCATGAAATGGAAATAACTGGAATACCAAATAGGTTTCCTCTCTGTATATTATATAAACAATAAAGGATTACAATACCATGCATGATCAATGGCTTAACTCAATGAAGAATTCGAATAACTAAGGGACAATTCGAATTCCCATGCATGAGTCTAGCTTAACTGACTCTTTGCCATGCAATACCACTCAGTTAACCACTTGATAAAAAACCTTAATTGACTAATGCTCCTTAGTTAATTAATGCTCCTTGATGTCAATTAAACTTAGGATAGTGGTTTAACTAGGCCAATTTGACTGAAAGAGTGTGTATGATGGTAGATGTCTCCAACACTCCTAGCTCCTCCGTTTAGGCTAATTCCTAACGAAGCCAAGGGGGGTAGTCCCTACAAAAGAATTTCTATGGCTCTTAAGTTGTTGATGTGTTCTTAAAGGTTGTGGATGCGGATGGGTGTTGTTTAGGAGTTATTATGATTTGAAGGTGTTATACTTATTATAAATGTGATACAAAATCAAAGAGCAATCCATGTTGCAACAAGAGATTTGAAAGATAAGTTTAAATTCTAGGCTTCAATTAAGCATTCAATTATAGCAATCATAACAAACTAGAGACAATTGATCAAATAATTATGCAAACTAAAACAAGGACCAGTGCCTTACGGAGTCAATGAAGCTGAAATGTGCTAGAGAATTAAACATACGTCTAGAAATTAAACCAGTGAACGTTAGATTGTGCGAGTGCTCTTGGTAAATTTTAAGGATTTTAAAGATGATCTTGCTTAAGGTGTCTAGGAAACCTAACCGAAACTACTTTCAGTGGCTCCGTTTGAAGACATGACAGACCTGTCTGGAATCACAAGCTAGGTGTTCAGAGAAATTAACCAGCGAGTGTCTAGATTGGGTTGCTCGACGCTCACACTTGGAATTTTCCCACTACCTGAGTATTTATCGAGATAATGTCGGTGTGTTGGTTGTGGGGTGTTAGATTTTATTAAATTATTCTTGCGGGGTTAAAGGTCCAGTGCCATTTCTAGGTGCTCCGATCTGAGATCGGTAAGAGCATACTCCAACAAGGAGGGGCGGTAGTTAATTAATTAAAGGGGCATGTGTTGCAAGTTTTATTATTAGGAGCACACAGTTCAACTCTTCGACAGAGAGCGCTCTTGACTTCGTCTTATGATGGAAGTTCAAGAGACTTTAACTAAACTATATGCTTGATGCAAGGATAATGCAGTGGGAATGCTCTCCGACAGAGAGTGCTTTTGACTTGTGTTATGGCAAGTTCAAGAGACTTTAGTTCTTTGTTAAAAGACAAGCAGCTTGAAATAAGAACATAAAGATGATGTAGTTCAAATAAACAAAAGATGAGATGACTAAACTAACAATTAGTATTTACTTTTCAAAAAATAAAACTACTCTAAGTACTTGAAATAAATCTAAGCTAAGAACAAAGACACTCTTTCCTAAATGGGGAAGAAAAACCAAGTATGGAAAGCCTTATCCCACTTCGCCTTGTTTTATTAATGAAGTACAAATGCCTTGGGAATTTAATCCTTGTAAGGACTTTTGAGAACTAACTTAAGTAAAAATGAAAAACTCTTATGAGTTTGTACAAAGGAGAATGATTTTTTTTTGGTTTTGGATCCTTGTCTTTGGATCTAGTTTTGCTTGCTCTTTCTTGCTTGGCTTTGCTTTTAGTTCACCTGTGGATAAGAGCTCTAAACAAGGACTAGTAAGAGTGCTAAGAAACCAAATTTAACTTGTGATTCGAAAAGATTAAGTGGATGAGAAGACAAGTGCCTTATGAGATGAAACAAAAGACCAAAACAATGGAATGAGACCCAAAATCAAAACTTGGAAAGGACCAGGCAAGCTCACCGATTTTTATGTAAAATGCACGATTTTTGACGAAACGACTTGAGACTTTTTGCGAATTTAAAATTAAAGATTTTTTAACATTTTAGGCTAATTTCCAGAATCTGGAAAATAGCAGAAAATTAGTAAAAAAACAGCAAGTACAAAATTGCATGTTTTTCGAGAAAAAGTAAAAAATTAAAAAATATTTTTTTTTGAAAAATTTTCTAATTTTTAGGCTAATTTCCAGAATTAAAAAATAGCAGAAAAATGTCAAAAAACAACAAACTTAAAATGGCACGCTTTTCGAGAAAAAGTACAAAAAACTTGAAAATTAACTTTTTGGAAAATTTTCGAAAAAAATTCTGATTTTATGAATTTCCAGAATTTAAAAAAAAGTAGAAAAACACAGAAAAAACCAGCAAGCCTAAAAGTGGAAAATTTGCATGTTTTTCGAGAAAAATCGTGCACGTTTTTTGAGGCAAAAAGAAAGATGGATTTACAAACTTGAAATGAGACTAGGATCTTAGATCTAATAAAAGTTAAAGATTTGAAATATAGTAGATCTAAACCCAACAAATAGATCAAAGTATGAATCTTTGATCTACTTAGTCAATCATAATGCAAGATCTAGAAATGTGAATAAATTAAGAATTACTTGCATTACTTGGAAAGCAAATCGATGGGGTGAAACCTGTAAAAATGTAGATCCACTTTGTAGTAACCAACGTAACCAGGAGAGTTTTTGAAGTTTGTTGGAGAAGGAAAGAAAGATCCGGAACCGCTTGCAACCCTACAAACAAAATATATTAATAATGGAACACTTGTATGGTGAAGGTATTAGATGCTGAGAGCTCCTACTAGATGCAATTCCTGAAGACACGAACACTCAATGCAAATTTGATTAGAAGCCTAAGTACTAGATTGTTAGTCTTCAATAAACAAAATAATCAAATTGCAATACAAGGGTAGGGTGAAAGAAATATTACTTCACATAGGATGAAGACACAATGCCAAAAGCCCATCAAATGACCTCCAAAGTCTCAATATTTTATTAACAAAAGAAGCTTACAAAATCCAACAGAGTTTCTATGCCAAACTCTCCATCCGAATAGAGCTGAAGGAGCCTCTATTTATACAATGAGATCAAGCTAAACCCCTAAAACCAAACTAAGAGTAACACCGGAGTAATTGAATGAGCTCGACATAATGATTTGGAGTTGAACTGAGCTGCAACTGACTTGTAACTAAGTGTTGGAGTAATGGGGGGGGTGAGGTGGCTCATCCTCCCTTGTAATGATCACCCAACCAATAGATAACCCACACTTCAACCAAAAACGGATTTGACCAAAGAGGACGAATTTTTGACTGATAGTTCAACTGCTACACTCCGATACTTGATATGAAACTGACCGATATTGATTGCAATCATCAAAAATGCTCCGTGCCATGTCATTTAGCCTTTTATTTCGCTGAATTCAGATTAATTTGGAGAGATTTGGATTTTCTCCAAAATAATCATTTTTACTAATTAATCAATTTTTTCCCCAAAAATGACTTTTTTGAGAAAATATGCGTTATGTGGCCGAATGATGATCTGAAAGTTGGATCCGGCTGGCTGGCTGATCAAGAATGATTTTTGTCTTAAGGTTAGAGCCTTCAATCACTGAATTCGGGTTCTGGATGACTAGCTTATTACAAATTGAATTTTTTCATTTAAATTATGGAAAAATTTAATTAAAAAACTTAGGAAAAATTAAAAAATTAAAAATAAAAATTTTGACGCGTCCGTTAAAAATTTTCCGAAATTTTTTTTGAGGGTCCTAGTGACTTAGGACATGACCATGCTCTATTCTAATAATGCTTAGTAGGTTTATATATACTTAGTTGGGCTCTAATAACCCCCCAAGGCCCAGAATTCAAAATCAGGCATTCCAGCTTTGGAGGAAGCGGGAGAAAACCTCGTCAATTATACTCGGCTATAGGAAAAACATAATTGTCAAGGGCAAAAAACTCCCTAGAATACCTTAGTTGAAATTCTACGTCTTAGGAGACCGAACCACTCAAAACACCCTACTAGCACATTTTAATACAAACCCCGCAGGGCCATGGTCAAAATTATTCAAATGAAAAACTGGCTAGCCAATATTTGCTAGACATGAAGACGGATCAACTAATACACTGGAATCAAACATTGAACATGTTTGTCAATCGGTGGCTCCTCAGCTAATCCAACTAAGTGCAAAATTAGTGAATAACATCTGGCTCCAACTGTAGGACGTGTGCTCGATCTAGTCTCTTATGCAAGGACAGCATACAAGAACACCAAAATATCTGGCTTCCATATCTTGTAAAAACATCTCAACTTGACAAGAAAAACCTTAGTAGCACAAGTTTCATGAAAAAAAGCCAATCATCCAAAAGCTGCTTTATTCAAAGAAAAAACTTCACTGAAAAATTTATTTATTTCTAAGTACATAAAGAAAAATGCTAAAGTAAACGCTCACTTTAAGGAGCCTATTTTCCTACTCTAAGCATGATACACAAAAGGTTAGGTGTAATCATAGATCTAGTGTAGCCACCTAAGCATTTTATTAATATAAAAAAGTTTTGCCTTGTCTTTGGTTACTAGCCAAAGTAAGGACACAATTTCCAGAAAATGTAAACCTGCGTGATGATCCAGAATGGGCGGGCTGGTTGGGGAATCATAGGCATGAATAATGTTGTCAAACTTCTTCCCACACTGGTAGGTTCTCGCACAGGCTGCTTCTATCCATGACTGGATAGCGCTGATATACAAATCGAGATGATGCGGCAGGTCGACTACTCCATCATGCTGATAATCAAGGCTTATCAAATAATAACTCGTTGTATAAGCCCCAAGATGCTCCAAAACATAAAGAACATCTATATGTGAAGACGATGGTTGAGAAAAAACTTCAACTAGTTGTATCCCATCTAATTCTTCACCACACTGCTTTTTCAAGCCCTTATTATAGATACTCAGATACAATTCTGACTGATCATATGAAAACTCTAACTGTTCTTCTTTACAACTTTCATAAGTCTCAGAATAAACACTCCCCTCGCTGGACACATCATAGATGAGATTCTCAAAAATATTTTCAAAAATATCATAGGTTGGATTTTCAATAAGAGTCCAATAATCATCATTGCCATCTATGTCGGATATGAGAGATGCCTCATTACTCGTATCAAGTCCTTGTCTACACTCCTCATTCTGCTCAAAACAATCTTCTTCGAAAAGCTGGTTTTCAAAGATATCCCATGGGACCCAACTTTCCAAATATTTGTCATCCGGTGGAGAGCATGGAGGACTCTCATCACATGAAACTTCTAAGATTTGATTTTCCATTAAAGTCTCGTAGTTATCATCCATCTCAGATGTAAGGGATTCTTCCTCACTTGTATCACATCTCTAGCTATATCCCTCCTTATGATCATAGTCATCTTCTTCAGAAAAAAGGTCACAAGGTAGTAAACCTTCCAAACTATCATCATTATGCTCATTTGTAGGATTAGTACCAAAGTTTTTAGTGAGGTTATCCAATTGTTGATTATAATCTTTGACTTAACCCCGGGTTTCTGTGGTGACAGGATGGAGCTGTCTAACTATGTTAATGTACTCAAGCTCTTTTGAATATTGTTTTTCCTTTCTCCAACTTTCTCCAAAAATATCATGCATGTCACCTACATAGTTTATGATCCAGGAGGATCCAAGAAAACAAAATTTTTGAAGTCCTCCAATCTTAGCAAAACCAGCACCAAATCGAAGGGCTCGTCGAGACGATTCCAACGACGTTTGTTTCACCTCAAACGGACTCCGTATGAGAAAGTTATCGCGTTCTGTTCTATGAGGTCAACAGGCAAAATTGGCAAAAGAGGTGCCACGTGGCACCACTGACAGGGTGACACGTGGCATCCGTATTGTACGGACATGATGACATGCCATGTGTACGAACCAATGAGAGGACGACATGTGGCATGTACGGACGGATGACGTGTCAACCCATTCAATGGTACGATCCAATCCAGAGGGAACACGTGTTTGTACGGAAGGTGTGTTGGCCCAGTAATATTTCGCCACATGGCACTTGATGATTGGTTAAAAGTTTAGTAAGAAGACTGGCCTCCATGTGGTTCGACTCTGTGACCTCTCCTGCATAGTGCTCCACCTTACTATTAGCCCACAAGGTGTTCCTTGTATAATGTATGGAAATAAATTTATTTAAAGTATGCAGTGGCATTTCGAGCCCCAAAGGAGCCGGAGCTTAACCCCGACTTTGGTTCTTCCTCCAGCGTGACCGGGAGCTCCGACCAACACGGTAGCTCAGCACATTTAGCACATGTCGAATTATAAACTATGGAGTTTGGGTTAAAAGTGGGTTGAGAATTGTTTCTCTGTTATAACAAATTTTTGGGTTTTATACATAGTTTGGTTGGGTAGTTTTGCAACCAAATTTTATTAATGCCATACTTGGGTATGTGGTTGGCATAGTTGTTAATTATGTCAACTACATGATAAAAAGAGCTTTAAGTGAAACCAACTAAAACTTGAGAAGTTGAAACAAGATGCCAATCTTGGAAAATTTGTTGTAACCAAAGAGAACATGAGGAAAATGTGAAGAGGGGCAAGTCATGGCTATATAAGCCCCCTTGCCATTTGCCACTCATGCTTTGGAGTGGAGACTTTGTAGCTAAAGGAGAGAAGGGAGATTGCGTAGCTCTGCAAGAGGAAGGTACAAGTGTTTATACTCATTTTACATCGTCTTCAGGCTTCAGAGTTGCTGGAAGCAGTCTTGTTGTGTTTTGGGCAGCGGTTCTCTTCCTGACCATTGTCGCCAAGGTATCATTGTATCATTGCCATGTATTTTTCCTTATGCTGAGATTATAGATCGGCCCTCCTATTGAGAAGTAGGCCCGGAGACGTAGTCCATCCTGGACAAACTCCGTTATCAACTTGTTGTTTTTATGTGCGTATTGTCTATGCTGTTTGGTTCTCTTCTTATGGATTTGTGAGCTTCATTCATGCTCTTTATGCAATTCATGTTAATGTCGTAGAGTAGCAAAGATCTTGTTTTCGGATCATGTGGTATCAGAGCAGGTCTATTTGACGTTGGATTGTGAGTGTGGATGCTCACGAGGTCTAAACTGCAAGCTGGTGAGGGTACATTAGAGCCTTACAATTCTGAGATCGGACATGCACACCGAAGGAGGAAGATGGATGCTAATGATGCCCGCATCGAGATGGAGGCAAACTTTCACAAGGTCTTCTACATGATGGCCGACAAGGTAGACAAGTTGTTTGCAGACTATGAAGAACGCATGGAAAAAGAAAGAAAAGGCAGTGAAGTAAAGAAGGAAGACAAAGAAGTGAAGGACGAAGACAACACTTCAGTTAACCAAGGAGGAGGTGGCTAAGAGCCTCCTGAGCCTCCCTCTTCACCTTCAGCTTCAAGCACAATTTCAAGTGCTTCTTCCTCATCTCATTCTCAGCATTCCAAGGTTCCTCACAAAGAGCCTCAAAAGAAGCCCTTATTGAAGCTCCATGTGAAGTTTGATTTGACCATGTTCAATGGGGAAGCGAATGCAGAGAAGTTGAACAATTGGATAAGGCAAATTGAGGTCTATTGCCGAGTCCAGCAAATCAACGAAGAAGATGTGAAGATTCAGTTGGCTTCACTTCGGCTGACAGGCACTGCACTTGTATGGTGGGAAAGCAAGCTTCAGCAAGGTAGCAAACAAATGGGTAATCTTCTCTCATCGTGGTCTGCTTTCATTTCTGCTTTACGTAAGCAATTTTATCCGTTGGGTTATGTTCAAAAGGCTATGATGGATTGGCAAAGTTTTAGACAAGGCAAGGGTTAGAGTGTTCAAAATTTTACTGAAGAATTTAGAAAGAAAGCTCTAGAGTTGAATATTTCTTTAGATTCTCCTGACACTCTTTTGAAGTACATTGGTGCTCTTCATCATTATCTACGCCATACTTTGCTGTTGTTGAATCCTACTAGTGTGGATGAAGCAAGTGTTCAGGCTACTCATCTTGAGAGCAGGGGGAAGCATTTGCAAGAAGACCATCCGAAGAAGCCTTTCAAGCCCAACAACAACCACAAGTCCAAAAAGAAAGACAAGAGCAAGAAGACAGCTACTGCCCAGAAGGAAGGAGGAAAGCTCCATTGCAAACATTGCGACATTGATGGGCATGATGAAGAAAGTTGTTGGAAGTTGCATCTTGAACAGAGGCCAAAGCATTAAGGAGGAAAAAAGAAGAAAAAGACCGTTGCAACAGGGCAACGAGATTTGGGTTCCGACTCAGGTGACGAAACCAGGATTACAGCCGTGGGAATGCAAGGTAACAAAACTCCTCATACTGGTTCAAGTTCTACTCATGTTTCTAAAGAAAATGATAAAAGAAGAAGTGAGTTGTTTCACATCAGAGTTGTGTCTAAGCATACAAAGATTGAAACATTATTTGATCCGGGTTCTCAAGTAAATTTGATCTCAAAATCAGTTGTTAAGAAGTTGGGCATACAGACTAAACCTCACCCCAAGCCTTATCCTCTTGGATGGGTGTGTGATAATGCTAAGCTACAGGTGACTAAGCAATGCAGGTTAAGGTTTGCTATTGCTTCAAAGTTGATCGATGAGGTGGACTTAGATGTTGTTCCTCTTGACATCTGCGGTATCGTATTGGGAAGCCCATACTTGTATGATCAAAAAGCAGTATTCTTCTGTCATGAGAACAAGTACCATCTCACCAAAATTGGGGTGGAGTACATTGTGAGAGCTCAAAATTGTGAGAGCTACCAGTATGAAGGGGTGGAGTACATTGTTTCCACTTCTTGACACTCTGAACCAAAGCATACAACTCTTTGTCATAGGTGGGGTAGTTGATCACTGCTTGAGTAAAAGTCTTTGAATGGTAGCAAATAGGCTTGCAGTGCTGCATCAATATTGCCCCCATGGCATATCCACTAGCATCTGTCTCTATCTCAAATGGTTGTTGCAAATCAGGCAAGGCTAGGACTAAGGCGGTGCTGATCTTTCCCTTCAATGTGTCGAAGGCTTTCTGCTGCTTACCTCCCCACTGGAAGGCTTTCTTTACACTTGTTAAGGCATGCAAAGGAGATGCTATGTATGAGAAGTTCTAAATGAACCTCCTCCAATATTGAACAGCTCCTAAAACGCTTCTCACTTCAGTAGCGTTAGTAGGCTTAGGCCAATTGAAAATTACATCAACTTTTGAAGGATCAATTTTTAAATTTCCACCTCCTACAATATGACCCAAGTAAACTAATGAAGTTTTGCCAAATTCACACTTTGACAATTTTACATACAATTTCTCCTTTTTCAAAGTATCTAATACTTGCTTTACATGCCCCACATGTGCTTCCCAAGTTTTGCTAAAGACCAAGATATCATCTAAGTATACAATGAGAAAATCATCTAAGAATGGCCAGAAAACATCATTCATTACCCGCATGAAGTTTGTAGGTGCATTGCAAAGCCCAAAGGGCATCACCAACCACTCAAATAGACCTTGCTTGGTCTTGAAGGCCGTCTTCCACACATCACGTTCTACAATTCTGATCTGGTGGTAGCCACTGCGCAAATCCAACTTGGTAAAGAACACAGCATCTTTCAACTGGTCGAGCAAGTCATCTATGTGAGGAAGCAGGTATCGATTCTTGATCATGATCTTGTTGAGAGCCCGATAGTCAACGCACATCCTCCATGTGCCATCTTTCTTCATCACCAACACAATCGGCGAACCACATGGAGAGGAGCTGGGTCTGATCATTCCTTGGTCCAACAAGTCTTGAACCTGCTTCTTAATCTCTGCCATTTCAACTGCAGACAACCTGTACATGCCCACATTAGGAAGAGGGGCATCCTGCTGGAGATGGATCTCATGTTGAATCTCCCTTTTGGGAGGCAAACCCATAGGTTCCTGAAATATTTCATCATAGTTAGCCACAATATCAATCATAGCCTTTTTATGAGAAGGATCACAACCTTTGAAAGCATCAGATGCCTCACAATCTTTTGCTCTCACAACCATGAGCATGTATCTCTTATTAGTGTTGATGAGCCGCTTCATCTATCCTGCACTAACAAGAGTGGTGTTAGCCTTCATACTGTAAGCTCTCACAGTGTACTCCACCCCAATTTTGGTGAGATGGTACTTGTTCTCATGACAGAAGAATACTACTTTTTGATCATACAAGTATGGGCTTCCCAATACGATACCGCAGATGTCAAGAGGAACAACATCTAAGTCCACCTCATCGATCAACTTTGAAGCAATAGCAAACCTTAACCTGCATTGCTTAGTCACCTGTAGCTTAGCATTATCACACACCCATCCAAGAGGATAAGGCTTGGGGTGAGGTTTAGTCTGTATGCCCAACTTCTTAACAATTGATTTTGAGATCAAATTTACTGTACATTGTGAGAGCTCAAAATTGGGGTGGAGTACATTGTGAGAGCTCACAGTATCTAAGGAGACGATCATCCATACCGATCATCAGCCCTTGCATTATCTCCAGTCCCAGACTAAGCTACAGCAAGCTTGTCATTTCAGGTGGATGGGATTCCTTCAGCAATTCCATCTAGTGATCAAGTACAAGAAGGGTACTAGTAACAAAGTGGTAGATATGCTCTCTAGACCTCCTATTGTTGCATCTATTGTTTTGAAAAATGCTTCTTTATCCCATGAAAGTTATATTGAGCAGTATGCTACTGCTGATGATTTCAAGGAGATTTATGAGAAGCTAACCAATGGCACACAGGTGGAAGACTACTATTTGCAGGGAAAGTTGCTCTATCATTTGGGCAAGTTATGTGTTCCTATCAGTGAAAGAGTCCATGTAATACGTGAAGCTCATACTTCTCTTGTATCAGGGCATTTTGGGGTAGGTAAGACTTTGGCTCATTTGCAAAGACTTGTGTATTGGCCTCACATGAAAGACATTGTAACAAAATATGTAAAGGGGTGTGTGATGTGCTCTACTTGTAAGCCCACTAATAGAAAATTGGGGCTGTACTCACCACTTCCTGTTCCTTCCCATCCTTGGGAAAGCATTTCCATGGATTTTGTGGGGGGTTTGCCTATGTCTAGGAGGGGTCATGACTACTTGTATGTGGTCGTGGATAGGTTTCGCAAGATGTGTATTCTTATGCCATGTAAAAAGTAGGTCACTGCAGAGCAGGCTGCTTCTCTTTTCTTTCAGCATGTATGGGTTCACTTTGGACTCCCTACGTCCATTATCTCGGATCGGGACTCCCGATTCCTTGGAGAGTTTTGGACAAAATTATGGTGTATGATGGACACCAAGCTGAAGAGGAGCACTGCTTTCCATACACAGACCGACAGACAAACAGAGGTAGTCAACGGGACAGTTGTTCATTTGCTTCGAGGTTATTGCAACAAGCATCCTAAGTTATGGGATGAACAGATCCAGTATGTGCAGCATGCCTACAACAGGGCTTTGCATTCTTCCACTCAGAGCTCGCCATTTGAGACATGCTTTGGGTACTTGCCAAAGACTCCATTGGACTTGACTTATGGGAGAGAGGTTGGTTCAAGCACTTCCAAGGATGAAGACAAAGCCCGCAGGTTCATTCAAAGAGTTCAACTGGTACATCAAGCAGTGCAAGAGCAGTTGGAGAAGAGTCAAGCCCAGTACAAGGCTCGCCATGACAAGCATAGAGTTGATCATCAGTTTCAGGTGGGAGATCAAGTGTGGCTTCACATCAGCAAGGAGAGGATGAACGGAGAAGGCAAGAAGCTCAATCCCATCAGATATGGTCCCTTCACCATCTTGGAGAAGATTGGGACGAATGCCTTTCACTTAGAGCTATCGCTATACATGCAGATCTACTCAGTGGTGAATGTGGAGAACTTGAAACTATATGAGCCTCCCATGATCATGGATGAAAGGGAGAATCTCTCATTTCCATCAGTTGATGAATTTGCTCCTGAGTACATGGATGAGCTACAGGAAGATGTCATCCTGGACAGAAGGACAAGGACTTCTCGCAGAGGTGATGTTGATTATCTTCGAGTGGGCATCAGAGGCACTCCTCCAAGCAAAGCCAAGTGGATCGAGAAGGAGAAAGTGAGGGAACAATTCCCTCACCTATCTATTGATTAGTAAAGGCTTTTGGAGGCCAAAAGCTTCTCAGTGGGGAGGAATGATCCAAGAGGATCCAAGGCGGCAAAATTTTTGAAGTCCTCTAATCTCAGCAAAACCAGCACCAAATCGAAGGGCTCATCGAGACGATTCCAACGGCGTTCGTTTCACCTCAAACGGACTCCGTATGAGAAAGTTATCGCGTTCTGTTCTATGAGGTCAACAGGCAAAATTGGCAAAAGAGGTGCCACATGGCACCACTGACAGGGTGACACGTGGCATCCATATTGTATGGACATGATGACATGGCATGTGTACGAACCAATGAGAGGACAACATGTGGCATGTACGGATGGATGACGTGTCAATCCATTCAATGGTACGGTCCAATCCAGAGGGAACACGTGTCTGTACGGAAGGTGTGTTGGCCCAGTAATATTTCGCCACATGGCACTTGATGATTGGTTAAAAGTTTAGTAAGAAGACTGGCCTCTATGGGGTTCGACCCTGTGACCTCTCCTGCATAGTGCTCCGCCTTACCGTTAGCCCACAAGGTGTTCCTTGTATAATGTATGGAAATAAATTTATTTAAAGTATGCAGTGGCATTTTGAGCCCCAAAGGAGCCGAGGCTTAGCCCCGACCTTGGTTCTTCCTCTAGCGTGACCGGGAGCTCCGACCAGCATGGTAGCCCAACGCATTTAGCACATGTCGAATTATAAACTATGGAGTTTGGGTTAAAAGTGGGTTGAGAATTGTTTCTCTGTTATAACAAATTTTTAGGTTTTATACATAGTTCGGTTGGGTAGTTTTGCAACCAGATTTTATTAATGCCATACTTGGGTATGTGGTTGGCATAGTTGTTAATTATGTCAACTACATGATAAAAGGAGATTTAAGTGAACCCAACCAAAACTTGAGAAGTTGAAACAAGATTCCAGCCTTGGAAAATTTGTTGTAACCAAAGAGAACATGAGGAAAATGTGAAGAAGGGCAAGTCATGGCTATATAAGCCCCCTTAGTTGCCATTTGCCACTCATGCTTTGGAGTGGAGACTTTGTAGCTAAAGGAGAGAAGGGAGATTGCGTAGCTCTGCAGGAGGAAGGTACAAGTGTTTATACTTGTTTTACACCGTTTTTAGGCTTCGGAGTTGTTGGAAGCAATCTTGTTGTGTTTTGGGCAGCGGTTCTCTTCCTGACCATTGTCGCCAAGGTATCATTGTATCATTGCCATGTATTTTGCCTTATGCTGAGATTATAGATTGGCCCTCCTATTGAGAAGCAGGCCCGGAGACATAGTCCATCCTGGACGAACTCCGTTATCAACTTGTTGTCTTTATGTGCGTATTGTCTATGTTGTTTGGTTCTCTTCTTATGGATTTGTGAGCTTCATTCATGCTCTTTATGCAATTCATGTTAACGTCGTAGAGTAGCAAAGATCTTGTTTTCGGATCAGTTTATGTACTCAGGCTCACTTGATGATGCTTTAGGACCACAACCCTATGGAAAACCATGCTTCTGAACATAGCATGCATAATAGCAGGAAGATTCTTCATGAAGGTCTTCACATGCCCTACAAAATGGCGTGTAAGTTTCAACCATGTTAAGCAGCCTCTAACTGATGAGGAGGCTTCTGTTCATGGTTGGGATTTCTTCTTTGCCATGTTGGTTTTGCAGGGAAGGTTCTAGGAGGTGGTGGAGGTTGAGTTCTTTCAACAGTTATGACCCAATTCTGAACCTCTTTAATCTGTGCTAAGTACTTCCTTTCCATGTCTTGCATTTTTTCTATTAAGTCCATGAGCTTCTTTTCATATGCTTCGTTTGATGGCTCTTTCCCTTTAGGCTCAACAGTTTTAAGAGGAGCTGATGATCTAGAGTAACCCTGGATGTTTGACTCTCCTGAAGACTGCATATTCTTATCAATTTTAATGGCCAAATTCTGAGCTTGAAGTAATGTGGTCGGCTCCTTGTCTCTAATCTAGTACTGGATCTTGCCGATTAATGCTTCAATGTAATAATCCAAAGTGGAAGCTGCAGGAGGAGCATGAGTGGTAGGGATGGAATTTGACAACTCTATGAACCTATTATTGAACTCATCCATGGTTTCCATTTCAGACTTCTTCATGCTAGTCAAAGCTACTACTAAATGTCTAGGTTCCTTTTTACTGCCAAACTTTCCAAGGAAAGCAGTCTTGAAGTCCGCTATGGTAGTACAAGAATTGTTTGGCAAATTATCATACCAGTTGTCGGCTTTACCATCCAAAGATAGAGCAAAAAGGGTCATGTATACATCTTCATGTTTGTAAGTACCCCTGACATAGGCACCATAGTGTTTTGAAAAATATCTGAGATGTTGCTCAGCAGAGGTAGAGGCATCGGTGCCTGTGAAAGTGACAAGCTTATCAACTGGTTTTTCGGGAATGTCATGGGGCTGACCTGCTATCTGAGTGAAATTGAGCTAAGTAAAAATCTAACCCATTGTGTTAGGAAAACAATTATTGTTTTGAAAATTTTCTAAGTTTTCTTAAAATAAAAGGTGGATGTCTGAAACAGACTCAGATCCAAGTTCTGCAAGGATCCTACGAGAAGCTAGTTTGTTCAGTCTCCTCCTATAGACTTTTTCAGGGTCAGGGATGAAATCGAACAAACCTTCAGAGTTTCTTCTAGTAGAATACCTTGAGGTGTTAACTAATAGTGGAATCGCCAGGGGGACTTAAGTCTAATTTTGGAGAGTGATTGGACTAAAAATCTACCAAAAAAGGGGAAAAAGGTAAAAAACTAAAAGAAACAAAGGTCGTCCAAAAATAAAAAGATTTGTCCCCGGCAACGGCACCAAAAGATGTTGTCCGCCGATTGCACACCAGCAGCAGAAATTAATTGAAAGTTGTCTCCTTACTTAGGGAAGTGGGAGAGGTGTGACCTTGGGGGCAAGCACAGAGCTAGGTACTGTCACCTACTCCTAGCTTCTCCGTTTAGGCTAACTCCTAACGAAGCCAAGGGGGGTAGTCCCTACAAAAGAGTTTCTATGGCTCTTAAGTTGTTAACGTGTTCTTAAAGGTTGCGGATGCGGATGGGTGTTGTTTAGGAGTTATTATGATTTGGAGGTGTTATACTTATTATAAATGTGATACAAAATCAAAGAGCAATCCACGTTGCAACAAGAGATTTGAAAGATAAGTTTAAATTCTAGACTTCAATTAAGCATTCAGTTATAGCGATTATAACAAACCAGAGACACTTGATCAAATAATTATGCAAATTAAAACAAGGACCAGTGCCTTATGGAGTCAATGAAGCTGAAATGCGCCAGAGAATTAAACATACTGTTATTACATATATAGTAGCCAGGCTACCATATTCTATTTTTCAGAAACAGTACATTTTTCAACATTGATCTCTTACATATGAGATGCTGAGATGAGCATTTTTTATGGATCATTTTTGTATTAGTGGACTATTGTACTCTCCCATGCTAGGACTGAGTCTCAGGACACTCAGATTTGAGAACCGATATAGCCATTTATGTTATTTCAGAGCAGTAGTGGATGCCCAGTGTTATATCAGTACTTTCTCATTGGATATATGGTGTTTCAGATGGATTATATTGCCTGGATATGACTCAGTATTTTATATGGTGTTGTGGTTATTATTGCTCTTATATTGATTCTTGTGACATATATTGACTTGTGGTATCACGATCTGGCAGTCATATTTATATGGACTTGGTTGTATATTATACTATGTATTGATGTCCTTACTCTGGCTTTGAAGTTCTTGATCTATACTCATTGGTTTTACCCTCCTTAGGGAGAATAGAGGTAGTCATTTCCACCATTGTTTTGGCTTGCTAGTGATTGGCTCCATCATTTCATTGTCTTCATCCATCCATTACCTTCCATTTTAGTTTTCAACCCGACTGACTTCTTGACTTATGGCATGAAGGACCTTTTTCCCCGCTAGAACTTTTGTTGGACAAGCCTCCCTGTTTATATTGTGTCTCGGCTCTGAGTTGGTGACAAAACTTGCCTTTGGTAAGTTGGATTGTATGCCTAAATCATTCTGGTCGGTTGTCCCGATGTTTGACATTGTGCAGAACTCCCCCTAGTCACTTGAGATGTTGTTGGCTAAAACTGAAAATTCATGTACTACCTGTACTGGAAATGTTGAATATGCGCCCATGGAAAATGAAAATGATGAAACTGTGTTTCTTAACATATGTAAAGAGGGAAAGAGCAATGAAATGCTAAAACACTCCTTGAAGAGTATAAGAAAAGGTCTAAAAAGGCAATGGTTAAAAATATGCTATATCCAAAAATTGCTGACCTTATTAAAATAAATATGTCCTGGATGAAAGCTGCGATTAGTTGTGCTTTTAAGCACTGGTGAAGTCCCAAAAGGGTCATATAAGCCAAAAAGGCCATCGAATAAAATGATGATCCTAATGAACTTGGATCAAGCTTGATGTAGACATGATGCCTAAGTTGAATAAGAACTCTCTAAACAACTCACCCATTTGTGAGGCACTGCCATTCCTTGTGTTGTTGTTTGTCTGACATTGGTTATAGTGAGTATTCCCTTTCCCTGTCCAAAGTGTCATGATGTTGAGTAGGAAGTCATCCTTTGCCTTAGCCTTGTCATTTCCACCCTTCACCCTTCTCTAACAAATTGGCTACAGCTATGAAGTGAGTATAGTCTTGAAAGTCTAAGTCTGAGAAATAATAAATAAAACCTTATATATGTATTGGTTGATGTACCGCCAGTGAAATGAATGCTACTTGTTGTGATTGTTACTTGAATGAGATGTAGAGCATGTCTTAAACTTTTAACACTTGCAGCGGATGGATATAGTCTGAGTTATTATTGGTGTCTGATTATTCACAGATGGTTATATTATTTATTGGATATGATTGATGATCAGATAGAGACCTATGAGTGGTATGAGTATACACCTTAGATGGATTTGGACTCTCTGAGTCCAATGAGACAGTTTATTTCCAGTTCCGAGCACTTACAGATGTGATCAGGCTCATTCTGCCTTTCTAATGCAGTTTTTCTTCACAGATTGATATTTTTGAGCAGGGAGATGTTTCAGTTGGATCTTCTAGGGCGTTGTATGGGCATAAGGGGGTGCAACCACTTGTTTGTACCATAGTACCCCCATCCCAGAGAGCCTGGTGGGCTTAGTTTGACAACGCAGGCACCCCAGGAGGTTGTTTTGGCGGGATCACATTTCCCGAGGCAGATTAAAAAATGACTAAATGGCTATTGAAGAAATCGATTTGGGCTACTGAGGCAAGGAAATGACATGGGATGAGTCATGATGATGAGAGTGATGTCCTCCACACCTTCTCCAGCAGTTGCAGCTCTTGATTGGGCCCACATCTATTTTGGGGAATTTTTATATTATTTTCTGGAGCTCTTTTTGGGAGGCTCACGATTTCCTCAAGAAGGCACAAAAGTCAAAGAATTAAATTATTATATTATTTGATTGTGCCATGTGGACACTCAGAGGGAGTTAGTCAAACACTCCTTAGACCCACCATGTGCTTTCATTTATTTCTTGTTGAGTGGGTTACCTTTTTTGGATGGGTTAGTCCACTTTGATAAATTATGGTTATATTGATCCATGTATTGTATGTTGAGCTCATCTCAACCGTTGATTAAAACATTTCATCTTTTAATCTTAGCCACTCGTTTTGAAAGTGGTTAGGATTCATTTATGATTGAGGTTCTCTCATTTCTATTTAAAGGAGAGAGCTTCTCATTTGTAAGGGGTCTTTGGCTCTTGGATCTGAATAATAGAAAGACTTTTTCTGTGGAAATTTTCTAGATTTGCTTTGCATCTGATGTGCTCAAATGGTGATTAGCTTGTCTTCAGCTTACTAGCATCGTGGAAATTCTCGTGAGATCTATTTTTTTTTCGTGGCTATCATTGTTTTGTCTACAGGAGGGCGTTTTGGCTGGAGCGTTTTTGTAGGGGGACCTCAACTTGCTTGGTTCTCTTCATCTTGGATCAAGGGGTTTTCATTAGTTTCATTGCGATCTATGATTACTTCATTTTACTGTATTGTAGCATTTAGTTTCTTTATTTTGTATGTGCAAATCTGATATGGTTGACGTTTGCTCATGGAGGGTGGGGGGCGCTTTGATGGCTTCGAGCTTGCGTATGCCATAGAAATCATGGGGATCTTCCAGGATTGATCGGGATAGCTAGGATCGTCACTGTTACAGACTTCTACAAGCTTATCTAGGTAAGATCCATAGGTAAGTTCTTCTTTTCTGATCTTATTCCATTGTACCTTGCTGAAATTTAACTATTTCTTTGAAAACTCCCAAACCATAAAAACCTAAAAAAATCAAATAATCAGGGAGCCGTCCGATCTTTTGCCAAACCATTTCTGGGTTTCATAGATCGGGCCTCCCCCTAACTAAATCAACTGGAATGATGGTCAAATTCCTCATAGATTGACCTAGATCTGATTTTTCAGCAGAAAATTGCATAACCCACCACTAAAAAACTTGACCTGCTAGGGTTTTGAGTTTTTCTTATTTTTGACTTCACAGACGGATAGATCGGGTCTTGGGCAGTCCAAATCAACCCCAACGTTGTCAAGAGGCTCAACAGTTTGACCGAGATCTGAAAAATAGACTGAAACTGCCCTAACGCCTTCATTGAAATTTGGCCTTTTCCGGAAGTAGGTTTTTCTGAAATTTGACATGATAGGCTAATAGATCGGGTCCCAAGCATCCCAGAACACCCTCAACGTTGTGATAATTCATCCTGGTTTGCCCTAGATATGAAAAAATCAGTTTTCAGCCTCCTAGCCCCATCATCAGATTTTGACTTTTCTAGATCTGATTTTCGTGTTGTTTTCTTCATTTGGGCTTGTAGATCAGGTCTCCCTGATCTCTTCTCATCCTCAACGCTGAGCCATCAGCTTTTCAGTACCCCCTAAAGCTTCAGATTTGCCTTCCTAGGCCCTAGCGCTAGCTATCTACTGAGCTGGGTTTCCTGTACCTTGGCTTTTCTGGACCAATTGCTTTCTGGTTTCGTAGATCAAGGTGTTTCCCAAGTGGGTTACCTGAAATGTTGTCTTATTGCTGACTCCATTGTCCAATGCATACAAAGCACTGATCTCCAAGCTAGTGCTTCCCTTAGGCTCTCAGCCTTTGCCATCTACCAACATTCACTGATAGCTCAAACACCTTTTACTGAGTCTGATTTCTAGGTACTGGATAGTCCCAACTCTATTCGTGCTTGCCCTGTCATAGTTACGTTTTCCAAGACAGTTGCTAATACCTAAACCCTGGAGCTAGGGTTCCCATTCACCTTCCACCTTAAGTACCCTAAAGCCCCATCTGATCTTCTTCTGGTGTCTAGGTTCGATCTCTCCTGTCGGGAGCAGATCCGGGTCTCTCCCATTGTTGTCCTAGACTAGGATAACCTAGAGTGAAGGCTGCATTGATTGGCGTGACAACCATCCATTTGGGAGTCTAGGCAGTCGTGGTTCCACCCCTTAGTTGCTTGCCCCTCTACCATCCATTCTGGATCCACTTTAAGCAGGCAATTACAAGGCAGGTGATAACACATACGTCTAGAAATTAAACCAGTGAACGTTAGATTGTGCGAGTGCTCTTGGTAAATTTTAAGGATTTTAAAGATGATCTTGCTTAAGGTGTCTAGGAAACCTAACCGAAAATACTTTTAGTGGCTCCGTTCGAAGACATGACGGACCTGTTTGGAATCACAAGTTAGGTGTTCAGAGAAATTAACCAGCAAGTGTCCAGATTGGGTTGCCCGACGCCCACACTTGGAATTTGCCCACTACCTGAGTATTTATCGAGATAACGCCAGTGTGTTGATTGTGAAGTGTTAGATTTTATTAAATTATTCTTGCGGGGTTAAAGGTCCAGTGTCGTTTCTAGGTACTCCGATCTGAGATCGGTCAGAGCATACTCCGGCAAGGAGGGGAGGTAGTTAATTAATTAAAGGGGCGTGTGCTACAAGTTTTATTATTAGGAGCACATAGTTTAACTCTCCGACAGAGAGCGCTCTTGACTTCGTCTTATGACGGAAGTTTAAGAGACTTTAACTAAATGGGAATGCTCTCCGACAGAGAGCGCTCTTGACTTCGTCTTATGATGCAAAGATAATGCAGTGGGAATGCTCTCCAACAGAGAGTGCTCTTGACTTGTGTTATGGCAATTTCAAGAGACTTTAGTTCTTTGTTAAAAGACAAATAGCTTGAAATAAGAACATAAAGATGATGTAGTTCAAATAAACAAAAGATGAAATGACTAAACTAACAATTAGTATCTACTTTGCAAAAAATGAAACTACTCTAAGTACTTCAAATAAATTTAAGCTAAGAACAAAGACACTCTTCTCCAAATGGGGAAGAAAAACCAAATATGGGAGGCCTTATCCCACTTCGCCTTGTTTTATTAATGAAGTACAAATGCCTTGGGAATTTAATCCTTGTAAGGACTTTTGAGAACTAACTTAAGTAAAAATGAAAAACTCTTATGAGTTTGTACAAAGGAGAATGACTTCTTTTTGGTTTTGGACCTTTGTCTTTGGATCTAGTTCTGCTTGCTCTTTCTTGCTTGGCTTTGCTTTTAGTTCACCTATGGATAAGAGCTCTAAACAATGACTAGTAAGAGTGTTAAGAAACCAAATTTAACTTGTGATTCGAAAAGATTAAGTGGATGAGAAGACAAGTGCCTTATGAAATGAAACAAAAGACCAAAGCAATGGAATGAAACCCAAAATCAAAACTTGGAAAGGACCAGGCAAGCTCACCAATTTTTATGTAAAATGCACGATTTTTTATGAAACGACTTGAGACTTTTTGCGAATTTAAAATTAAAGATTTTGTGACATTTTAGGCTAATTTCCAGAATCTGGAAAATAGCAGAAAATTAGAAAAAAACGGCAATTACAAAATTGCACGTTTTTCGAGAAAAAAGTCAAATTAAAAAATACATTTTTTGAAAAATTTTCTGATATTTAGGCTAATTTCCAGAATTAAAAAATAGCGTAAAAATGTCAAAAATCAGCCAAAAAACAACAAACTTAAAATGGCATGCTTTTCGAGAAAAAGTACAAAAAACTTGAAAATTTAACTTTTTGGAAAATTTTCGAAAACATTTTTGATTTTATGAATTTCCAGAAATAGAAAAAAAGTAAAAAACACAGAAAAACCAGCAAGCCTAAAAGTGAAAAATTTGCACGTTTTTCGAGAAAAATCATGCACATTTTTCAAGGCAAAAATAAAGATGAATTTATAAACTTGAAATGAGACTAGGATCTTAGATCTAATAAAAGTTAAAGATTTGAAAGATAGTAGATCTAAACCCAACAAATAGATCAAAGTATGAATCTTTGATCTACTTAGCCAATCATAATGCGAGATCTAGAAATCTGAATAAATTGACAATTACTTGCATTACTTGGAAAGCAAATCGATAGGGTAAAACCTGTAAAACTGTAGATCCTCTTTGTAGTAACCAACGTAACTAGGAGAATTTTTTGAAGTTTGTCGGAGAAGGAAAGAAAGATCCGAAACCGCTTGCAACCCTGCAAACAAAATATATTAATAATGGAACAATTGTATGGTGAAGGTATTAGATGTCGAGAGGTCCTACTAGATGCAATCCCTGAAAACACAAACACTCAATACAAATTTGATTAGAAGCCTAAGTATTAGATTGTTAGTCTTCAATAAACATAATAATCAAATTGCAATACAAGGGTAGGGTGAAAGAGATATTACTTCACATAGGATGAAGACACAATGCCAAAAGCCCATCAAATGACCTCCAAAGTCTCAATATTTTATTAACAAAAGAAGCTTACAAAATCCAACAGAGTTTCTATGCCAAACTCTCTATCTGAATAGAGCTAAAGGAGCCTCTATTTATATAATGAGATCAAGTTAAAACCCTAAAACCAAACTAAGAGTAACATCGGAGTAATTGAATAAGCTCGGCATGATGATTTGGAGTTGAACTGAGCTGCAACTGAGTTGTAACTGAGTGCTGGAGTAATGGGGGGGTGAGGTGGCTCATCCTCCCTCGTAATGATCACCCAACCAATAGATAACCCACACTTCAACCAAAAATGGATTTGACCAAAGAGGGCAAATTTTTTACTGATAGTTCAACTGCTACACTCCGATACTTGATCTGAAACTGACCGATATTGATTGGAATCATCATAAATGCTCCGTGCCATGTCATTTAGCCTTTTATTTCGTTGAAGTCGGATTAATTTGGAGAGATTTGGATTTTCTCCAAAATAATCATTTTTATTAATTAATCAATTTTTCCCCCAAAATGACTTTTTTGAGAAAATATGCGTTATGTGGCCGAATAATGATATGAAAGTTGGATCCGGCTGGCTAGCTGATCAAGAATGATTTTTGGCTTAAGGTTAAAGCCTTCAATCACTGAATTCGGGTTCCGGATGACTAACTTATTACAAATTGAATTTTTCCATTTAAATTATGGAAAAATTTAATTAAAAAACTTATGAAAAATTAAAAAATTAAAAATAAAAATTTTGACACGTCCGGTAAAAAACTTTCGGAAATTTTTTTGAGGGTCCTAATGACTTAGGACATGACCATGCTCTATTCTAATAATGCTTATTAGGTTTATATATACTTAGTTGGGCTCTAATAACCCCCCAAGGCCCAGAATTCAAAATCAGGCATCCCAGCTTTGGAGGAAGCGGGAGAAAACCTCGTTAATTATACTCAGCTAAAGGCAAAGCATAATTGTCAAAGGAAAAATACTCCCTGGAATACCTTAGTTGAAATTCTACGTCTTAGGAGATTGAACCACTCAAAACACCCTACTAGCACATTTTATTACAAACCCCGCAGGGCCATGGTCAAAATTATTCAAATGAAAAACTGGCTAGCCAATATTTGCTAGACATGAAGACGAATCAACTGATACACTGGAATCAAACATTGAACACGTTTGTCAACCGGCGGCTCCTCAGCTAATCCAACTAAGTGCAAAATTAGTGAATAACGCAGCCGTCAGATGAGATGTTGGAGGGGGGTTGTCTTTTAAAAATTAACGTCAGACCTTCTGTTCTGGATAATGTAGAACATTGGCAAGTTTTCAAAGATGATGAACAAATCTTGAAATTTATTCATAATGTTGATGAGTTCTCTAACTTTAGAGTAAATAATCAGGAGGAAAATAAAGAGTATCCTGGAGAAGGCGATCAGTTTAATAACCCTATCCCACGTGGTCTAGTTGCTTTAGAAAACATTTTTTATAGGCAGGACAGAAAAAAAAAGAAGTAATGTTGAACAAATGAAACCTGGGGAGTATATTGAGATCAACATTGGAACGGAAACAGAACCAAAAATGATAAAAATTGGAAAGGGTACTTCTGAAAAGGAAAGGAACAACATTATAAACTTGGTCAAGGAATATAGGGATGTTTTTGCCTTCACTTATGATGAGCTTAAATCCTATAGGGAAAATGTTTTTCAGCACACCATTCCCTTAAAACCTGAATGTCAAAAAAGAAATCCTTTCCGTAAAAAACTGAGGCAAATAAATCCTAAGTTAGCATCTATTATAAAGGAGTTAGAAAAAATGTTAGTAGCAGGAATTCTAGCTCCTATGAGACATTCGACATGGTGTTCTAACTTAATTGTAGTTAGAAAAAAGAATGGGAGTTTAAGGATATGTATAGATTTCAAAAATCTAAACATAGTGTGTCAAAAGGTCAATTACCCCCTCCCCAACATTGAGACCCTCCTCCAACGAGTCACTGGATCAAGCATCATGTCAATGCTAAACGGTTTTTCTGGTTATAATCAAGTAGTCATCCAAGAAGAAGATAGGCACAGAACCACTTTCACAACTCCTTGGGGTACTTCGAATATCTGAGAATGTCTTTTGGTCTCACAAATGCTGGGGCTACTTTTCAAAGGGCCATGGATTATGCCTTTAAGGAGTTGATAGGTAAAATCATTAAGATCTACCAAGATGATCTTACTGTGTTTTCGAAAGAAAGATCCAGCCATGTTGGTCATCTCAGGCAGATATTTGAGCGATGTAGGAAATTTGGCATTTCTTTGAATCCGGCTAAGTCAGTATTGGGCATAGAAGAAGAAAAACTCTTGGGACACATTATAAACAAGGACAGTGTCAAGATTGACCCGGAGAGAATAGAAGCCATAAGGAAGATCCCTCTACCTAAAAATGTGAAAGAACTCCAATCTTTCAATGGGCATATAAATTTTATCAGAAGATTTATTCCTAACTTGGCTGAACTCATGAAACCTATGCAAGCCTTACTTAAGAAAAATGCCAAGTTTGTATGGACAATGAGGGTAGGGAAGCCTTTGATTCTATTAAGAATGCCATCACCAGGTCTCCTGTCTTAATTAGCCCGGATTACACGAAAGATTTCATGATCTTTTCTTTTGTTTCAGAAGACACTATTGCCGACGTGTTGCTCCAGAAGAATTTCGAAGGGTTCGAGCAACCTATAGCTTTCATGAGTAGAGCCTTACAAAACTTTGAATTAAAATATACCATCATGGAAAAGTAGGCTTATGCCTTGGTCAAATCTTTGAAGCATTTCAGAACATATATTGGATATTCTAAAGTCATTGGATACATGGGCACATGGGTGTCCAAAATCCAGGAGTATGACCTTGAAATAAAGCCTACCAAATTGATCAAAGGATAGGGCCTTGCTAAAATGCTTACTCAAAGAAATGAAGAAGCCATTGAAATGATTGTCGAAAACAATATCCCTCAACCAACCATGACTCCTGCGCTTCAAGAACTTGATAATCACTGGTATTCCGACATCATTTTCTTCCTGCTCTATTTGACTTGCCCTGATCACCTCAAAGGTCACAAACGAAGGGCTTTGAGACTCAAAACTGCTAGGTATTGCCTGACCCAAGAGGGTTTGGGTTGGAGGAACCCAGATGGCATTATACTCAGAGGTATTAATGAATAAGATTCCAAGAAAATCTTGACTGAATTTCACTCAAGATTTTGTGGAGGCCATTATGTAGCAAATACAACTACCCACAAAATCTTGAGAGCTGGATACTATTGGCCCACTATCTTCGCTAATGTTCATAAACATGTCAATTGTTGCTAGGAGTGTCAGCTTTTTGCCAGGAAGCAGAAGTTGGCTGCACTTCCTCTTACACCTGTTGTAGTCCTTGCCCCTTTTCAGCAATGGGGGCTTGATTTTATCGGCAAGTTTAAGGATAACTCTAGCAATGGTTTTTGTTGGATTCTTACGGCAACCGATTATTTCACTAAGTGGGTAGAGGCCATACCTACTAAGAATGCCACTGAGAAGGTTGTTATGGATTTTATTGAAGAAATAATCATCACCAGATTCGAAACTCCCCTTAAAATAACAACCGATAATGCCAAGGCTTTCAGTTCAGGAGAAGTAAATGACTTCTGTTTTAAATATGGCATTATCCTATCCCACTCATCAGATTATTATCTGTAGGGCAATGGACTTGCTGAGTCCACTAATAAAAACTTAATGACTATTCTTAAGAAAATTGTGGGTGACAATAAAAGAGCATGGGATAGCAATATTAAGTATGCTGTGTGGGTAAATAGGATTACCAAGAAGAACTCAACTGGAAAGTCACCTTTTGAGTTAGTATATGGACTCACAGCCACCCTTCCGGTTAGCATGTAGATTCCAATCTTTAGAATGTTAAGTGAATATGGCATGGAAAGATTGGAAATGGAACAAAGGATCCATCAGATCATAGAGTTGGATGAGTCTAGAAGAGTTTCCCTCGATCAGTCACTCAGGCATCAAGAGAGCATGAAGGGCACCTTTGATAAGTCAGCTAGGCAAAGATCCTTCCAAATAGGAGATATTGTTCTTTTATGGGATAAGAGAAGGGAGAAGCCTAGAAAGCATGGAAAGTTCAACAGCCTTTGGAAAGGCCCGTCTATCATCCGTGATACTGCTGGCACCAATTCCGTTTTACTTAACACCATGGATGGAGATACATTAAACCTACCCGTGAATAGTCAACATTTGAAGCCTTTTTATCGAAACAACCTCCAAGATGACCAAGGGGTCATCTCAGGGATTCTCTAAACCCATCCTTGTTGTATTTTTATGTATTTTTATTTTTGTACCATAATATTTGATGTACCAAAATGTTGTATCATAACCTTTGTATATTAGCATTGTATCATACTTCGTTTATATGCTGAAAAAGAAAAAGTTTTGTTTTATGCACTCTGATTTGAAAAAACAAAAAATATTTTATGGTATTTAATCATGGCTTATTTATATATCATATACATGGGCCTCAGACACTTCTGTTTACGTACAGGTACCAGAGATTCCTGGATTCTTAGGCACTCTCTTTGATCAATAAATCAAGAGAGTACCCGTCCCACAGTTGGAGCCAGATGTTACTAACTTATTTGTACCATAGTTGGATTGGCTGAGGAGCCGCCATTTGACAAACATGATGAATGTTTGTGTTCCAGTGTATCAGATGATCCGCCATTTGTGCCTAGCCAGTTTTGGCTAGTCAATTTTTGTTTCCAGTAATTATGACCATGGCCCAGTGGGGTTTGTAATAAAATGTGCTAGTAGAGTTTTTGAGTGGTTCGGTCTCCTCAGACGTAGAATTTCAACTAAGGTATTGTTATTACATATATAGCAGCCAGGCTACCACATTCTATTTTTCAGACACAGTACATTTTTTTAGCCAGATCTCTTACATATGAGATGCTAAGATGAGCAGTTTTGACGGATCATTATTGTATTAGTGGACTATTATACTCTCCGATGTCAGGACTGAGTCTCAGGACACTCAGATTTGAGGACCGATGTAGCCATTTAGTCATTACAGAGCAGTTATTGATGCCCAGTTTTATATCAGTGCTTTCTCATTGGACAGATGATGTTTCAGATGGATTATATTGCATGATTATGACTCAGATTTTTATATTGTGTTATTGTTATCATTGCTCTTATACTCATTTTTGTGACATGTATTAAAATGTGGTGTCATGATCTGGCGATCATAATTATATGGACTTGGATGTATTTTGTATTATGTATTGATGTCCCTACTTAAACTTGGAAGTTCCTAATCTATACTCATTGGTTTTACCCTCCTTAGGAAGAATAGAGGTAGTCATTCCCACCATTGTTTTGGCTTGCTAGTGTTGGCTTCATCTTTCACTGTCTCCACCCATCCATTACCTTCCAGTTTAGTTTTCAACCCGACTGACTTCTTGACTTATGGCATGGAGGATCCTTTTCCTCGCTAGAACTTTTGTTGCACAAACCTCCTTGTATATATTGTGTCTTGGCTCTGAGTTGGTGACAAAACTTGCCTTTGGTGAGTTGGATTGTATGCCTAAATCATTCTGGTCGGTTGTCCCAATGTTTAGCACTGTGCAGAACTCCCCCTGGTCACTTGAGATGTTGTTGGCTAAAACTGAAAGCTCATGTACTACCTGCATTGGAAATATTATCTATGCGCCCATGGAAAATAAAAATGCTAAAACTGTGTTTCTTAACATATGTGAAAAAGGGCAAGAGCAATGAAATGCTAAAATACCCCTTGAAGGGTATAAGAAAAGGTCCAAAAAAGCAATGGTTAAATATATGTTATATCCAAATATTGTTGACCTTATAAAATAAATATGTCCCTGATGAAAGCTGCGATTAGCTATGCTTTTAAGCACTGGTGAAGTCCCAAAGGGTCATATAGGCCAAAAATGCCATAGAAATAAAATTGATGATCCTAATGAAAGTGGATCAAGCTTGATGTAGTCATGATGCCTAAGTTGAATAAGCACTTTCTAAACAACTCAACCATTTGTGAGGCACTACCATTCCCTGTGTTGTTGTTTGTTCGACATTGGTTATAGTGAGTATTCCCTTACCATATCTAAAGTGTCATGATGTTAAGTAGGAAGTCATCCTTTGCCTTAGCCTTGTCAATTTCATCCTTCACCCTTCACTAGCAAATTGGCTACAACTATGAAATGAGTATAGTCCTGAAAGTCTAGTCTGAGTAATAATAAGTAAAGCCTTATATATGTATTGGTTGATGTACCGCCAGTGAAATGACTGCTACTTGTTGTGATTGTTGCTTGAATGAGTTGTGGAGCATGTACTAGCCTTTTAATACTTGTAGCAAATGGATGATAGTCTGAGTTATTATTGGTGTCTGATCATTTACAAATGGTTATATTCTTTGTTAGATATGGTTGATGATTAAATAGAGACCTGTGAGGGGTATGAGTATACACCCTAGATGGATTTGGACTCTCTGAGTCTATGAGACAGTTTATTTTCAGTTCCGGGCACTTAGAAAAATGATCCGGCTCATTTTACCTTTCTGATGTAGTTTTGCTTCACAGGTTGATATGTCTGAGCAGGGAGATGTTTCAGTTGGATCTCCTAGGGTGTTGTATGGACATAAGGAGTGCAGCCACTTGTTTGCACCATAGTATCCCCATCTCAGGGAGTCTGGTGGGCTCAATTTGACAATGCAGACAACCTAGGAGGTTGTTTTGGCAGGTTCACGTTTCCCGAGGCAGATTAAAAAATGATTAAATGGATATTGAAGAAATCGATTTGGGCTACTGAGGTAAGGAAATGACATGTGATGAGCCATAATGATGTGAATGATGTCCTCCACACCTTCTCCAACAGTTGCAGAACCTGATTGGGCCCAAACCTATTTTTGGGCATTTTTTATATTATTTTCTGGAGCTTTTGGGAGGCTCACGATTTCCTCAAGGAGGCACAAAGTCAAAGAATTAAAATATTATATTATTTTATTATGCCATGGGGACACCCAGAGGGAGTTAGTCAACACTCCTTGGACCCACCATGTGCTTCATTTATTTCTTGTTGAGTGGGGTACCCTCTTTATGGGTGATTTAGTCCACTTTGGTACTTTATGGTTATATTGATCCATGTATTGTATGTTGAGCTCATCTCAACCATTGATTAAAACATTTTATTTTTTAATCTTAGCCACTCGTTTTGAAAGTGGTTAGGATTCGGTTATGATTGTGGTTCTCTCATTTCTATTTAAAGGAGAGAGTTTCTCATTTGTAAGGGGTCTCTGGCTCTTGAATCTGAATAATAGAAAGATTTTTCTGTGGATATTTTATGGATCTTCTTTGCATTTGATGTTCTCAAATGGTGATTGGATAATCTTCTGCTTACTAGCATTGTGGAGATTCATGTGAGATCTATATTTTTCTGCTATCATTGTCTTGTCTACAGGAGGGCGTTTTGGCTAGAGCATTTTTGCAGGGGGGCCTCAACTCGTTCAGTTTTCTTTGTCTTGGATCAGGGGGTTTTTATTAGTTTCATTGTGATCTATGATTACTTCGTTTTACTTTCTTGTAGCATTTGGTTTCTTTATTTTGTATTGGCAAATCTGATATTGTCGACATTTGCTCATGCAGGGTAGGGAAGGCATTGGTGGTTTGGGGCTTACATCCGTCATAGAAATCACTTGGATCTTCCAGAATTGATCGGGATAGAAAGGATCATCATTGTTAAGACTTCTACAAGCATTTCCAGGTACGATCCAATAAGTAACTCTCTTCTCTTTAACAGATCTGAATCCATTGTACCTGCTTTTCCTTCCATTTTTCTAAAAATTCCTAAAATACTAAAAAATCTTAAAAAGTACTAAATCTGGGAACCGTCCGATATTTGGCCAAACCACTGCTGGGTTTCATAGATCAGGCCTTCCCTTCACTGAATCTACTGCAACGCTTGCTAAATTCTTGCTGGTTTGACCTAGATCTGATTTTTAGCTTGAAAACTGCATAACGCCCCCACTAAAAATTTGATCTGCTAGGGTTTTGAGTTTTTCTGATTTCTGACTTCATAGACTGATAGATCGAGTCCCACACAATCCAAATCACCCTCAACGCTGTCCAGATTCATGGCAGTTTGACCTAGATATGAGTTTTAGACTGAAAACAGCCCTAGCGCCTTCACTGAAAACTTGACTTTTCCAGAGTTTACTTTTTCTGAAATATGACAAGCTAGGCTGATAGATCAGGGCTTGAGCACTCCAGAACACCCTCAACGCTGAGCTAGTTCCTGCCAGGTTGCCCTAGATCTTAAAAACTGACTTTCAGCCTCCTAGCCCCCCTCATCAGATTTTGACTTTTCCAGATCTGATTTTTCCTGCAGTTTTCTAACTTGGGTTTGTAGATCGGGCCATCCTGATCTCATTTCCCCTCCAACGCTGAGTTGATAGTCTCCCAGTGGCTCTAGATCTACAGATCTGCCTCTCCAAACCCTAGCGCTAGCCCTCCTTCTACTGATTTTCCTATAACCTAAATCTTTCGGGCCAAATCCTTTTCTGGGTCCATAGATCAGGGTATATCCCAGGTGGGTTCACTGAAACGTTGTGATGATAGTGACTCCATTACCCAAGGCTGAATAGGCACTGATCTCCAAGCATAGCACTAGCCCTTCCTGACCTCTTTCCCCGAAAGTTAACCATTCCTTGATAACTCAGGTTACATGATACTTTCATATCCTTCACTGAGTCTATCTCCTTGGTACTAGACAGTCCCAACTATGTCCTCGCTCACCCTGTCATAGTTACGTTTCCCAATAAGTGGTCATCTTCATCAGTTGCTAGTACCTAAACCCTATCGCTAGGGTTTTCGTTTATCTTACACCTTACGTACCTCAAAGCCACATTTGATTTGTTCTGGTGTCTAGATCTGATCTCTCTTGTCAGGAGTAGATCCGGGTCTCCCCCGTTGTTGTCTTGGACTTAGATAACATAAAGTGAAGGTTGCCTTGATTAGCGTGACAACCATCCATTTGGGAATCTAGGCAGTCTTGGTTCCACCCCCTTAGTTGCTTGCCCCTCTACTATCCATCCTGGATCCACCTCACACAGGCAACTACAAGGTTGGTGATAATAGGTATTCCAAGGAGTTTTTTCCCTTGTCAATTATGTTTTGCCTATAGCTGAGTATAATCGATGAGGTTTTCTCTCGCTTCCTCCAAAGCTAGAATGCCCGATTTTGAATTTTGGGCCTTGGGGGGTTATTAGAGCCCAACTGAGTATGTATAAACCTACTAGACATTATTAGAATAGACTATGGTCATGTCTTAAGTCACTAGGACCCTCAGAAAATATTTTGAAAATTTTTTACCGCACGCGTTGGATTTGGGTTTTCTATTTTTTAATTTTCTAAAGTTTTTAATTAAATTTTTCCATAGTTTAAATGGAAAAATTTCGATTTGTAATATGTTAGTCATCTGGGGTCCAAATTCATTGATTGAACACTCTAACCCATAGAAGAAAACATCGGCATCGGCAAAAAATCGGCAAGGGTCCAGAAAACATCTTCTCGGCAACATCGGCGGAAAAAATCGGCAAACCACGGCAAATATTTAAAAAGACAATATATTCATTTTCTTTATAATTTTAAGCATATAAAGCAACAATGACATCAAATAAATACATTGACACATAAATATAGAAAAAACACTGATAGATATCATGTAGGCATGCCAAATATAATAGAGACATAAAAGTCGATACTGAAAGCCTGAATATAGTTGTCCAATAGTACTCAAGAGTCAAAAGTGGGAAATCAATGGTCCAATACATATATGATATTACAAAATGACATCACAAAACTAGTAGCTAACTATATGTCTCTGAAATATAAATCAATGCCCTCTTCCCCTTTTACGGGAAAACATAATGGGTTGTTTGCCAGGCCTGCCCCTGACAGTAGAAGGTCCTAGCCCTGTACTACTAGGTGCCAATGAGGGACTAGGTGCCAGTGAGGGACTAGGTGCCAATAAGGGAGTAGATGCATCGACCACTATAGAAAGTGGTGTTGATGAAGCCACATCACCCTCCATGAAGTCCTCTGGGTCAAAGCGGTCCGCCTCCTCCTCCTGTTCCTCCTCTTGCTCCTCCTCATCCTCCTGCCCCTGCTGCTGCTGCTCCTCATCTAACCATGTAGGTGCCTCCTCCATGATAGGTAACTCAGCCTCCACCCTCCACTTGGATAATATATCAATATTGTCCAAGCAAATGGCATCCACATCGGGTGATTTCTCCACCTGCTTCATCCATAGTCGAAGATTGTAGTGGACATACACCAAGTCATTCAGGCGTGGGAAATCCAACCTGTAAGAGGGTGATAAAAAGATTTAATGAGTCTTGACTCTTGAGTCTTGATGCCAGAGGAAGCCAATATGAAATAGGATCTTAAATTACAATGAATTTAATTGCTTTGATAAAGTTCTTAGTACTTACTTGGTGCGTTTCTTTGAGTGTATTTTATCAAAGGCACTCCAATTACGCTCACATCCAGAAGAGCTACAGGTTTAGCTGAGGACTCGGATGGCAACTTTTTTTAAATTTGGTGCCCTTGCACCATATGTCCTCCACCAAACACCTACAATAAACAAGAAAGAAAGATAATTGGATTAAATAATTCAAATTTCAAATAAAATGATAAATCATAAAACACAATTAGAATTTAAGAATTTGAAGTTCAAAATACAAATAAATTCTAATTTGCAATCACTTACTTGGAGTCAAATTGTTCCTTGCACGGACAGCATCGGCGTAGCCAAATAGTCCAGTAGCCTCTCGATACATGTCCATCTCACGAGTAATACTCTCCCGAGTCTCAAAATTAGGTACCATCCTATCCATACATTTGATAAGCCCTTCCAAAACCTCTTCATCAAAATCAAACTTACACTTGTATGAAAAGACAGGGTTGAGGAAAAGTGCAGCTGCATGAATAGGTCGATGGAGCATCCCAGTCCATCGTGTATCAATCAACTCCCATAGCATCATGTGTCTATTGTGTCCAGGGGTACCCTTCCCGACCGAATAGACTCTTTGGCCCTATCCATGGCCTCGTACAAATAGCCCATAGCGGGCTTGTCACTGTCAACTAATCTCAAAACCTTTAATAAAGGTTCACTGATTGAGAACACTTCCTCCACTCCTTCCCAAAAGGAGTCAGTGTAAACCAATCTAGCGATGGCTTTCCCATCCTCTCTCCTGCTGTATGTGCAATCTCGCCACTCATCACAAACAAACATTTGCTTCAGCTCAAACTGAACTCGAAGCAAAGACTGAAGAAAAATGAAGTAGGTGGCAAATCGTGTGATTCCAGGGCGCAACAATTCCCTGTTTCTCGTGCATCTCATCATGAGGCTAAGAACCCAAGCATGGTTATATATGAATTTGGTGATACTCCTAGCCTGATCAACAACCTCCTTGATGAAGGGAATTTTCCCCACATCCTCCAGCATCAAATCAATACAATGTGTAGCGCATGGACTCCAAAATAGTGAGGGGTGCCTCTCCATAAGCAATCTACCAGCAGCCACATAATTGGCTGCATTATCTGTTATGATCTGCACCACATTGTCCACACCAATCTCCTGAAGGACCCCATCCAACAACTCACACAACAATGCTGCTTCTTTTACCTGTGCCGATGCATCAACGGATTTGATAAACATGGTACCTTTAGGGCACTGTACCATGAAATTGAGAAGGGTCCTACCTTTCACATCTGACCAACCATCAAACATCAATGTGCATCCATAAATCTCCCATGACTGTTTGAATTCCTCCAATCTAGTATTGATGTCTTTCTTCTCTGCTTGAAGAATTGGGCCTCGAATCTCCTCATATGTAGGGCACTTGTACCCCGGGCCAACAATAGCAATGGCATCACACATAGGCTGAAAAAAATGATTGTTTCTTGTTATTGTAAGAGGCAAGTCACTCCAGAAAAACATCCTCCCCATAATCCTATCTACTTCTTATTTCTCCCTTTTTTTAACCATGGACTTGATGCTATTCCGTGGAACAAAGAAAGATGACGCAGCAGCCCTCACGGAAGCTGAACCCATGGCCGTGGAGCCCCCAACACTACCGTTAGTGGGATCCGGATGATCATAATCATATGTCCCTGAAGTCTTAGCCACTCCACCTGCAGCAAGTTCAGCTCTATCTGCAGCTGACTCTTCCCTTTTTCTATCTTTCGAGTGAATTGCATCATTGGCCATTCTCATAATCTCGGGGGTAACTGCAGTACAAAGCCCCACATCATGGCTAGGGAGTTTTGCCAAATGATACTTCAACCTGCTAATGCCTCCTGTCATATGTTGTCCACACAATTTGCAATTCAATCATTGTCGGTTTGTTCCATCTTCAGGGTCAACATATTGCCAAAATGGGTCCAATGCATTTGGCATTTTGTCAAACCTGTGGCTGCAAAAAAAAACAAAAGAAAAGACATTATGAATTTATGATTAAAATTTAAAAATTTAAACCCAAATAAACTTTAAAGACATTATATAAATTTAAAAATTTAAAAAATTTATAAATATTATTTAAAAATTTAAAATTTATTAAATAAAGACATTAAAATTTAAAATTTAAAAATATACTATGTTATATATAGTATATATAACATATATACTATATATATTATATAGTAATATACTATACGCTGTAATACTGTATAATATACAGTATATAGTATATACTGTACACAATATATACTATATACTGTATACTATACAGTATTACAGTGTATTACTTATATATATAGTAATATACTATACGCTGTAATATTGTATAATATACAGTATATAGTATATACTGTACACAATATATACTATATACTGTATACTATACAGTATTACAGTGTATTACTGTATAGTATATTACTATATAATATATATAGTATATTACTATATAATATATATAGTATATACTATATACTATATACTATATATATTATATAGTATATTAAAAACTTTAAAAAATGAAATGCGAGTAGTCTGGTCGGGGTCGGGGTCTGTGGATAGTGGGATGTCCCGATATACTATATAGTATATCGATGGAGGGCTCTGTCCCGAATTCGATATACTATATAGTATATCAGTGGAGGCGCGGGCTCTGTCCCGGTTTTAAAAAATATATATATAAACTGTAATTTCAAACATTAAAATCGTGAGTAACTCACCTGAACCCTCGCCACGACGCCGCCTGCTCCTTACCCTGTGGGCCTGTGCTCCCTACGCTGTCGATGCCAATGCCGGAACTTTAAAGTTTATACTCTCTCTCTTGGTCCTCAAGCTAACAGCCGACGCGAATGATACATAATAAAACCGTAAATGTGTTGCCGGAATGAGTTTTAACCCTTGCCGGAAAGACTTAGCAACTCGCCGATTTTTTCTATCGTGGCGCGATTTTTTCCATAAAATCACCGATTTTTTCAAAACCGCGTGATGTCCGATTTTTTGGTGAAATCACGATTTTTTCGTCGGAAAAAATCGCCAGCCCGAAAATCTCGCAATTTTTCGGGACATCAGCGATGTTTTCTACTATGCTCTAACTTTAAGCCAAAAATCATTCATGATCAACTGGCCAGCTATCCCTAAGTTTCAGAGGTTCATTCAGCCTCATAATTAATAATTTCTCAAAAAAGTCATTTACGGAGAAATTATTAATTCAAATATTAAAAATGAATATTTTAGAGATAATAAAAAACTCTCCAAAATAAACCAAATTGAATAAAATAAAAGGCTAAATGACATGGCAATGGGCATTTATGATGATTCAACTCAGCACAAAGTCTCTTCAGTCAGCAATCAGAGAGCATTAAAGTCACCTTCAGTTAGCAAAATCGCCCTTTTCATCTAGCTCACGAATTGGGTGATGTGCAGAGCAGTGATTGGTTTGATGTCTAGATCGAGGCAGGGAATTGAATGCACTCCTCATTATGTGCAAGCCCTAAGGGTTTGGCACCCATCACACCCACCTTGTAGCTACTTAAAGGCTCATGTGTCTCCTTCAAGCTCACGCCCTCTCTCCTTAGGCTTGCGCTACCACACGTGTGGGCTCCTAATTTGATGGAGGTGGGGATCTAGGGTTGGGAGTGGGGGCGCCTTGCCTAGGTGGAGGCCACCCCTCACTCACACCAACTTTTGATTTAGGTTTGGCTCTCAAATTATGATGCTGAGTTTGATTAATGATGGGGATTGGCCCTTATTTGATGGAGTTTGGTTTTAGGGTTTTGGTCTTCTCTCTTTGTATAAGTAGAGGCTCTTTTGAGCTCTACAGCATGGAACTTTTGTGGTAGAGTTACTTTGAGAAAATTGTATCAAGCATTTGCTTTGGAATTGATAATAAAGATATTCGACTTTGGAGGTCTATGGGCTTTGATTATAGTGAATTCTTCATGGTTGAGGTGATAGTCTCTAACTGCTCTCTTTCAATACTTGCATGTGTTTAATTAATTTGCTAGCTCAAGAAGGCCATTTTTGGCACGATAGAATAGCCATTTGTTGTCTCAAGTTGGTTATTTATGCAAAGTAGATTAATATCTTGATGGGCATGAGTAGTCAGTATTACGAAATGTTGATCTAGATTTGATTTTTCTAGCATACTAGCATATGATTTTTTGATTTCACTTCTTGTATTAAGCGTTTGTGTGTTATCAGGCTTCACTAATTGTAGAAGGGTGTGAGCTCAACTGCTTCTATCCCAGGCTTCAAACAAACTTTTTTGAGTTTAACACTTGGTGATTGCAGGACCTACAAGATTCGTCATCTTTTGCTACAAAAAGAAAGCTGGGAGCTGCTCTCTCTCGTGTTCCATCCACAAGATAAAACATTATTTTGGTTACCAATTACTTCAAGAAGCCCTCAGTTCCATTTATCCATCCTTTGGCTTCCCCTTTCTTGCCTTGTTTGGTTTGTTCATCCTCTTCTCTTTTCGTTGCCCTCTTTTTGTCCTTTCTTCACCCTTGTTGCAGCCCTCTTTTACCCTTGTTGAAGCCCTCTTTTGCCTTAGTTTGCAACCCTCTTTTACCTTTAGTTGGCAGCCCCCCTTTTTCCCCCTTTCTCTTTCGTTTCGCAGCTTTTTCTTCTTTTTCTCTCCTCCATTTTCACTGTAAAAAACTTTATTTTCTTTTAGAGTTAGTTTGTAGATTTGTTTTATTTTATTTTTTGACTAACATATAACATTTCAGTGTTAAAAGCTCTTATTTTCAGGAAAGTCAGGAAGAGCCCAAAGGCTATCAGCAAGCAAAAAAGCAAACAAAGAGCGGAAAAGACAAAAACTCCTCCCTCTTCTCTCTGTCCCTTTCTTACCTTGCTCATTCAAGAAGAGGCAAAGACATCAAAAAAGCATTGTAAAAAGTTAATTAAAAAGCAAGTGGGATAAAGGCTTTCACATCCCTCTTGCCCCATTTGGGGGAAGCCTGTATCGTCCACATTTTCATGTTTGCATGCTTGTAGAGTAAATGGTTAGAATAGAATAGGAAAAGATAGTTTCATTTTTTGAAAAGTTTTTGCTTTCATTAAAGTTTTTAAAAAAGAAGGAAAAGTTTCTTGTTTTTTTTACTTAGCGTTACATTAGAATTTGTTTTATCTGATATAATATTGCAAAAAAGTAAAAAGAACTAAAATCTCTTGAATCTCATCGTAAGGTGGATCAAGAGTGCTCTCTATCGGAGGGTTTGTTTGTTTTCATTTATTTCATGTACTTTTGCTTTTGTAATTTATTAACTTAATGCTAAGTCTCTTGAACTTGCCGGAATCCAAGTCAATAGCACTCTCTATTAGAGAGCATATTAGTTTGTTTGCATTATCCTTGCATTTAGGCATATAGAATAGCTAAGACTCTTGAACTTTTGTCATAAGACAAAGTCAAGAGCGCTCTCTGTCGGAGGGTTTAACTTGTTTTTCTAATAAAACTGGCAACTCAGATTCTCCTTTAATTAATTTACTTCGTTGCTATCCCTCACCTAGTATGCTCTACCGACTTTCATAGTTGGGCTCGTACTCAAGACAGTTAACGGACTTGTTAATCTCACAAATAACAACAAAATATAATTTTCCTCCATAACCAACGCACCGGCGTTGTAGAAAGCATTCGAAGTCAATTCTCAATAAGGGCGCCAGAACTCCCCGTTGTCTTAGAGTCCCGGCTAGCTGATCAATCCATCGGACACCAGCCTGGGATAATGGACAGGCCAACATGTCTAGAACGGAATAACTTCGAATGCTTTCCCGGTTGGTCTTTGATACCTTTGACAAGCCATAATAAAGAAGACCATTAAAAATGTTTAAAATAAACCAAGAGCAATTGCAGAACACTTTCACTAGCACTATTACAAGACTTGTACTTTCATTATTTTTCAAGCATCTCAGAAGTTTGACTCCATAAGGCACTGGTTTGTCATTTCATGCATCATTATTAATCTAGACCATTTGTCCTTTGGTTTATAAAATCTTTATCTGTGAATGCTAGTTTATTTCAAGTTCTCGTCATATTGTTCATCTTTTAATCTGGTGTAGCAACGTGGATTGCTTTTCTTCTAATATTTATTTTTCAGTTATTAGAATTATAATCTTCTTTCATCATAACAAACTCCTAAACAACACCCATCCGCATCACCTTCATAAAACTTACTTAAACACATTGAGCCTTAGAAACTCTTTGTTAGGGACTACCTCCCTTGGCTTCGTTAAGAGTTAGCCTAAACAGAGAAGCTAGGAGTAGGTGACAGTACTTGGCTCTGTGCTTGTGCCCAAGGTCACACCTCTCCCACTTTCTCAAGTGAGGAGATAGCTTTCGGAAGATTTCTGCTGCTGGTGTGCCCCTAAGGGCTACCAGTTTGGAGTTTGCTATCAATCTTACGACTACATTTGTTGTATCTGGAATTGTTTTACTTGTTAATCCGTGTGGCTATACAACATTAAACCCTCCTATTGTTCAACCGTGGTGCGACAATCTGGTGATGGAAGAAGAACACATTTTTTAGGAAAATGGGATGTTCGCTCACCACTTGCATCCTCAGCACATTTCTATGGACCAGAAAATATAGACAGAAAAGGTGCAACTCCTCGGCATGTTATGTTTAATTTTCGAGACCCTAAGACGTGTCGGATGAAGCTAAGTCTTCGAAAACCAAGATCATTAACCCACGTCTTCATTAAGCCATCAATTGACTAGAGTACTCACCCATGCGTCATTTTTTCTTCCTAGCAGCAAATTACAAAGGATTTGAGGGGGGATCGTTTCATACGTGCTGTTACAGTCATTCATTGACAACCGAGAGTCCAGATTGGCATAGTGACTGGAGGTTTGATGGAAGACGAGATCGGGCAGAATTCTCTGTTAATTGGCAGTCGTTTTCTCAGTATTGGCAGCCGATCAATGTCCACGTTGCATCCTAGCCGCCATGTAGGTTTCTTCACGGTTTCTTCAGTCTGCAGCAGGCACACAGTAGTGCTCAGTCCCATACTTTTCTCTTTTGGTCTCGATATTAAAAATCACCAAATGCCGATTTGCTGAGGCAGTTAAGGTGACCGTAATTCTGATTGATCATCGTGTCTGAGTAATTGATCACCATCGAACGCCGAGGGCACTAACTGTTGGTCGAGATGGGAAATCGTGGATTAGACTCACAATTTGGTTTGACAGTCGAAATCTAAAGGATTTTCCATGTTGGAGTGTCAGCCCGTTCGTGTAAATGCATCAGTGGTCACTAATTTTCAATGACAGCCATTTCAAAATGACGGGCTGAGCCATTGAGAAATTTGCGATTTCCTTCAACAGCTGATAGAGGTCCACGTTATATCCTAAAAGCCTGCACGTTTGATTTTTATGGGAATCACCCTTTTCTCCACGTGGCCTAGCGCTCCACGTTTTTCCTTTGTAAGCCGCCAAGCTAGCAGTCGATTTCATATCTCAGCTAGCAGCCAAGACTTGGAGTTTCAACCCACGAGTGATTTGGCACTTGGCGGCCGTTTCGAAGTGGAAGCCCGTAGATGATTGCATACAGGATCTTGGAGTGGAGAAATTAATTCATCCATGCATCTCCTGTTGAAGCAGCTGATTAGTGAAATCGTGGGCATTCAAGGGTTCGCTTGTGTCATGATCTTGTCAAAAGGCAGATTCTGACCTTTTGAGTGATAATCACGCATTAGTTAAAGGCTTAGTTAACTTTGGTCATGTTAAAGTTAATTAGAGTTTAATTGAGAAAAAAGTGGATCTATGATCCCACTCTTTCTCATTATTGTATTATTTTATTATTGCTTTCTTTTTATGCCTTTTTGGCCTATAAAAGAGCATGCCTCTTTTTTTGTCAAGGATGGAATTTTTGGCTGGGAGGGTTTTTCCCCAGAGCTAATAAAGAAAAAATCATGTTGAGTTTTTGGACATTTTGGGCATCTCTGTCATAGTTCTGTATTTTTTTGTAAGTGGTAGACTAGACTTAGCATAGAGGGCTAACAATCTAGCACATTGGGCAAGCATTTGCAGCTGCCAAGTTGCTTGTCGTCGTTATGTTTTCCAAGGTCTAGGAGTAATGGATAGTAGTCAGTTATATTTCCATTCTCCTTCCCTCTGATTATGGAAAGGACCAGCTTAGTCTCCCTTCTGTGAAATGCAAAGCTTTTTGAGTCCCCTTCTAACTCCATTTACCCTTCTAGTACTGGCATTGGCCTTCCCTCGAGGACTGATCCTCCCTTCCCTTTTGTCCCATCAATCCGACTCATTTTCCGTTTTTGCTACCCGAGTTTCTCTAAGGCAGCCTCTTCAAATCACCCTGCCCTCAGCTGCACCTGCCTTAGCGATCTAAAATTAGGGAAACCCCCCTAGCTGGAGAAGAGCCAGCCTGAAGCAAGGAGAGAGGGGTGTGGTGACATTGGCCTCTCGAGAGAGAGATGTCATCGGGTCGGCGTGCCCGCAGTTTGGGATTTCAGCACTCACGTGCTAGTTTCAGGTGACAACACCCCCCAAACTTAATTACCATGGCCTTATTTGATTTTTTCCTTCAAAATCAAATAATTAAATTTTTCACCCTAGGAAATTAAATTAATTTCCTAGGAAAAAAAAAACCCTGTCTTAACCAAAATTGGTTTAACTTCCTAACCCCTTGTTAGAATGACATGGGACTTGAACCAATGGCTTAGGGGTTGTCATAGCATTTTTATTTGCATTCATAGCCCCTATTACAAAATGCCAAGGTTCAAGAAATTACATTATTTCATCAAAACCCAATTAATTAGCCACCAAATGGTGAAGTTAATTAATTAGAAAAAATTAATAAAAATATAAAAAATTAACGAAATCTCACAAGACTATAGGAGATGTCTAGCATGGTCATGAATAACATCTTGAACCCTTAGCCATCCCATGGACTCGATTATTAGAACACTCGTTCACCACTTTGGAGGATTTGAATTAAAAACCCAACCAATTAAAATCGTTAAAGAACAAGATTAATCGGAAGGGAAAAAAAACACTCGATGAAGGGGACCTCCCTAATAATAAGGTCCATGGTGTGGCATCCATAGCATATGACCTACACTAGTACAGAGAATTACATTAATTATCCCACGTAGGGGAGCGAAAATTTTGTGAAAAAAAGGGCAAAAATGCCCTGTTGAGTGAAAAATCCCAAGGATTTTCCATGGTACAAACTGCACAGAATGTACATCTTCAATGTACATGAGGTTGCCACTTAGTCGAAATAGGTGGGCAAAAAAGATCAGAAACAATGCGCTTGAATTTTGTATTAAATTCATCAATGGTTTCATTTTTCATCTTTTTTATGTTATGGAGGGCAGCAAGCTGGTGTCTTGGTTCCTTCTTCTCTCCCCATTTCTTTCTAAAGCCATCCCGGAATTCACTAAGAGTTTTGTATGAATTATCAGCAAAGTCGAGGTACCATTGTTATAGCTCAAAATGACACATCTTTACCTGTGACCACTTTCCCATGATTTCGTCGCATGTTGACAATTCCATGACGACACTTCATGAAAGTCACTGAAAAAACACCTAACTTGGAGGATCCATATCTTGAGTTCTGTAACTCCGTTTGACCTCATCTTTGCACTGTTGGAAAGGTATCCGAGTTAGCTAAAACTTTCCAGAAGACACCAAAGTCTGAAAATTCCTAGAAGTACCCTAAAAATGAGATTTTGTGATGTATACGCGAGTTTCCTTAAGGAAACCCGGAAACCCGCGTATTGTACGCGACTTGTTATATATAATACTCGCATATGCCATAAATACGTGACTATTTACATTGCAACCCGCATGTACCTCCTGTATATGGGACTGTTGTCTCTGCAACCCGCGTATTCCTCCTGTAGATGTCAAAAAAATACATTTTTTGAAATTCGGGTAGTTTGGGTAGTTATGCAATTGACTCCTTCAGTTGTAACTACTTTGTCTTCGACCTTATCTCTTCATGAAGCATATAAATAAAGGTAGGGAGGTCCATGAGAGGATATTTGAATCTTTGCATTGTTATGCTGGAGGAATTGGAGCTCTCTTTGCCCACACCTTTGCCCTAAAAGATTTCTCCTTGTGTTGCAGAGCTTGGAGCCTGAGTTCCTTGGAGAACAGAAGCAGCAGAACCAGATCAAGGTTTCGTGAGGTGCCCAACTTGAAGATAAGGTATATTTGTACTTGTTTTCACAATTAATAAAGATGTGATGTCCTTCTTCTTCCCAAACTATTGTTCAATGTGTGATTGAATCTTTGTTTATGATCATATGATGATGTTAGTCAAATAATTATTTCATGTTCATTTGATTATGATTTCTTTATATTTGGTCATATTGGTTTGAGGAAGGTATAATTTGTTATGCAAATCTCTTGGAGCGAGAGGAGCAAGAAGAGGATTGAAGGGCTGCTTGGATCAACCTTCGTTTGTCAAGGTATGAACCATTCTAATCTATGAAACTTGCTTATATATACTTGCAGAACCATTTGCATCTCTCTTTCAACCCCAATATGTTGATGGCCTCTTAAACCTTAGCCATAGGAAACTTTCCTTTACAACAACCATTCTCCAGCATCATCTTCTAAGGAAAAAGAAAAGAGCTTCATTTTTACGTCGTCATGGTCATGGGCAACATCATTGCAATAACTAACCAGGAGTTTTTCAAACTTCTGAAGGTGAGACTTGGCGATGATGGCATTGTTACCCTGAAATGTGGGGAGCTTCTTGATAGCATCATTCAGAATGACATGGGGAGCACCTTCTATCTGAGAAAAGTCAAGGGTTTGAAGAAATCCGTCATTTCTTGAGATTGATGGATATGACTCTCTACAAATAAATGATGGATATCTGAGAGGGACTGGGACCCTAAATCTTCAAGGATCCTACGAGAAGTTTGTCTATTTAATCTCCTTCTATAAGCCCTTCTAGGCTCAAGGATGAGATCAAATACTCCTTTGGAGTTCCTTCAGGTAAAATACCTTGGAGGGATATTAAATAGTGGAGTCGCTAAATGGATCGAGTTTTAATTTTAGATTTTAAAGACAAGACCTATCAAAATTTTTATTTTTTAATCTTTTTGAAACAAAAAGAAAAGTTAAGTCGTACTCGAGAATAAAAAGATTTATCCCCAGCAACAACGCCAAAAAATGTTGTCTCCTTTCACACACCTAGGGGGGACATGGCAGAAATCTTCAAGCCACTTGGTGTGTCCTTGGGGGAAAGTCTTGAGTCAAGGCTGTCACCTTCTTCTTGACTCCTCTGTTTAGGCCAACTCCTAACGAAGCCAAGGGGGGTAGACCCTATTAATTGCTAAGGATTTGAGGCTTTAGTGTTTATGGTGATGAAATAAGTTATTTAGGAGTTGATAAATGAATTTAACACAAGATAGTTGCAAGATTTATTACACCACAACAACATAAAAATTAATGCTTGATAAGCAAGAATGCGGAAACATATGATAATATAAAAAATAGACTAGTGCCAATAATGGAGTCCACAAATGAAATTGTTGTTGAAAATGCGAAAAGGATGTTGCAAGTGCTCTTGGACAAATTTTAAGTTAATGTAAGATGAGTTGATTACTTAGGGGATAAGGGGACTCCAATATACCCGAGGGTACTCGTATGTCCAAAACCCTTAACCGATACGGCTACCTGCAAGGAATATGTAGGCTGGTTGGAGTCTCTGAGACGGTGTTCAACACTAAACCGCAAGGGTGTAGCCTAACTGTGCCTCGAGGTCACTGCCCAGTTGTTTATGCTTCCTTTGGGTAATTTGCCACCGCAACGGCTTAAATCGAGGTGTTGGATTTTCGCCTAGGGAGATTTATTGAAAGATGTGAGATCTAGTTATTCTAGTCACCCACGTTGCTTTTGATGCAGCCGACTGATTGGATGAACCACAGCCAGTGCAGAGCATACACAACAAAGTCTTGATAATTTTTAAAGATTTTAACTTGTTTTCTTTGTTAAAAAAAAAAACCTCCAGGAATCTGTTTCAGTCCAAATGGACCTCAGTCGGGAAAGCGAGGGGTTGATTTTAAATAACTCAAAAAATGCCAGAAACAATCACAGATTATCTAATTAGTCCTACCACACATCTCTTTCCCCTTTTAGGTCAATCGAGAAGTCGTGGGGTAAGTAGTATGATTACTTTGAATTTGTGAATATTGAAAGTATATAATGTGAATTCAAAGTATACAATGCTGCAATACAAGACAAAACTAGAAAAAAAATGAAAAAGTGCAAAAATCACAAAACGCAGGATCTCCCCTAGGGGGATGGGGAGTGGGCTTGAAAGAGCCTACTCGAAATTTCTTTTTATTACTCAGTTAAAATGCTTTAGCGAAAACACTCTCTGGTCCTTGTTATCTGGGATCCAAAGGCTTACAAAATACAAAGAAAAGGAGCCCTACTGAGAGGGAAACCTCCTGAAAGCTTCGGATGTCCAAAAAATGTGTTTTTGGGCAGAGTTTCCTTCTATTTTTAATGGACCTGATAAAATCCAGCAAGCTAATGTCAATGAAAGATGTCCAAAAACACTTTGGAAGTGTCTTTGGACAACACACAAAAATTACAAAAAAAAAACTAAGTTAAAATAATGAAAAACGGGCAAAAAGGAATCAAGGAAAGCAAGCTTTCCTTGGGATCTTGGCTTTCCTTGGGCAGCCAAAATGATATGCACTTCTATGCTAGATATAACTTTTAAACTTTGAAGGAAGGACCAAATACTTAAACAAGTTTTTAGATCTACTTTTAAGAACTTGTAAAAATAAAGAAACTTTCCTAAACTAGATCTATGATACTTATGGAAAACTTTGGAAAACGAGATCTAGCTTTTTTTAAACGCTTATGTATGAGATCTAATGAAATATTTTGCATATGAAAAACTTATAAGCTCATGCATAAACAAAGAACTAAGGAAATTTGATTTTTAAAAAAAGAGAGGAGAGGAGAGAAGGTTGGTTCGTTGCTTGAAAGAAACAAGCTGAAAGGAGGTCGTTTTGTGGAGCACTGAGGGACAGAGTCTTGAGCTTATTAGATAAGGAATGGCATCAATCTTGATCCACACCTCATCCGATCAAGAACCTGCAACTAGATCACAAAATCCTGCACAACACCTCGTGAGATTTGGATATATATATGTATGAAACAAAAAATAAAATATCATGCAAAAATAATCTTATTTGAGCATATAACTTAGATTCTTGAGCATACATAATATGAATAAACAAGAACAAGTAATATTACTTGCCTAGATTACACCCATACTTGATTCAGCTGAATCCTTGAAGCCAGAACACAAATCAACACAAGAATTGGAAAAAAATTGTAGTTACTACATTAGCAAAATGACGATGGGAATCCACACAAGCACACACACTACATGATATAGCTTTCAAAGCTTCTTTATTCACAATGAAAATATAGCAGTATTACAATGGAAAAAACTCTTCATCCAACTCTAACTAGCTTGGAAGAGAGAAAGGCTTCTTTATTTATAGCTAAAGCCACGCCCCTGGGAGCTACTGACACTAAAGATGCACTCAAGGTTTACTGAGTTGAAGAGGAGTCACACTGAGCTTAACTGAGGAGGAACTAATGAGGGACTGAGTTGAACTGAGTGGAACTGTAGAGGTGATTGACACCTCTCTCAGTTAACTCACAAACAAGCTGCCAACATACCCAATCTAATTTCCCAACTCCAAATCGGCATCCTTCAATCCTCTCATGATTGTACGACCATGAGCAAATTTCACCAATAATATATTCGCTACCTCAAAACTTGATGTATGGCAAACAATACTATAATAAACTCATATCTTTTTTTTAATGATAAGTGTTATCGCCCGAAATTGGCACGCGAGTGCTGAAAGCCCAAATTGAGGGCGCGCCAACCCGGCGACAACTCTCTCTCGAGAGGCCAATGTCACCACACCTTCTCTCTCCTCGCTTCAGGTTGGCTCTTCTCCAGCTCTACGGGGGTTTCCCTAAGTTAGGATCACTAAGGCAGGTGTGGTTGAGGGCAAGGTGATCTGAAGAGGTTGCCTTAGAGAAACACAGGTAGCAAAAAGGTAAAATGAGTCGGATTGATGGGCAGGAAGGAAAGGGAGGATCAGTCCTTGAGGGAAGGCCAGTGCTAGTATCAGAAGGGTGAATGGAGCCAGAAGGGGACTCAGAAAGGCTTTGCGTTTCGCTGAAGGGAGACTAGGTTGGTCCGTTCCATAATCAGAGGCCAGGAGAATGAAAGTATAACTGACTACTTTCCATTACTCCCAGACCTCCAAAAACATAACAGTGACAAGCAACTTGGCAACCGCAAATGCTTGCCCAACGAGCTAGATTGTTATCCCTCTACGTTGGCTTGGTCTACAACTCCTGAAAACACAAAACTACGACAGAGATGCCCAAAATATCCAAAAAACTCAACATGATTTTTTCTATTAGGCTTTGGGGAAAAATCCTCCCAGCCAAAAATTCCATCGTTACAATGAGGAAAAACATTTGCCCAAAGGCTCTCATACTTTTTGGACAAAATAGAAAAAAAGGCAAAATAAAATAATTAAATAATGAGAAAAAAAAGAATATAAGATCCACTCCTCTCCCTAATTGAATGACCAAACACTACTTAATGAAAGTAAACTCCTAACTATGCTAGCTCATGAAATGGATCAATGCCAACATTAGAGCTTGGAGATGAGACATCAGTTAGCCATTCACTGATAGTGGGGACCTAGCAGTGCCAACTCGCTTAAGCATCCAATCAGGACATAACTGGTTCTCTGCTTGAAGGAAATACCATCCACCTGTCTCAAAAGATGCCTAGTTTTCAGTGACAACTGCAGTGCCTGCACTTCCCGTAATCCCTGATGTAGAGCCTCGGCGCATAAAATACTCCGCAATAAACTTACTCCCGTAACCAGCAGTCAACAAAGCAGAGTCGACTTTTCCACCACTGCAATCGGCTGTCATTCATGTGATACGTGGGCTAGTTAGCTGCTCAAAAAGGAGTATATGACTGTCACACTGAACCCGTGTTCTTCACCAAGAGCTCGAAACTCTGCCATCAATAATCTGTTAGTCATTTGGATTCGTATGCTACGTGTTTGCTGAGACAAGCTTGGTATTGAATGGAGGTCGCTAGAAGAAATTGGTTCACTCAAAGTTCAGATTCCATGCCAATGGCAATGCTACTAGGGGGTCAACAGGTGGTTATGTCAGCTACTACCGAAAATTTACAAAGGGTATGCCCCCAATTACGCTTGAAACACTCTAATACTCGGCGTGACAGACAGTGAACGCTCTCCTTGAAACTCGACATTCTCTGCATCAATGGCGGCTTTAATGAAGATGAACCATGTTCGCTGGGTAAGCGCTGCTGCTAAGTCCACGTAGCAAAAATATACACCTGCGTGGCCGAATCTAACTGCTACAGCATGAACATTTAACTGCCAGAGAAATTGTTGCCCCGGTCTCTGAGTGAAAATCCATCCTAAATCGGCGTGAAAATCGCACTCCATACCCTTGGCGGTCACCATATGTGTTTACACCAACCGGTTGATTGCTCGGAGTTTTGGTGCCGGCTGTCAGAACTTGAAACGCTGCTGAGGAAACTCCACGCAATATCCGGCGAGATTTCTTAATAAATTATGCCCCACTAAGGAACTCCAAATGATCAGCTGCGATTTGCCCAAATCTCGAAGAGGAATCCCATCATTTCCCTGAACAAATCCCTTCTTTTCATCAATAAACTTCACAGCGTAAAGATTAGCTGCTATATTATCTGCAGCCTTATCACGGGTCCATGTCTTTCCATCATTTGTTGTCCTCAGCAAAATACCACTGCCTCCAGCTGCCCAAGCTTCATCCTTCGAATGATACCCAACGTCAGGAATGCCAAAACCCCGACTTGAAATTGGTACTTCCTCAAGCTCCTTCCATGACCCTGCTGGACAATCCATAAAACAAAACCGCATGGACTCTCGGCATTCTCTGCTGCTATTAAATCAAGATTGATTCTGTAGTTTTCATACCATCATAGTTTTTGCTAATCCTGGAAATGGTAAAATATGGATATCTAGAACAAGATTCACATCATGTCTGGCAACAGGAACCACCTATGATGGGGACAGTCGCAGGGTTATAGCAAAATTTTTTGTAAAGCTTCCTTCCATGTTCAAAGTACAATGGGATAGCTGCACATTGAATATTTCCACAACAACAAGCAGTGGAGTAACACAGCTACAATGTGCAGCGTCAAGCACCAATGGGTCCAAGACTTGACCAGTAACACGCATTGAGCAAGCAGATAAGCAGTCACAATCTGTAAAGGAATTGCTACTCATGCTATAATTATTTGTTCCAAGTATTCCCCCAGGATCAAGTTCCTTTGCCGTTATCTTTAGGCAGTGTTAAATCAAAGGAGAAGGTGCACTCAATTGGATGAGTTGAATCTGCTTAGAAACCTCAGAAAACACCGCCCTGTGCTTTATACCTTTAGAATTCTGAACATCATTTTTCAAATTTTGTACATAGAGTGACCCAATCTGAGAAGGAGATGCCGTTACAAGTGAATTTTGAAAATCAGACATTTGCGTTGATGGTGGTTTTGGATTGAGTGCTATGCATGAGGCACTGCATATTAACTTGGGATCATAGCTGAGGTCACGGATTGTCCTCAGCTTTTCTGGCAAATATCCCTTTAACCTATTTCCATGAATTCTTAGAGATTTCAAATTTACAAGATTGCCCAGATATGGTGAACACGGAGGAGGATATGGTGAACACGGAGGAGTAAACTTTCTGTCCGACCATTTGTACGAATAGGACGACTTGGCTTGCGTGAGCTTTCACATCACGCATCGTTGGTAGTCCGATCGGTGCAAATGGTGGGTAGAAAGTTTACTCCAAAAACCGATACGCATGTAAATAGGGGTTAACAATAAGATTACAAATAAAAAAGGGGTCCACTTCCCTAGTGCTAGCGCACTCCTCAAAACGTCCTCACGCGTGAGCTTTCTTATGGTGAGTTGACGTCATCCATCCATTTGAATACTCGCTAGCTCTTTCTTTGGTGTTTAGAAATAACGAAAACACTAACCAAAGTTTTTTAAAACTACCATACAAAGGGCTCCACCCCCACTCTCTAACGGTAGCATCCACCATAAAATAGCGTGGAATCTCCATGACATCACCCATCTCATGGGATCTTTATTTAACTCAAATCAAAGTTTTAGAACAATGATTTAATACCCACTTAAGTTGAAGAGGGTCGTAAGTTTCATGAGGACCCATGCCATGTCACCCCTTTAATTATTATTTTAATTTTTCACCTTTTTCAAACTTTGACCATGTTGTCAATTTGCCAAAATTTAGCATTAAAATGCTCTTTTGATGCATATTTTGCTGACTAATGCCTTACAGGGTGTTTTGGCTGCTTGACTGATATGGAAAGTGGTCCCAGAGGTAAAGTGGACACTTCGGGTGTGAAAACAAGTGTCCCCATGTCAGAAACAGACTTCATATTTGACTTTTATTGCATTTTGAAATTTTCTAATTAAACCATTAAAAATGGTCTAATTTTGCGGAAAATTTTTATTTTCTCGGAAATTGACGAAACTCTAGGGGGACCTAGCACATGTCCATACGGCTCAAAATCAATGCCTAGCATGTTGAAAAACACTGACACGAAGGCTCTAATAACTTCCTAAGGCCGAGACACCAAGACGACTACCCCAACTTTGGAGGTGTGAGTGAAAAACTCTGAAATTATTAGTCGTTTGTTCAACAACCAATAATAACCGAGGAAAAAAACACTCAAGGATAGTCGGCTTGATGCTCAAGTCCGAGAAGCCAAGCCTTTTATAAAAAATTAAATGCTAGGACATTTTTTACAATTTCTCTAAGGAGGTATGAACATGTGTTTACAAAAAAATAACAAAAAGTTCCCAGACGAACGTTGAATGACTTCTGAATTCTGAAAGGTGAACAAATGTATGTTCTCATCACCCGGCTCACTTGATAATACCAACTAAGTATGACTTAGTAGGTAACAGGGGGAAGGGAACCCCAAATATATCCGAAAGTACGAGGAGTATGTCCAAAATCCTTATCCAATGCGGCTCCACGCAAGGAATATGTGGGCTGGTTGGAGTCTCGGAGACATGTTCAACACTACACCAATAGGATGTGGCCTAATGGTGTCTCGACGTCACTACCCAGTTGTTCCCGCTTCCTTTGTGGATTTTTCCACCGCAACAGATCAAATCAAGGCATTGGATTTTCGCTTGGGGAGGTTATTTGAAAAGTGAGAACTAATTAAGCTAGTCACCCACGTTGCTTTTGATGCAGCGAGTTGTTCGGTCGAACAGAAGCGGTGCAGAGCATACACAACGGAGTCTCGGTAATTTTTAATGATTTTAACTTTGTAGTGTTTTTGGTTGTTTATTAAAAGACCAAACCCGAAATCTACTACATAGTGAATGCATTGAGTCAGTTCATGTCAGATCCAAAGCAAATACACTTGGTAGCTGCCAAACATGTACCCAAATATGTGCGAGGTACTATTACGTAAGGGTTCAGGTATACTTCCAACAGTGGAGTATTGTTATCTGGATATTCAGATTCAGATTGGGCTGGCAGTGCAGTTGACCAAAAAAGTACCTCTGGTTATTGTTTCAGTATAAAATCAACAATGATCTTTCGGTCAAGCAGGAAGTAGGGTTCCATAGCTCAGAGTAGAGCTGAGGCAGAGTATATTGCTGCAAGCAATGCCTACAAGGAAGCAGTTTGGCTCAGAAAGTTGTTATCTGATCTGTTCGAGGGAAAGCTTGACTCAACGATCATCCATTGTGATAATTAGAGTTGCATAAAGCTTTTAGAGAACCCAGTGTTTCATGACAGATCGAAACACATTGAAATGAGGTATCATTTCATTAGAGACCTAGTGCAAAGAGGTGCTTTGAAGTTGCAGTACATTCGTACCGATGAACAGATTGTAGATATCTTGACTAAGCCTTTGACAGCATCAAAGTTCGTGTACTTTCGTGACAAGCTTGGTATGGCAGAGAATGCCTCTCTTGCTGAGAGGGAGTGTTGATTTTTCTAAGCAGCATCAAGAGCCCTTCTCTTAGGAAAATGGGACCACGGTGAAGACTCAACCCAGTGTTGAGAGACCATTCTATTGAATGGTAAATATCTGGTTTGGGACCATGATATAGACCCGACTCTGCCTTGGGTAGACTCAACCTAGTGTTGAGTAGACATCTGGTTCGGGACCACGATGTAGACCAGTCTAGTACTGGTACACTCAGCTTAATTCTAAGTAGCCATTCTCTTGGAAAATGAAGGCACTGTAAGCCCTAGACTGGGTCTAGGCATGTGTGGCACATTGACCCTTAATCTATGGGTTTTGTGTACTTCTCTAAGGATTAGCTACCCTTAGTTAAGTTACCCTAGTACCAGATCTAGGTGTCACACAGAGTGTGAGATAAAAGCATTAGTAACTCTCTTGGTTTATGATGATGACTTTTGGAATAAAAAAGGACCATAGGTAATGACCACAGGGGCACTTGGAAAAAGGCTAAAGTCAAAAGTCAAAATAAACAAGGACTTTTGTACCACAGGAAAATGATCAAAGATGGAAGTCAAAAATAAATAAGGACATTTGGTAAAAGTCAAAGATAAATAAAAAGACTTTTTGGTAAGAAAGTAAAAGTGAAATTAGGAAAAGATTAAATTATTATTATTTTTATCTTTCCTAATTTTGGTCCACTTAACAGGTGAATGAAGGCTATATAAGAAGATCAAGTCTTCTCATTAATATATACAAGTTTGCTTTGATAGGTGAAGCTGCTATTTACTGAAGAAGACTTTCTTGCCTCGGCTAGGGCATCTTCAGCAAACCCTCAGCTAGGGTTTTTATCAACATTTTTATTTTTGGGCAGCTCTTTTTATTTTTCCAGGGCAGCCAAGACAAAATCCGGGCAGCTCCTCCTTCTCCCTCACGGGCTGCGTTTTGCTGTTTTTTTTGGGCAGGGGTACTGCCCTCTTTCTTTCACGAGCAACTCAACCCATGAGGGACGAGGCTCATTGGGCACCCGTGCGTAGCCCTAGAGCTAACCCTTAGGGCAGTCGTGAGCCCACAACACCATCAAGCAGCCCTCAAGGCTCACCCGTGAGGGTGTTATAGTAGTCGGTGGCTGCACATCCCTCAGGGCAACCCATGGGCCACCCCGTGAGGACTCGAGAAGGCTTCCAAGCAGCACTAAGCCTGCACAGGGGTAGCCGGGCACTAGCAGGAGGGAAGTCGGGCAGGCAGAAGGGTCACAGGCAGCATGGAAGGACAGCCGGGCAGGTAAAACAGTCAACGAGCAGCAGTAAACCCAGATCCGTACAAATCCGTACAGTCATACAGCTGTACGGCAACAAGGTACAGTCAGTCCGGTATTTTCATATCTGACTTGGGCAGTCTGTAGTTTTCAGGGAAGGAGAGAGAAGATCTCATTTTTCTGAAAAAAACCCTAAATTGAGAAATTTTGTAATTCTGGAAATTGTGGTTGAGATTATCAGTCTAATTTTTACTAATAAATTTTACAGTTACTGTGGGTAAGATCCAGATCTGGATTTGAGGAACTTTTTGAAGAATTTCCTAAGCCATCTCATTTACGAGATGAGCTACTAGTGCTTTTAGGGTTTTTGTCCTTTGAAGGTTTCCCCAGTGAAAAATCTTGTGTCCATTGTGCTGATGTGATGAATGTGTTTTTACTGCACTATTGATTTGTTTTAGTTTATCTGCAAATTTTTTAAGTTATATGCTAATGCTAAAATTCAACATGGTATCAGAGCTTAGCATGTGAAAACACAATAAAGGGACACTGTTGTTGTTTTTCACTAGATCTTGGAATAAGATCTGCAGATCTAACATTTGGATAAGTGACAGAGATGGCTATCAATGGTTTCAAACCGGAAGAGAAGCTCTATGGTTTACCAAACTTCAACTCTTGGAAGGCCAGGTTAACAGCCATTCTAGATGATAATGACTTGGATGACATTGTTCTTAATGTCACAGAAGAGCCAACTACAAATACTGGTAGGATTGCTTGCAAGAGGAAGCAAGGTAAGGCTAGAAGAGTCATTTATGATTATAACAGAGAGGAATTGATGCTTAACATCACATCTTTGAAGAGTGCTAAAGAATGCTATGATACTTTGGTCAACCTATATGAAAAGAAGGCTCCCAGTCAGAAGAGAGTCTTGAAGACGAGGCTACGAACTTTGAAGTTGAACAAAGATGAAAGTGTCGGTTCCTTCTTCACAAAGATTCAACAAGAAAGAGATCAACTCATTGCTATTGGTATTACTGTTGATGATGATGACCTTGTGCAAATAGTGGTTGATGGTCTCCCAAGCTCTTGGGGAACCTTCATGGCATCCGTCTGTGGACGAGAGAATCAACCAACCTTTGAAAGGCTTTGGCATGATTGCATAGAAGAAAAAGGAAGGAACTCCGGCAAGGTAACCAAGGAAGACAACCTTGCACTTGCAGCAAAGACAAAGAAGCTCAAGAAGCCTTTCCCTCAGCAAAATAAGGGTAAGAAACCTAAGGGTAAGTTTTATGACATGTCTAAGATTGAATGTTATACCTGTCACAATTTTGGATATTATGCTAGAGACTGCAGGCAAAACAAGAAGAAACCCAAGAGAAGGTTTGAAGCATCTGCTGCAGAAGCAGAGGAAGAAGAAGATGAAGAACCAAAGAAGAAGAAGAAAACCAAGGCTAATAAAACTGATGAGCCTAAAAGAGAGTACTATTTGATTTCTGCTCTAACTGGTTCTTTCTCAGCTTGCTCCACTTCTTGATTGTTGGACAGTGGTGCCTCCAGACACATGATAGGTAACCGTGGTACCCTCACCAATTACAGAAAGAAGAAGTTCACCACTTAGGTAGAACTTGGAGATGACTCCACTTACAAGATTGAAGGAGTTGGCTCAACTTCACTTCAACTTGACTCAAGTACAATTCTTCATGTTGATGATATTCTTTATGTTCCTGGTTTAAAGAAGAATCTTTTTTCAGTTGCTGGTTTAGAAGATAAGGGCCACAGAGTCCTCTTTATGGACAAGAAGGTCTTTTATGGGAAAAAGACACAGATCTAGACTCAGCTATACAGATTGGGGTTTGAGAGGGAGACCTTTACAAGGCCTTCAAAGTTTCCACTCATGCTTTGGTACATCACACAGTTGATCCTTGTGAACTTTGGCATAGAAGGTTTGGACACCTTCACTACACAGCTCTCCCAGGATTGCAAAAGATGGTCACAGGTATGCCAGAAGTTTCTCCAAAACATGAAGGAATCTGTAAAGGATGTGCTCTAGTCTTAGATTTACTTCCTTAAGGCCAAGAGTGAAACATTTGACAGGTTCAAAGAGTTCAAGACACTGATTGAAAATCAGACTGGCAGGCACATCCGTATCTTGATATCAGATAATGGAGGTGAGTATGAATCCAATGAGTTTGATGATTTTTGTTGAGAAGAAGGAATCAAGAAAGACCTGACAGTGCCTTACAACCCCCAGCAGAATGGGGTTGCAGAAAGGAAGAATAGAACGATCTATGAGGCTGCTAAAGCCATGATGACTAGTCTAGATCTTCCTTTGTCTTTATGGGATGAAGCTACCGAAACTGCAGTATACATTCAGAATAGAAGCCCTCATGCTATCTTGGGTGAGAAGACTCCTAAAGAAGTTTTCACCAAGAAGAAACTTGCAGTTGATCACATGAGGATATTCGGTACTCCTGTGTATGTTCATGTGCCAAAAGAGAAGAGGGCTAAGTTGGAGCCCTCCGGTAAGAAAGGTATTTTTGTTGGGTACAGTGATTGCTCAAAGGCTTATCGAGTATATATACCTGGACAGAGGCACATTGAGGTTAGCAGAGATGTGATCTTCCATGAGGAAGCGTTGTTTCGTAAAACACTAGAGCTTTCACCGAAAGATGCAGTTGCTCCACTTGAGTTTCCAGATTCAGAAATTCAGAGGGAGGAAGAGGAATTTGATGATCAAATTCTAGAAGTTCTTGAGAACAATGAAAATCCACTAGAAGAACTACTTGAAGTTCCTCCTTCCAAAAGGAGACCTGCTTGGTACCGAGAGACGATACTAGAAGCCGAGAAGCAGAAAGCTCCTCCAAGGACTTTCAGAGAAAGCATAAGACCACAGAAGTACTCTGGTCTTATGAGTCAGCTTATCAGTTCAGAACCTTCATCATACGAAGATGCAGCAAGTAAACAGGTATGGATTGATGCCATGATTGAAGAGTATAAGTCAATCATGAAGAATGATGTTTGGGAAGTGGTTCCCAGACCTGCAGGAAAGTCAGTAGTGACTTCCAGATGGATTTATAAGATCAAGCATGCTGCAGATGGCAGTGTGGAGGAGTATAAAGCCAAATTCATAACTCGTGGATTCACTCAGAAAGAAGGCATTGACTATGACGAGACATTTGCTCCTGTTGCCAGGTACACTACCATCAGAACCATCATTTCACGTGTTGCAGTTTTCAGATGGATGTAAAGACAGCCTTTCTCAATGGTAATATTGAGGAAGAAGTTTATATTGAACAACCTGAAGGCTTTGTTACTCAAGGGAAGAAGACCTGTGTATGTAAACTGAAAAAATACTTGTATGGACTGAAACAGTTTCCGAGAGTCTAGTATGCCAGGATGGATGGATTTCTCCATAGCTTGGGGTTTTCCAAAAGTACAGCTGATTCTAACTTGTACTTTAAAGTTGTTCATAATCATGTCTTGATACTTGTTCTATATGTAGATGACTTGTTTCTTACAGGTGACGAACAGTTGATAGACCAGTGTAAGAGGGAGCTTAACTCTGAATTCGAGATGAAAGATCTCAGATTGATGCATTACTTCCTTGGCTTAGAAGTCTGGAAAAATCCAGGTGAGATCTTCCTGACACAAGGAAAGTACGCAGTGGACATCATGCAGAGATTTGGGATGCAGGACTGCAAGTCCATGAGCGTACCAATGACTACCAACTTGACAAAGTTGCGGGACTCAACCTCTGGTTCACAAAGTGTGGACTCTACTCTCTTCAGACAGCTCATTGGTTCCCTGATGTATCTCATGCATACGAGACTAGACATCTGCTACACAGTGAATGCACTGAGTCAGTTCATGTCAGATCCGAAGCACATACACTTGGTAGCTGCCAAACATGTACTCACTGCTCAGATATGTGCGAGGTACTATTACGTATGGGCTCAGGTATACTTCCAACAGTGGAGTATTGTTATCTGAATATTCAGATTCAGATTGGGATGGCAGTGCAGTTGACCAAAAAAGTACCTCTGGTTATTGCTTCAGTATGGGATCAGCAATGATCTCTTGGTCCAATAGGAAGCAGGGTTCCATAGCTCAGAGTACAGCTGAGGCAGAGTATATTGCTGCAAGCGATGCCTGCAAGGAAGCAGTTTGGCTCAGAAAGTTGTTATCTGATTTGTTCGAGGGAAAGCTTGACTCAACGATCATCCATTGCGATAATCAAAGTTGCAAAATCTTTCAGAGAACCCAGTGTTTCATGACAGATCGAAACACATTGAAATGAGGTATCGTTTCATCAGAGACCTAGTGCAAAGAGGTGCTCTAAAGTTGCAGTACATTCGTACAGATGAACATATTGCATATATCTTGAACAAGCCTTTGACAGCATCAAAGTTCGTGTACTTTCGTGACAAGCTTGGTATGCCAGAGAATGCCTCTCTCACTAAGAGGGCATGTTGATTTTTCTGAGCAGCATCAAGAGCCCTTCTCTTAAGAGAATGGGACCACCTGGTCCGGGACCACGATGAAGACTCAACCCAGTGTTGAGTGACCATTCTGTTGAATGGTAGATATCTGGTCTGGGACCATGATATAGACCCAGCTCTGCCTTGGGTAGACTCAACCTAGTGTTGAGTAGACATCTGGTCTAGGACCACGATGTAGACCAGTCTAGTACTAATAGACTCAGCTTAGTTCTGAGTATCCATTCTCTTGGAGAGTGAAGGCATTGTAATCCCTAGACTGGGTCTAGACATGTGTGGCACTCTGACCCTTGATCTATGGACTTTGTGTACTTCTCCAAGGATTAGCTACCCTTGGTTAAGTTACCCTAGTACCAGATATAGGTGTCACACAGAGTGTAAGGTAAAAGCATTAGTAACTCTCTTGGTTTATGATGATGTACTTTTGGAATAAAAAAGGACCACAGGTAATGACCACAGGGGCACTTGGAAAAAGGCTAAAGTCAAAAGTCAAAATAAACAAGGACTTTTATACCACAGGAAAAGGACCAAAGGTGGAAGTCAAAAATAAATAAGGACTTTTGGTAAAAGTCAAAGATAAATAAAAAGACTTTTTGGTAAGAAGGTAAAAGTGAAATTAGGAAAAGATTAAAATATTATTATTTTTATCTTTCCTAATTTTGGTCCACTTAACGTGTGAATGAAGGCTATATAAGAAGAGCAAGTCTTCTCATTAATATATACAAGTTTGCTTTGACAAGTGAAGCTGCTATTTACTGAAGAAGACTTTCTTGCCTCAGCTAGGGTTTTTATCAGCATTTTTATTTTTGGGCAGCTCTCTTTATTTTTTCAGTGCAGCCAAGACAAAATCCGGGCAGCTCCTTCTCCTCTCTCACGGGCTGCATTTTGTTGTTTTTTTGGGCAGGGGTACTGCCCTCGTTCTTTCACGGGCATCTCAACCCGTGAGGGCCGAGGCTCATTGGGAACCCTCGGGTAGCCCTAGAGCTGACCCTTAGGGCAGCCGTGAGCCCACAGCACCTCCAGGCAACCCTCAAGGCTCACCCGTGAGGGTGTTGTAGTAGCCGGTGGCAACACAGCCATCAGGGCAACCAACGGGCCACCCCGTGAGGACTCAGGCAGGCTACCAAGCAGCACCAAGCCTACACAAGGGTAGCTGGCACTAGCAAGAGGGCAGTTGGGCAGGCAGAAGGGTCACTGGCAACGTGGAAGGGCAGCCGGGCAGCTAAAACAGTCAACAGGCAGCAGTAAACCCATCTCCATACAGATCCGTACGGTCGTACAGCTGTACGGAAGCAAGGTACAGTTAGTCAGGTATTTTCATATCTGACTTGGGCAGTCTGTATTTTTCAGGGCAGGAGAGAAAAGATCTCATTTTTCTGAAAAAGCCTAAATTGAGAAATTTTGTAATTCTCGAAATTGTGGTTGAAATTATCAGTCTGATTTTCACTGATAAATTTTGCAGTTACTGTGGGTAAGATCAAAATCTAGATTTGAGGAACTTTTTGAAGAATTTCCTAAGCCATCTCATTTATGAGATGAGCTACTAATGCTTTTGGGGTTTTTGTCCTTTGAAGGTTTCCCCAGTGAAAAATCTTGTGTCCATTGCGCTGATGTGATGAATGTGTTTTTACTGTACTGCTGATTTGTTTAAGTTTATCTGCAAAGTTTCTAAGTTATATGCTAATGCTAAAATTCAACAGACATTACATTTTACATTTTAGACTTTGATTTCCATGTGAACTCGTTGATAGTTGATGTGGTAATTACACGTCAACGACTTAAACTTTGTTGGCTTATTCATTAACAATATATCATGTGTGGATCAGACCAATACCATCTCCAACTCGCCAAAGTCTTGAGGTAGGGTCAATATCATTTTCATGTGGATCGACATGCTGAGCTTCAATCATTTCTTCAACCACCACGGGGTACAATTGTTTGGTCACCACGGTCTTTTTTTTTCTTAGCACAACATGCTTGATTGGAGAGAATTCAATATCATCACCATCAAGAGGGTTCATAAGTAGTTTATATGTGGACCAAGATTGGTCACGATTGTTGCCAACTAAGTCATACTTGGTTGGACTTCAAGTGAGCCAACAAAGTTTGAACATAGATACTTGTTCAAGATCAGAGTTCAAAAGATCATCAGGCCTGCTAGGCCATTTTATTTTTTGTACCACAAGTTAATAGCCCCTTGGGGGAATTGTATTTTATGTGCTAACATGAGAGTCGTATGTAAAAGGCTCAGCTTCCTAAGACTTAGATATCAATCTGACTAGCCCAAAGTGTTTTTTCCCTTGTTAATTATTGGTTGTTGAACAAACGACTAATAATTTTCGAGTTTTTCCCTCATACCTCCAATGTTGGGGTAGTTGTCTTGGTGTTTAGGCCTTAGGAGGTTATTAGAGCCTAAGTGTCAATGTATATGAGCATGTTACGCATCAATATTGAGTCGTATGGACATTTGCTAGGTCTCCCTAAGTTTTTGTTCAGTTCCGAGAAAAATAAATTTTCTCGTAAAATTAGGCTATTTTTAAATGATTTAAATGAGAAATTTCAATTTGTAATAAAAGTGTGGCTCGGACTCTATTTTTGGCATGGGGATGCTCATTTCCACACTTAGAGTGTCCTTTTTACCCTAGAGGCCACTTTTCCTATGTTTCGGGCGACCAAATCATCACATAGAACTAGTTTTTGCTAAAGGGGCATCAAAATGTCAGTTTAATGTTAAAAATGCGACAAAATGACACCAAAGTCAAAAAGTCATATGTCATGAGAACTTGGTCAAATGACTTGGAAAAGGTGTCTTTTTTACTTAGGATAAGGAATAATGCATATGTTTTAAGAGTTTATTTGGAGGGTGGTGAGTATATCCAAAGTTTGTAGCACCCACCAAATTGTAACGTGACATGTTGGCAGCCTTAGTTATGTAAAGGCGAGATCAAAGAGAGTCCAAACGAATTGAGTGGGGCCCAAAGTGAATGATGACGTTTGGTGTTAAGTGATGGGTGCGCTCCAAGAAGGGACGCAATTACATTTGGCATCAGATCATTTGATAATGAAAGAATTGGAGATGTGGCGCTTCAACCATGATATCTCCTCAATCAAGATCCACTTTTCCCTCAACGAACTTTATGAACTCGACTTCACTCTCACTTGATGGATACGCCCCTTTTGTTGGGTTTTGTCTATACACTGAAATTGTTTCCTCTCTTCCAAGCTAGTTCGAGTTGGACTAGAGAGTGCATGTTATTGTAGTTTGTTTATGCTACTGCTATTTTGCTTGATAACAAAGAAAAGCTTTGGAGACTAATGGTATGTTGGTATGGCGTGTGGGCCAAATTGTCATTTGCTTATGAGGTAACTTGTTCTTCATTTCAATTGCTTGCTCTTGCTTTGTGAATCTAGCTTAAAAAGATTGCTCCCAATCATTAAGAATAGAATATTGCAAGTAAGTTTACTTGTTGCATCTATTTTGAATACGTATTTTTAGAGATCTAGGTCGGACATGTTCTATAAGATTATATGCATGTTGTTGTAATCTCAATTTATATGTAATCACTAGATCTCAAGGGTTTTGCAAGTTTCTTGAGTGGTTTACATGATATCTAGCTTGGAGGAAGTGTGGATCTAGATCGACTCCACTCTACTTCTAACACTTTTAAGACATAGCCCCTCGGCATCCCACTACAAAGCCTTTGAGCAAATCTTCCGCGGGAACAAGCTCTTCCCTCCTTCTCTTTCTCTTCTTAAATCAACTTCTCTCTTGGTTAATTTTCCTTGTTTATGTAGATATATCTTGTTAAGAGTTAAATCTTTCTTTAGATCTCATATGCAAGTTTAAAAAGCGTAGATCTCGATGTTCTTTAAAAGTCTTATTTATTCAAGTAGATCTAGCTAAGCTCTCTTTCCGCAAGTATTGTTAAGTAGATCTTGAGCTTGCTTGAAGTAGTTTTCCTTTTGAAGTTTTAAAGTTAAATTTGGCATCTATGTTCTCCTCATATTGGATGCCCAAAAAACAAGCCAAGATCCCAAGGAAAATTTGTTTTCCTTGGTTACTTTTATGCATGTTTTATCATAGATTTGACTTAGGATTTTTTAGGAATTATTTTGTGGATGTTCAAACACACTCTTAAAGTGTTTTTGAGCATCTTTAAGGACTAATAAATCGCTGATTTTTGCAGGTTTGACGAAAAATAGAAGGAATCTCTGGCCGATTTCCTAAAATTTGAACCATTCAAAGCTTCCCAAAGCTCCCCTACTCGTTTTTTAATCATTTTTTCACTATTTTGTAAGACTTTGGATCCCAGATAACAAAGACCAAAGTGCATTCTCTTTTACTACATTGTAATAAGCATCAATTAAGTTTTGAGTAGGCTCCTAAGAGACCACTACCCATTCCCCTTGGGGGGATTTGCGTCAATGCACTTTTTTCATAATTTTGTTTTTGTTAGTGTAGTTTTTCTTTACAGATCAATATACTTTGCTATTTCAAATTTCAATTTCATTCATTGCAAAGTAATACAAATACTAACCCACTGCACTATACCGAATTACCGAAAGGGAAAATACTTGCGCAGTGTAGTAATTAGAAAACTTTTCTTTTTAGCACTTTTACGTTTAAAATAAACCCCTTTGCTTTCCCAAGTATAGTTCACGGACAAGGGCTTGCCCGAGTACAGGACCTAGAAAGAGATTCTTGGGTTTTTTATTTTCTAACCAAGAAAACATTGTTCAAAAACACTTAAGACCAACAAGGCTCATTCCCCGTTATGATCTGTATCTCTACAGCTTTGATCAATTAGTTGATCATATCCAGAAAGGGATTGACTGACTGGTTTAATTAGCTTTCACACTTTCAATTAACCTCCCAACAACGAAAATCTAGCCTTGTGTTTTGTTTCGTGTGGGAAAATTGTAAAGAGGAAGCGGGAACAACAACAAAAGTGAACGCATGGCCCCATCAGGCCACATCCTTGTTGGTGTAGTGTTGGACATCCCCCCGTGACTCCATTCAGACCACATTTTCTCGTGTGCTACCACATTTAATGAGTCTAGACATGTTCCCTGTACCTTCGTTGTATATCAGGAATCCCCCTCCCTCATAATCCACTCAGTAATTCATAAACTTAAAATCGACCAAGAACAATTGCAATACATTTAGCACTCCAACAACACTTCATTTCAGACTCCACTTTCAACACTGGTCTTTGCTTTTTATCGTATAAGCTTTTTCTTTAATTTACAATGTGTAGATTGATTATATTGCTCATGTTGTTGTCATAATTACTATTGCAATCTCTTGTGTCATTTTTTACAAAAAAACTCCTAAACAACTTGCTCAATCACAAACCACCATCTAAAGCTTAATTAGCCTTGGTAACTCATAGGGTCTACTCCCCTTGGCTTCGTTAGGAGTTTGCCTAAATGGAGGAGTCAAGATCAAGTGACAGTAATTGACTCGAGACTTGCCCCCAATGACACACTTAGTGTTTTGAAGATTTCTTCCACGCCAACATACCCCCCGTAGGTGCGTGAAAGGCGGCAACAACGATCATTGTAATCGTTTTCATCTTGACAAAATGATCATATATTCATATAGATCATTTTTTGTGAAACATGGACCAAAAATTGCCTTTCATACTTATCATTTCCCTGGTGTTGTAACTAGTACTGAAACTATTATTGGGACTGGAAGTGAAACTAAACTTGGGAACCACAATCCTTTCATTATCATTGTCTCAAGCCTTTCATTGTCACACCATCATCATTGCTACTTTGACATTAATGACCGCAGCAAATCTCTTGAACCTGTTGACATCAATGACAACTTCTGCCAACAATCTCCCCCTTTGGCATTGATGTCAACCTACAATAAAACACTTTCTCTTTGTGCATAACAATCTCCCCCTTCAACTGTATTCACCTTGTTTTCACTGTGGTTTTAGTGTGTCTTCAGTCTCCCCCTTTGACATTAATGACAAAGGGTTTTGACTTAATTGCTTCCCTCAGTCATCAAGATTGACTCTAGCTCTTCTCCCCCTGTCTTCAATATTCTGTATGACTCAGCTTGTTTCAATGACAACCTTTGTTCTTGCTCCCCCTGAGAGTAGCACTGGATTTTACTCTGTTAATAAGAACCTCAACTGAATAGATTGTTCATCAAGGAATATGTATTTGAGATCATCAGGCTTTTGGTTCCTCTATTCTTCTTCGTCATAACTTAAAATTTGCAGTCAGACTTCGATGGTTTACTTGGTAGATTAGCTCCCCCTGAGCTTGTGCTTAGTAGAGTGAACGTAGACATCTTCACTACTATCCATCTGATCAATGGGTTGCTTCATATCCTAGAGCCCGGCTTGGATTCTCTCCAATGTGATGGGTTCGATAGTCTTATGCAAAAATTAAAACATTCGATGAAAACATGGAAGGTAAATTGACCCAGATGAATGTTAAACTATTACCACAATTAGTTATAGATGTATTAAGGCATATGTCAAACCATGCAGACTCAGCCTCGAGATTTTTTTCACATGGGAAAAATACCAACCGAGGTATAGTCACGGTTCTGCTATCTATAATTAGATGATAAACGTTTGAAGGAGCTCAAACAACACAAAGGAATATATCCCGAGTGGAGACAAACCTTTAAGAATAAATCCACGGTCATTCAAGTCCCCGATCTATTCCATAGAGGAGTGAAAATGAATGGTGTTTATCTCTGGTATGATGCTCTAAAGAAGGCAGAGAGATACAGGAATTGACATAGGCATCAGCATCTCCATGGACAACAGCAGGCTCTTTCACATCCAACATGCTACAATACTTCTTTTCCTAAACCACAAAATCAACAGCGATAGACCAATCATACTCAACAATAATTTGATGACAGGGACAATGGCAAAAATGGAATCCAATTAAATAGAATTGAAGAAATAGCTTAACATATTTTACATAGATGAATTGCTCTACAATGGATCAGGCACCAGTATAATTTTATTTATTGAATACCCATCTAACGAATTTCAAAGAATTCCATCTTTTAGATCAACTAAGCAAGAGAACACAACTACTGTTTAGAGCATCTTAAGTTTGATCTTGAGCTGGTGGGAATCAGATACAAACTGTGTCAATAAAATTCATGAAGTGAAAATTAGATGCATAAAAAGAGCTGGTGGTGGGACTCAGATACAAACTTTCTCAATAAAATTCATGAAGTGAAAATTAGATGCATAAAAAGAAAAACTGATGAGATTTGGAGTTACTCATAAAATATTACAAGCTGCTTAAATCATCTTCGTTTTTCTGTTTTATTTTAGTTTGGGTTTTGAGGCACCTACAGTCGATTTCTTGCCTTTTGTGTCTGGACTGACAAGTTGGGCAATACCAATTGCTACACACAAACATCCTATCCTACACACTACTCTGTCAAAACTAAGGTGCCCACTCTCACATTGATGTTCATACCCTTCTGGTTAGCTCAAATATGCAGTCAAAGAAGAAAATCCTCAAGGAAATGAAAATACATGGATTTGTTGATGAGCCTAGCCTTGAAGGAAGCCAAAGAGGAAAGTTTGGAGTTAGCGGAAGAAGAAGGATACGTAGTTCAATTTTCCATAAATATATTTGTTCCCCTCAGGAAGGGTCCTTCATTTGGGAAGAAGAATATTGTTGAAGAATCTTGTGGTGATGAGTCATTCTTGCATTAGATATTTATGTTCCCCTCAGGAAGGGTGCTTCATGTGGGAAGAAGAATATTGTTGAAGAATCTTGTGGTGATGAGCCATCCTTGTCTCTAATGCAGATTCTATCTATCCAACAGGCATGGACCATTTTCACCGCATACTAAAACCATGGACCATTTTCACCGCATATTAAAACCAGATGAGAATTTTTCATCACAAAAAATAAGTAACAGTCTCCAGGTTTCAGCACTTTCCAAACTCATACCGAACCAAAAACAGATTCTCCATACGCTATGGCTGTTTAGAAAAAAAAACCTATTTATTTTTTCCCAATATTGCTGTTCATAACTATCTATATAATTCAAAAAAGCAAAGCCTTTTATTGGCTTAACTAGTGGATCAACTTGCTTCTGAGGTCATTGGGATTTAGTCGTTCATCTGAGCAGTATAACGGTGACTTCTAATAGCATATCAATTTCAATCTTGTGCTGTTGGGAAAATATCTCCACCAAACACAAACTCTCTCGGTAAAATCCATAAATAATGAAGTTAAAACTAGAATCAAATGCATACACATCCTAAGACTGATTAAGAATCATATGCATACAAAAATATGTTTATAACTGTGGTATTGAAATAAGAAGGGAAATGCTCTACATTAGATCCGACACCAATATAGTATTTATGAATACCCATCTAACGAAATTTCAATGAATTCCATCTATGAGATCATCTAAGCAAGCTGAGAAGACAGTTATTCAAAGCATTTTAAGTCTGATCTTGACCTGGTGGAACTCGAATACAAACTTTGTCAGTAAAATTCGCGATGTGAAAATTAGACACATTGATGAGTTTGGGAGTTACTCAAAAATTATTACAAGCTGCTCAAATCTTATTAGTTTTTCTGTTTGATTTTGTTTTGGGTTTTGAGGCACCTACAGTTGATTTCTTCCTTTTGTGCCTGGACTAACAGGTTGGGCAATGCGAATTACCTTGTGGTGCTTGAACTAAAATTTAAAAAAATACATTATTTAAAAAAATTACAAAACAGAACTTCAATCTTTGATAGCATCTACTGAATTTTACATCACACAGTTACTACTGATAGCATCTTTGATCTCGAGCTGGAGGGACTCAAATGCAGTAACTTTGTCAATAAAATTCACGAAGTGAAAATTAGATCCATAAAAAGAAAAATTGATGAGTTCAGAAGTTACTCATAAAATACTACAAGCTGCTCAAATCATCTTCGTTTTCCTGTTTGATTTTGTTTTGCGTTTTGGGACACCTCCAGTTGATTTTTTGCCTTTATTCCTTGTGTGCTTGGACTGACAGGATGGGCAATACCAATTACCTTGTGGTACTGGATCCAAAGGAGGATTGAGACAGTAGGTATGATAAGCTTCATCACAATCATCGCAGAGAATAAGATCGTGGATGTCTCTTATTCCAACAGAACAAATTTTGCATAATTCACTATCATTCACTTCGGACTCCACTTCTGCTATCTTTACTTGTGAAATTGCATCATCCACTTCCTCTCCCACTTCCACTTTACTGTGGAGATATCGTTGATCAACCACTACTCCACCATCTCGATCTTCAGACACTCCAGATTCTGCTTTCGATATGGCGGGATGGCTATTTACCATTTTACTTAGCAGCTCGCATACCACGCAATGATACACAATATTTTCCATTCTAGAAGCAGCGTTCAGCCAAATTTCCTTAAGAATAGCTGTGGTGTAGACCTGTGGGAGCCTACAAGAATTACTCACGTGAGTTTATTGTGCTGAAAAAAACCAAGCTTTCTTACAAAGTCAGACAAAAGACAAAAGTTGATCATTTATTAATGGGATTTTATGAGATTTTATTAGGGTTTCTCAATGAGAAGACTTGGTAAACCAAGAGTTTTCATTACCAACTCGTCAATTAATCAGTTTTTATCAATTTATTAATGTGGTTTTTTAATTAATTGGAAAAATTGGTAAAGGAAGATATCAACTTGTTAATTAATTAGATTTTATCATTGAGATTTCTAAATGAGAAGAGTCGGTAAACCACGAGTTTCCGTTATAAATTTGTCAATTAATGAGATTTTATTATAAGGGTTTTTCAACTAAAAGACTTGGTAAACCACGAGTTTTTATGACCAACTTGCCAATTAATGATATTTTATTGTTTGGTTTCTGGATGAAAAAACTTGGTTTTGGTAAACCAAGATACCAACGTGTCAATTAATGGGACATTATCATTGGGATTTTTCAATGAAAAGATTTGGTTTTCATTATAAACTTGTCATTTAATGAGATTTTAACATTGGGTTTCTCTTAGAAGACTTGGCAAACTATGGGTTTATGTTACCAACTTGTTGATTAATACTTGATTAATGAGATTTTACCATTGGGGTTTTTCAATGAAAAGACTTGGTAAACCAAGAGTTTTCATAAATTAGAGGTTAACTAATAAGTTTTTAAATATTTATATTTACATAAATTGGTACTCTGTGCCTAGAATTGATTATAAATTTAAGTGAAAGTGGATGGGGAGGGATTTATCTCCACTTTTACCACACAAACTATCTTTTACTATATCTTTTGTGAAGCTACATTTGTTATTAAAACCAATATGCACAAATAGTTTTAGAGAATCAATCACTAGGCTAGATTATTTGGATAAAACCCCAATTCAAAGCTATGGAGACCTATTCAAGGAGGGTGCATACCCTTTTAAACTTATCACAAAGGGTTGTCATATAGTCACTAATAAGAAGTTATTGTGGGTCTTTTGTGACACAAAATTAACTAGATAGCCATTAATTGAAATTTAAGCATCTATCTTTGAAGCTCTATATTTATTTAACATGTGAGAGCTTCAATCATGAATTATCAAATGTAATCAAAATCATTATCAAAAGCAACTATTAACACTTATAATAATCCTTTTTTTTAAATCCATCATTTTCAAACCTTTAAATTGGAATTCTAATGAGTTGTGCAAACCTTACCCCCCTCTTTGTCATATGCTCACCAATTAGAAGATAATGTGGGTCTTCTATGATACAAAATTAACTAGTTGAAATCTAAACATCTACCTTTAAAGCTCTGTATTTGTTTAATATCATCTTCAAGAGAGAGCTTCAATCACAATTATCAAATGCAATCAAAATCATTATTGAAGTAACTAATAAAACCTATATTAATCTTCTTTTAAAAAACTGCTTATCATATACTCACTAATTAGAAGTTAATGTTTATCTTTTATGACACAAAATTAACTAAATAGTGGTATATTTAAATCTAATCATCCACCTTTGAAGCTCTATATTTGTTTAATACCCTCTTCAAGTGAGAGCTTCAATCATGGATTATCAAATGTAATCAAAATAGTTATCAAAGTAACTAATAACACTTATGATAATATTTCTTTTAAATACATCATTTGCAAACCTTTAAATTGGAAGTCTCATATGAGGAAACAAGTATTCTTAACCATTAGGCCTACTAAATGGCCATAAACAATATATCATATAACTACATTTTTATAAAACTATGAGATTAATACAAAATAATTCATAGACATATATTTGTTCACCTACATAATTTGTTGTGTTTAAAAAATAAATAATTTTTTCCATTCAAACATAGTTATTGCAAAAGATGTGGTTTCCTAATGAAATAACTTAGAAAGTTTTAGAGTCACTATTAACAAAATTGAGACCAACATTGTCGTGATGACATATTTTGATTTATCCCAATGAACTATTCAGATTATTTTAAAGTTTCACCCTAATAGCAACTTTTCGTTACCCTAAGTTGATTGGGATCATATTAGAGATCAACATAAAATTGGGCGACTATCTATCTTTCAAATGTAACATTTTCATATTGTCTTGATAGTTCATTGAGTTTCCTTAAAAGATGTCATTTCAACATCTTTCATTGTGCCCCGATGGTTTGTCATGATGACTTCCAGTATGTCCCTTCATTATCTTTCATTCATGCTTGAAAGTTAATCGGGATGATTCAAAAGTTTTGTGCTTCACACCTTTTGATTTCGTTTCGATGGCTCATGAGAAGGATTTTATCATTCAAATGATACATCTTTTGTTTACCCTTAATAGTTCATCAAGATGATCCAAAAATATGTTGTTTTGGCATCTTTTGAACCTCCTATATGGTTGATTGAGATCATTTAGATCATTCAAAAGTGAGCATCTTTGTTAGAGAGTAAGTCCCTATGCAATCACAAAGTCCTAGATAGCCTCCCATGTGAATTGTTATTCTTATCACTTTGTGGGTTGTGATACCTATCCACTTATGATTTGTCAATGTGATTTAGATCTAGAGGAGACTATGATCCATGTACTATATAATACCATCATTGATGTGGAGATCAATGTTGCAGAATGGCTCAAGCCTTTTCCACCATATTGTGTATTTTGTTGGTATTTTGCTTGCTTGATCTATAGTTTAACATGGTATCATATTTGTATAGTTATTAGGGCTTTGTAGATCCTCCATGGTAGTGGTTCATAGAAGTTGAGAGAGGTGTAGCAAATTGTGTGAGATGGTTGTGCATATTATAGGTCGTATGGGCATAAATTGTATCAGTTGTCCACGTTGGCCTCACTTAGAATCAGTTCCAGGACTTATTCTCCAGCTTCTCGGCCTCACCAAGCAAAGATCAAAAGCCAAAATACAATGCCCTCACATAGATTAGAGTTCCTCACCTTATGAAGGAAAGTAGAGGGAAACTAGAGGGTGAAGGAATACTTGAGAGATTAATACTTTCCCATGGCAACCTGGTGAAAGAAGAGAAATGTGCAAGTGGATAAGTATCTTTGGGATATGGATATCTTTGTGATATTAATGAAGAAGTATCTATATTTTATGTACCTTTGTATGTACTTACGTATTTCTTGTGATTAATTGGAATTTATTTAATGTAACATGAAGATGTATTTTATGTATCTTGTTCCTCATTTAATGTATCATATATCTTTATATCATATGTTAATCATACTATTGATTTGGATATGATTCAGGTGGATGTATTATGTTGAATCTTGAAGGCCTTGTAATGAGGTTTGAAGACCCTATAATGGGGATTGAATACCGACCCTTGCTTTTACACTGGGAACGACTTTGCTAGCCGAAGTTCTCGCACGGGAATCCTGGGAATGGGATGGTGATATTCCATGGAAATGGAAGGGTGAAGAGATGATGATATCCTGAACCACTAGCGAGGTGAATGAAGTCACATCCCATAGGTTGTGGAGACGTACAAAAAATTAAGTGGTAGTGGCAAGTATTATGGTTTCTCGAAAGAGGAGTTCCAAGAGTTGCAATGATAAAGGCATGCATGAAGGAATGTATGAGTAAGCATGCATTGAGGATGATACATTGTCTTAAGAGGAAGGGGATGTAATATCCCGAAGGGAAGCCCCAGACACATGTGATTTTGGTTATTTGCTTTTATGGTGGCAATAGATTCCTGGACCATGAACCATGGGTATTATGATGAATTTTGTTAATATTATTTTATTATTCCATTATTATCATTATATAATAGCTCAACATGGTTGGGGGGTCTTGGGTTCCACATGTGAAGGGGTTAGGGTTAGGAGTTGTTTCCCTCCCTAACAATATTCTAGGTTTCCTAATTTTGATGTTAATGGACAGTGGTGGTCCTATTTCACCTAATTAATACTTTTCATGCACCCATGAAACCATGCAACCATACACATGCACCCATGCACCATGCACTATTCACCCTCGTAACTCTAGTGAATTGGAGTAACTTATAGTCAGTTAGAGTTAGTTTGATTATTTTGAGATGTCTTCAAGTTAATTAGTGTAGATGTGGTTTAGAAGTAAGTTTCCTTCAGTTAATTAGATGGAGTGGAGTCATCACTAGTTGATTTGAGTATTTTTGGGTCAATTCAAATTATCCTAGATGCATGGAGGTGTTTTTATGGTAATTCGAGTTGTCTGCAAGCATATGGAGTGATTTATGGGTGATTTAGAGTCAGTTATGGTAGGTTAGAATCAACCTTGATGAAGTCGAGTTACCCCCAGTGGTTGGGAGTTCTTTGCCAATGGATTTGAGTTAGTCTAAGTGGATTCATTGCTCTATTAAGAAATTGAATAGGTCAGTAAGTCGGCTAGAGAAGCCCTCAATGATTTGGAGTCACTTTGCAGTGATCCGTAGTCAATATCTTGGAGGCAATTGGAATTGGTGTAAGGGGATTCAAATTGATCAAGAAGTAATTTATTCTTGCATGGTTGAGTTTGGGGGCGAGGGAAAATGATTGCTCTTACTAGAAGGTGAATACCAAAGGAGGATTTGGTATGGTATTGTGCACCCAATTACACAAATCTATTTGCAAGTGAATGAAAATCATGTGGAAGAGACCCTAGTTGTCTCAAAATTTTCTTGCAGGAGAAGGGGAAAATCCTCTAGGGAAGATCATAATGGTATCAATTTGTATTGCATGAGAAGGAGAAAATCCTGTGAAGGAGGCCATAGTTGTCTTGATTTGTATTGTAGTAGAAGGGGAAAATCCTTTGGAAAAGACCTTAGTTGTCTCGAATTTTTATTGTACGAGAAGGGGAAAATCTTGTAGGGAAGATCATAATGGTATCAATTTGTATTGCGAGAGGAGGGAAAATCCTGTGAAGGAGGCATAGTTATATCGATTTGTATTGCATGATAAGGGGAAAATCCTGTGGAATATACCATATTTGTCTCGATTTTTCTTGCAAGAGAAGGGTAAAATCCTATGAACTAGTTTCTAGTTGTCATACCTTTTCCGCAGAAGGGGGAGGGGGATCCTATGTTGAGGTTTTCAGGCGGTGTCCTAAGTTTTATCCACAGGGATTGAATTAAAAAGAGAGTTACTTTGTGTGTGTGAATACAATACCTTAGCTTAGGGGTGACCTACTCAAGAAGTTTGTTTAATAGTGTCTACAATTGAGAAGATCGTTGTCTGGTTGATGCCAGTTGTGTCCTCATAAAAAGATAAGTATTTATGCTAGGTAATATTCTTTATGTATATTTTTGTACATGTTCGCATGGAGGCTGATATATCCATGTCATTATATGCTTTTAATTTGTATCCATGTCCATGGTAAATGGATAATCAAATGTTGATATATTGGCAACTCATGAGGTAGGTATGTGAATGTGTTATTCTAGCTATTAGATGCTAGCTTGCTTATGAAATTATGATTATTATAAGTCTAAGTTTAGGATAGTCCATATGGCCATGTATGGATATTCCATATCAGATATTACATGGGGTTTATGGCTGATGCTTTTATGTAATTAGGTCTGATATATAGTAGTGTATAATTATGCTTAAAAGAAAGATAGTGATGTTGATTTAATGTGGCGTTAGAAGCTAGTTACTTACGATATTATGTTCATTAGAAGGACTTATCTTTAGGCCAGACCATATGGCCATGTATGGACGTACTAGATCATATCCAAGATAGGTTTCAAGTCTGAAATTTTTACTGTAGCCCTGTTATAGGTAGGTGTCTAAATTATTCCTCCATAGAATGATGAAGTGTTGATTGTTTACTGTCGTAAATGGGGTTATGTGAATGAATGTAAATAATATTTATTTAGTTGGTTAAATGGTGACAAATAGATTCCCATAGGTGAAATGACATTTAGGAAACATGTGAAGAGGTTCCAAACTGAATGTATACTTGTGTCATTACATTGCATTGCATGTAGTATGGGAAATCGTAGCATTGGAAGGGTTGTCTTCCGTGTAGGTGGGTGATTTATTTAAATAGTTTGATTTGATTTACATATTAGCCTAACCTTATGGAGTATTATTCTGCTATGCATAGTTAGATTCAACATTCCCCTTTATAAGATCTTGTGTACTTGACCTTGGTGTTATGTTCCTAGGTTTGGTATGTTACAAGTGGTAACATAGCTTTAGGTTACAACCCTATGACTGTTGGGCCTTATATGGAATTGTGACTATGTGTTTTTGCATTTTATGTATGTTGTATATTTTGAGAAAGAGGGTTATGATGTGCTAACACTTTTTAAAGAACAACACATTGCAACTTCTAGTACTTATTATTAACTCCAATATCTCAAGTTGTATGAGGTGTTAACTAGGTTATTCGTGATACTAAAACAAAGTATCTTCTAAATATCAGATATGTACGCTATGATATGATTGCACATGTGATCACATGCATTAGATATATTGTGATTATTATATCCATTTAATTATTTGTTTAAATTATGACAACCATGTAAATAAGGATAAAGGGGATATATTTGTATTGGTGTGTAGTATTAAAACTATTGATATTAAGGCATGTTTTAATCATGAATCTGTGTGCATTCATTTATGTAAATTGTCATAACAAAAATCTACGAAATCACCAATTAGGCCAAGAGGAGTTAAAGGTTCAGTTTTATAAATGATTAAATCCAAAAAGTCTTAGTTTATTTAAATAATGAGGTTAACTTTAAAAAAAACCTAAACCCCTAGTTTAGTTATATTGAATTTAGAATTAAGTTTTAAGCTTAGAAAAATATTGAATTTAAATTTAAGTTTTAATCTTAGTAAAGCCTTGAAGATTGTTAAACTTAGATGTTACAATTGATGATGCTGACTAAAAATCCAGTTTGAAGAAATTTATAAAAGTGTATGCAAGTCTTAGTAGTATGGAAGATCCATCGGGCAATAGCTCTCTATATACACAAAGGTAGTTTGAAGAATTATATAGAGAATAAGTGTGGAAGATTCGGAAGTGTGCAGATCCCACTAAGACATGGGATCCATATGCGTAGATACCACCCAGTCATTGGACTTAAGTGTGCAAAACCCCATAAGGATTAATTATCAAAATTTGTACGCCGATGAAAGATAGAATGAAGTGGTTAGCTTTACCAAGAAGTAACGAAGTTACCGACTCAAAGAAATCCCAAACGTGTAGACACATATCTTGAGAAAGAATAGTATAAATAAGCAAGATATGGAAATGTTGATGTAAGCTTGAAGATGAAGAAGATGTGATATTTTGATTTGGAAAGCTTTGAATTATGGGGTATCAATGACTCATTGATCTAGAAGAGATTTATATAGTAGAGAGTCGATTGTGCAAAAGAAATAAAGATCAATATCAGATAGTGTGAAAATTAGAGGTATGCCCTATACCAGGATGTCCGAAGAGAATATACAGTAAATGATGTAGATTGCGGAAGTGCCAAATTGTTGATATACATATTACAGAAGACATAGATCGCAAATCACATAACAAGAAAAGTGTTGATATTGTAGATTGCAGAAGATGCAGATCACATAGATCCCAGAAGTAATAAGTTTTGATATTGCAGAGTGCAAAAGAAACGGATCTTAGAAGACTGTCACAGATCAAAGAAGACGTAGATCATAGATCGTAAAAGTCACAGTTCTATTATAACTTATCTCTATTTCAAGGTGGCAGGAAGGGGAAAGGATAGGAAGTTGAAGCTTCCTTCCAGTTGGTGTTGGAGAATATAGAACAAGGAGTTGTAGCTTCCTTTCAGTTGGTGCTGAATATCAAGAAGAGGATATTGCAGTCTCCATTCAAGTTGGTGTTTGAACATTGCAAGTTGGAGCTTGTGCAATAGGACTAATATCCACACAGGTCTGCTTGAAGTCAAAAAGTTGGTGCTTGCACAGAAGATTGAAGTCCTTATAGGTTGTTTCCTGTAATCAAAATGGGTGCTTGCATGTGGGATTGGTGTCCTAATCATATTAGCGTTTGATTGAGTTGGTTCTCACATTTGGAGATTGGTGTCTATCTATGTAATAAATATCCACACACACACACACACACACACACACATAGTTTACATATTCTTTTTGCAATTGTGTCCTTTACTGTTTTTGGTTGAAAAAGTTTTAAAGTATAATTTGTTCAGTTAAAAATTGTGTAATATGTGATTTTTTTTTTATCCCCTTCTCCTATTAGTATAAATAAGAATTTAAACAATTGGTATCAAAGCGGGTGTCTTCAATAATAGTTTAACCACTATAGATAAATCTTTACATTGGAATGGACATGTAGGAAGGATTTTCTACCAACAGAGCACCAAGATTCAATGGTTCAAATTATACTTTATGGAGAATAAGGATGGAGGTATATCTGCAATCACTTCGAGTCGATGTATGGCATTCAGTTGAAAATGGTTATAATGATACTAAAACCACTCTAGTTGATTTAGCTGATAGAAGGCATTATGAATATAAAGAAAGGGTGAGAAATGCAATACTGTGTGGTCTAACAGATTCTAAATTTAGCAAAGTCATCCAATGCACTTTAGATAAGGAAATATGGGATAATCTTAAGAGCATTTATGAAGGATATGAAAAAGTAAAAAAGGAAAAGTTGGAAACTTTTTCAATGTAGTTTGAAACTCTAAAAATGAAAGAAGAAGAGAGTATTGTAGCTTATACTCTTTGGGTTGATGAGATTGTAAATTCTATCAAAGGACTTGGAGCACAAATTGATGAAGAATCAATCATGTAAAAAATATTGAGAACCCTGCCACCTATATTTGATTCAAAAGTATCAATCCTAGAAGAAAAAACTAACCTAGATAAGCTAACAAAGGAAAAATTGCATGTGATTCTTATTACGTATGAAATGAGGACTGAAAATGAGAATCCCTCTAGGAAATAAGTAGCCTTCAAAGCCACCAAGAAATCAAAATGCAACAAGCATGAGCAAAAGAACACATCTGATCTATCAGACGAAGAGGAGGTGAAGTTTGTGAGAAAGATAAAGAGGGGTTGTGGCAAATATAAAGGAATTTTACCTTTTAAGTGCTTCGAATGTGGTAGAGTAGGCCATTTTTACTCCATATTCCCTTTTAAAGAAAGTAGAGATAGCGATAGTGATGAAGAACTCAATCATAAAGAACAAAGGAAGGCATACCTGCAAAGCAGGGCTGAAGGTAGAAAGAAGTTTCCTAAAAAAAGGGAGAGGCTATATTCCAAGGAAGACAATAGTTCATTTGAAGAAGATGACATCAATGATAGTCCAAGAGAATTACTTTTCATGGCAAGTATTCAGGATGAATACTAAGAAGATGAAGACAATTGCTTCTCTTTTATCCAGGAAGGATCATCAGATTAAGATACATATGAAATTCAATTAGAAACATTAAGAAAGCATTATTAGAATAGGATTTTATATCTCACCTCCAAAATATGACATAGAAGTTGGATCAGGCAGTGTAGAAGAAATCTTCAAATGCGAAGATGAGGAAATTGTAGAAGTTGACTAGGAAGGTGAACTAATTAGTGCTTTGGAAGAATTGAATAAGTCAAGAAAGAAGAACAAATCCTTAAAGAAACAACTATTAAAAGTAGAAGAACAAACCAAGGAGGAAAATGACACAATAAACATTGGAAAAACTGATTAGTAAGAGGGAAAGAGAGCTTGAAATACAACTGAATTGTACATTAAATGAAGTCAAAAGGATTGAAGAAAAGAATATTGTGTTGGAAGTGTAACTGAAAGAAACAAAAAGGAAAAATGAGATGCTAACATAGCATCTTACAGAAAAGGAAATATAGATATCACACTTGAAAAGTGAAGTGGATGATATAAGAAGAGAAAATCAATGTTTGAAAAATCAAATCTAGTTCAAGAATCAAATACCAGATTGCAAAAATACAAAAGGAAACAAGGTGTGTTTTGATGCAGAAATTGAAGCAAAAATGAACAACAACACACCAATTTTAGATAAGATACTAAGGAGAGAAAGGTTTCCATAAGACAAGAATGGTCTTGGGTATGATAAGAGAGTTGAAAAGGTCTACAACAACAAGCACATTTATGTTCTAAGTCAACCAGATACATTTCAGAAAAGATATGTGCCTTCAAAACAAGTTCAATCTAGGTATGAAAAATTCTTCAGTCATAAAGGAAAGTTCATTACATTGAAGTTCTCAAGATGTAATTACTTTGATCATACAATGAGGTGTTATGCTTGTGATGGTTTTGGACATAAGGATCAATACTTCCCAAGAACAATGAAACATCCAGAAAGAAATGTCTCATACAATGCTAATAGTAAAACATGGATGAAAAAGGAAAGAAATATTTCTCAATATAAAAAAGAATGTGTGCAAAGTAAAAAAATGGATAAAGAAAGTTCCTCAGACATGTGCAATTGAAATAAACAATCCAAGAATTTCTCAAATTGCAAATGATTGTTTCCTATCTTGTTGATGTCAGAAATATTTGAATAAGATCCTTGTATTCAACATGTCATCTATTAGGAATCCAATGAAAGTATCGGTAGACATTGGATCCATAGTACATTTTACATGCTATATCAGTATTGATGAACAAATATGCATTTCTTTAGAAGTAGTAACATCTTTGGATTGTATGAATGCATCATTGGTCATATATAGAGTATCAATCATTATGCACATATATAACGCATTTGCATAATAAAAATTTGTATTATGAAGGAGTTTTCATTACAAAATACAAAAAGGTAAAAATTCTTGATAAAACCTCTATTACAAAAGTTAGAAGCAAGAAGACAAAATGAGCATTCTTATCTAGCCTACAAAATTGGAAATCCAAAATTTTGAAATCCATAAGTGGTGTATAAGTTGTTATAACACAAGAAAAATAATACACTACGTGTACATTTGTCAAGATTATCACAGCAAGCATATTAGTTTACAAAATTGAAACCTTCAATAACTTCTGATCAGAGTCCGATAACAAAAGACACAATTTGGTGTCAATAGCACCCAGAAACAAAAGACGCAATTCAATATCAGGAAAGTGCGTCCGCTATGCAAGTTTTGAAGCATCTGGAATTATGTGAGCCTTATTTGAGAATTCCATGGTGGGTTATCATTGTGCTTCTAGTTGATCAACATGAATTTTCAAAAGAGAAATCTCTTTAGCATATCGATTCACTTGAAATTGTGTGTACCACTCTTTAACATCAACTTCCTTGAAATTCGATGCCCAATTCTCAAGGTCTCACTTAATCTTAACAAATTATGTCCTTTGCGTCTGGAAGATTGAGAAGAGATGTCCCACAGGTCTTGATCCACTCTATTGATTTTTCGACATCTTTGAGTTTAACAGTTAGATTGATGGATGATATAACATATAGGATAATTGGTTGCCTGGACCAACAATTGGATGAATGTGACAAAATTCAAAATGCAGTTGCTTAATTTGGAAAAAGTTGTAGATGGACAATCATCTTAAATTTGTACATTCGTGGAAGATATGAAAGGATAAAAGGAAGTGATCGAACTAATTCCTCTGTATGATTGGATTAATAACCTCTTAAAATTTGGAGTACATCAACAAGACGTCACATAATGTTGCACGGATTATCAATCACATCAAGTTATTACAAAGTAGGGTGACAGATGGAGATATTTTCTTTTGAAGGATGTGACACGATGTACAAAACCATATTAATGAATAGGTAGTTAGTAAATGAAAAAAATCATTGATTTTAAGTTGGTACGTGACGCAGAAATAATCATCTGCAAGATGGCAGGATATCTAGCATAGTAGAAGTGACAAGAAGATGAATTGAGAAGCATGAAGTGATGGGGAGTCTAATGCTTAGGAGGAGAAAACCTTTTCCATTGATGTCAAAGGGGGGAGAAATGATAAATGCTAAGAAGGAAATATCCGTGCAAATGAAAAATGAAGGCTTAAATGGCTTGAACACAGGGGGAGCATGTTGCGCACAAAAGAAGAGCTCATATTCAGGGGGAGCTCGGATTTAGTTGGTGTTGACATCAATTCCAAAGGGGGATATTGTTGAACTTTTGTATTTTCATTTATGTCAAACAAAAAAAATGTATTTTGATGTCAAACAAGAAACATGTTGATGAATGTCAAGAAGCATAAAGTCTTGAATATATTTAAACTTAAATGTTACAATTGATGATGTTGAGTAAAAGGCCAGTTTGAATAAATGTATAAAAGTGTATGCAATTCTTAGTAGTATGGAAGATCCATCAGGTAGTATCTCTCTATATACGCAAAGACAGTTTGAATAAGTATATAGAGAATAAGTGTGGAAGTTTTAGAAGTGCACAAATCCCACTAAGACTTGGGATCCATATGCACATATACCATCAAGTCATCGTACTTAAGTATGCAAAACCCCACAAGGCTGAATTATAAAAAGATATACACCGACAAAATATAGAATGAATAAGTTAGCTTGATCAATAAGTAAGTATGAGCGTCACCGAGTCAAAGAAATCCCAAATGTGTGGACACATCTCTTGAGCAAGAATAATGTAAATAAGAAAGAGATGGAAATGTTGATGTGATCTTGAATATGAAGAAGATGTGATATTTTGATTTTGAAAGCTTCGAATTCAGGGGTATCGATGGCTCATTGATCTAGAACAATTTAATACTGTAGAGAGCTTATTGCACAAAAGTAATGGAGAAGAATAGTAGATGGTGTGAAAATTAGAGGGATTCCTTGTACCAGGATGTGTGAAGAGGATATATAGTAAATGACATAGATCACAGAGGTGCCAAAGCATTGATATACAAATTACAGAAAACATAGATCACAAATCACATAAGCAGAGAAGTGTTGATATTGTAGATTGCATAATATGCGGATAAAATATATACTATACGTAGCAAGTGTTGATATTGCAGGGTGCAAAAGATGCAGATCTCAAAAGATGATCACAGATCAAAGAAGACGAATATCGTAGATCACAAAAGTTAAATTTCTATTATAACTTATCTCTATTTCAGGGTGGTAAGAAGAGGAAAGGACAAGAAGTTGGAGATTCCTTCCAGTTGGTGTTGGAGAATACAAAATAGGGAGTTGTAACTGCCTTTCAGTTGGTGTTGGAAACCAATAAGAGTATATTGTAGTCTCCATCGAGTTTGTGCTTAAACATTGTAAGTTGGAGCTTGTGCAATAACACAAATGTCCACTCAAGTTGATTCCTGACGTCAACAAGTTGGTGCTTGAAGAGAAAATTGAATTCCTTAAAGGTTGGTTCTTATCATCAGGAAGTGGGTGCTTGCATGTGGGATTGGCATCCCAATCAGATTGGTGTCTACGTGAGTTGGTGCTCACATTTGGAGATTGGTGTCTCCTGTCTATGTAATCAATATATATATATATATATATATAAAGTTACTTTACATATTCTTTGTGCATTTGTGTCCTTTACTGTTTTTGGAAGAAAAAGTTTTGAAGTATAATTTGTTAAGTGAAAAATTATGTAATATGCGGTTTATACTGATTCACCCCCCTCAATATAAATAAGAATTCCAACAGTGTGTATGTGTGTAATAACATATGTGTGTGTGTGTCAATAATATAGGTATATATAGAGTATATAGTGTGTACATAATGTATGCATTATAGTGTGTATCGATGTAGGTATGTTTGTATATACCGTAATGTGCATTTTATTATATGCAATAATTATTAGTGTTATGTGTATGTGATATTGTGTGTATATACTATACATATAAGTGTGCACACATGTAATATATTAAGCATATAACATATATATTTGATCATATATATTGATATGGTATCGTATCATATATGTTGTATAGTGTTAGGAAGTGTATATGGATATATATGTAGTATGTGTGTATTCTAATGTATTAAAATTGATGATGTAAGTATATATAATCAAAATAACGAGTTGTGTATATATATGGTATCATATGATATGGGTATATAGGAATGATATAATATGGATTTGCCTATGTATATATATGTAAGATTGTGTTATATGTATGGTACGAGTGTTGTATGACTAAGTAATTATCTTATTGTAGAATATTAGAAGATTGTGGAGGTAGGTGTTAGCACTATTTTTTAGCTAAGTAGTTGAAGGGGGTTAGATCAGTGAAAGAAGGAAGAATATTTCAAAATTTTCCATGTCACTTGACCTTGAAGGGTGTTGAGGAAGTTCCTACAGGTTATAAGGGGTTTTTTCATTGCTTTGAAGTGTTAAATTATTAAAAATCCCAAATTTTAACCCTGAAAATATGTCCAAATAAGAAAAATTTGCTCAGGATTATGTAGCAATAGGAATGGAGGGCCTAGGCACATAGCGGAGGAAATCAATGTCTGCAAAATATTTCACCAGGGAAAGATGCATGTTTTAAAAGAAATTTGATGTTGGCGGAAGAAGGTTAAGATTCATGCAGGATTAGCCGTCAGATGAACAAGTGGAAGCAGATCAACGGAGGAGAAAGATTTCGCTGAAGGAACATGTGCGGAGAAAAGAATTATGAACGATTACGGAATATTTTATACTCTTCATGTTTCAATGGACGAAATTAAATGATGTTCAAGATCAACAACAGGTGTAGATTTCGCAATCCCAACATGCATGGGCATATTCAATCTTCGCCTTTGCGAAATCTGGAATAAGATGAATCTTTCAATGGTTGAGATCTAGGGATGCTGGAGATCTACGGTTGAGATGGATTTCACAGCGGTAACAAGCATGGGGTAATTAAGTGTTTCCATCCGCGAAATACCATAGGACCCGCACATCTCAACGGTCATGCTTTTGGGCAGAAAAGATCTACGGTATATGTGCATTTCATAGCCAGAACAAGCACAAAAGATAAAATATTTCGGGGCTACAAAATATTGTAGACCCCGCACTTTTGAATGACAGAAATCTTGGCGGAGTTTTGATCTATGTTCCAAGTTGATTTTGTGATGGGAACATGCACAAAGATTATTAGAATGGAAGATTGTGAAATCGGGTATGGGCCACATCATTAGACAGTTAAGATTTAAGGTGGATCAATATCTACGGATGAAAACTATTTCACAATGGAAAGATGCAAGGAAAGGAATAAATACGGAAGTTGTAAAATGGAGATAAAGGGTGGATGAAATGAATCGTCTGGATTTTATCATGAAAATATCTACGGCCCAAAATCGTTTCGCAAAGGAAACATGATCACTCTGAGTATGCAAATCAATTTGCGAAATCAGTTAAAGTGAAAGGAAATCAATGGCTTGAAATGACCATGCCCAGATCAATGGTTATTGTTTAATCTCAAATTGCGAGCTGCAGGGAGGATAAGGGTAACATTGAATTGGAGGGAGATGGCAAATTAAATTCGAAAAAAGGATCGATGGCCGAGAATCGACCAACATAATAGAAGGTTGAGAAATGTTTCAATCACAAAAAATTCAAGATGGATAAGAATATAAAAAATTATAAAAATACTATGCACATGAAATTAGGTTATTATTTTATTCGCTTGCATTGGAAAATGAAAGTTACAAACAGTGCAGAAGAATCCAACTCATACGGCGTCCATTGGCCACTTGTCAAAACACCAAGTAGGGATTTTTATTCCTCTCTGAAATTATATAAAATGGCCCAAGTGGAAAGTGTAGAAGCTCAGAGCTTAGAATATCGTAAGGTAGAAGAATTGTTTGAAGATTGAAATGCTGAAGTTTTTAATACTATTCTGTTAAATGGGCCCATTGATGTTGTTAAGAAGAAGTTGAAATGGCTTAAAGACCAAGGAGCTAACATTCATAATATTTACCAGTCCTACTTTCACTTTTTTTCTACTGACCAAACCCTGAACTGCCTAGAATTTGTTGATTAGTGTCACATACCCATACCCCATTATCATGCGGAATTAAAAATTTCATCGAGAACCTTTACTGTTCAACGAAAACAGGGCATGGTCGTGAACCAATTCTCAACATTTCCAACACTGTCACACTCCCTCATGTCTTCCATTGATTAGTTCGAAGATCTGTAAGGAAATATCTCAGAGGAGATCGGACGGTGGAGAGAAAACGCAACGGAAATCAACGATCCCAAACGATTCCGCAGGTTTTAACCTAATCAATGGTTCAGAATCCACCCACAAAAATCAATGGTGAGGAAATCCTGAGTTGCGGGGTTGGAAGTTACGAAAATTGCGATCTCACTTCCTGCAACCCGCATCTTGCATTCCGTATCGGGAATAGATCAACGGCGGATGATCACCCCACGAATATCGACAGTGTGGAAACTTGAATTGCGAGATTGGGAATTGTGGAAATCACAACACCACGATTCTGCATCCCGCATCCCGTAAGTTGCGGAAGGGAAGCTGCACAAGAAAAATTGCATAAACCACGGTCTGCGAACCGGGCATCCCGCATCCCGTAGACTGCATAAATGGGGATTTCTAGCAGGAAACTCAACTTTTCACTGAAGTCTTGGATCGATCTGATCATTCAGGCCATTACCAATCTGGCCAATCTACCCTCCAACTTTGTTCCAAATGCATTGAGGGAAAAACATACATAGATGCATATAATTGTAGCTATTCAAAGGAACAATGTATCAATTCAACATAGCAACATGTTCATCACACTCTATCAAGCAATTTACAATACAAGAAATACAATTGCAGAGAATAACATAGATAAGAGCACTTATCTTGAACATAAATTGTCCCGCAACCAGCTATGTCGCTGCAACGTTCCACCCAACCATAAGCCAATGCGCTCCTCAATCTCTCAGCAACACTGCCACCCACGAGCTGGGAATGACTTCCTCAAGGAATAAGGGAACACTAGAAGACTCATACATATCCAAGGTGCAATAACACTCACCCTGTTGGGCTCCGGGATTGTCTTTTATAATGATGTTATTTACATTAATTTCTCAACATGTTTACCGAAATCTAATACATCTATCTTCAATTTGTCTATCTTTTACTATGTTTTCATCAATTATAACTTATAAATGTAAAATAAGCTTAATTCATCATTTTTGATGTGTTATTGCATTTAGTGCGCATTTTGGCACTCCATTCAGCCCCTTCTTTCGGTCCTAAGTTATGCACTAGGTTTAATGGCATGTTTCTTATTAGGTTCTTGGTTTGTTTTATCCTCGCCTTTTATTCTCCGCCGGTCCCGTGAATACCTGCACATGCAAAAACCATGGGTGATGATGAACTTTGAGCATTGGTTTAAAATTAAATAAGAAAGAAAATAAAAAATATTAAAAAATGGAAATTAAATAAAGATAATAAAAATATTAAAAAGATGAAAATTAATAAAGAAATTACAAAATAGGAATTAAATATTAAAACCACTCATATTAACCAACCCATGAAGTGGATTGTAATAAAGTTATTAATCTAGAACCATGTCACGTGCTTAATTCATTTTAAAGTAGGTTCATATATATATTATCCCCATACATCATCTCTTTATAAAACCATTCGCTTTAAGATTTTATGTTTAATACATATTACCATTTCATGTTTTGGAAATTAACGGACCGTATGTTTTATGCAGGCCATAAATAATATATTCAGGTCGTAAAGGATGAGCTCGCATGCCATGAAGAAGAGGAGCGCACCAGAAAAAAGATGGAACCAGGCACTTAGCAAAAGAACCCAACACTCAACCAATAGAATTCAGCCATGCATTAAGCTGACTATCTAGCTCGCTCACAACCAAATAAACAGACAGCACATTCAACTTACTGTCCAGCTTATGATGCAGCTCACCACTCAGCTCATTAATTAAGTAGCGCGCTCTTGATAATAAAATATCTCAGGAATTAAACGTCGAAACGGATTTGCAACCCACCTGTAGTCCACGTGTTTGATTGTTGGAGACGCTCATCAATTTAGAATGCTCATTGTCACGATGCCTTTGCTCACCACCACATCACCAGTCTATGCGCTTGAATGAGGAACGACCTGCATTTGAGAGACTCACCCCTGTATACTCCTCATTTCCCAACACGCTGCCATCATGCATGCTGGAGAAGACCAGTCCACACGAAAGGAGGAGCAAGTAGACCATATCATGCCATGTCCATGCTGAAAAGAACCAGATGCACGTTGGAGGAGATCTGTTTGCGCTGAAGAAGGAAGATGTTGTGCGTTGGAGTTTGATTTGTTAGATGCCTTTATGATTTACTAAATTTAGAGAGCATTCAACCATTAAAGGGTCGACTTGCTCACCTCTGTAAGCAGTTATATATACTAGCCTCTTCCTGAGAGTTGAGTAGCTAGTCACCGATGAATAGACTCTGTAAAAAACTCTATTCAAATTGAATAAAACTCTATTTTCAGTTGTGTATGCATGTTTCAGTCTTCTGTGAAGTAATTCATTGCTTTGACTAGCCTCTGATTGCTGAGAAGGGCCCCTCAACAACTGGAGGTTCTATTTTTACATATTCAGCAGTTTTTTTTCATTTTTTGTAGATAAGTAATTTTGTTTTTATGTCTATATATTTAGTTTTCCTACAGATAATGTTTTACTGTTAATAAACTATAATTTTCCTGAGTTTTTATGCAATTTTTCACACGGCCGACCATTCGTCCCTCTGTGCAGACTGTCTTTTCAGCCTTCGGTTCGTCCCTCTGTGTAAACTATTTTTCAGCCTTCTGTTTGCACCTTAATCCAGTCTATCTTTCAGCCTTTAATTCAAATTTAGATAGAATTTTACAGAATTTTCATTCATTTCCAAAATTTCTAACATTACGTTTTATGTAGAAATAATTAACTAGGGTATAGGTTAGTTCTCCATCATTTTACTGTGTTTTGTAGTTAGTGGGGATTCGAATCCATCTTCAACATTTCATATTCAGTTTTATATTAATGCATAAGATTAATTGTTTCAGTTTTAATTAGGATGAAATTCAAAATATAAATGAGTATAAATGTTTTCTTCTTTTATATGTTAATTTTGTATCGTATACATAAAGTAATTTGAATTGGTTTATAATTTTTTAATATAGGTTAAAGTGTTTCTTTAGAATTGAATTTATTTTATATTTAGTTTGATATCTTTAATATACAAGTGAGAATTTATATAACTATATTATATTTTTGTATTTAATATGTGTATTGTATTTATTTTGTATTTTGTATTTCTTTCATTTATATTTTGTTATTAAATTGCTTAATGTGTTGTTGAATGAGTGACACCGTGAATAGAGGGTTATTTTATGATAAATTTGTTTTAGGTTAATTAATCCAGTTTATTTCCACTATTTTGTTTAGTTTCATTTTAGTTTAGTTCATGAAATTCTTTTGGTTTAGTTTAGTTTTATTTTTAGTGTGAATTCTATTTCTTTGCATTAGTCTAATTTATTTTATTTTGAGCTTAGTTTAGTCTTCTTTATTTTTATCTTTAACTTTAATTTAGTTTTATGCTTGTATGAATTTAATAAAATTTGCATGATAGATTCTGAGCATTAGGAAGAGGGATTGGTTTAGACTGTTTTCATTTTTCCTTTTGTATTTCAGTATTTTAAAAGTTTTATGTTGAAAGTTCTCATAGCTTAGTTTAATATAAGTTTACTTTTTAAATTCATAGATTAGTTGCTTATTAGATTGGATTTGTTAAATTAGTTTGCTTACATTAGTTTATGATTCCTTGCAAAGTATTTGTTTACACTTGGTCCTTAGATTAGTGTTTCAATTTTCTTTATACGATTGCATAAGTTTGATAACCAGAGTAGGATAGTTAGTTAGTTTTCTCTTTTGAAAGTATATAGTAGTTTTGCTCATAGAATAAATAGATTAGTTGCTCTTTTTACTTGCAGTATAATTCCCTGTTTTATAGTGATTAATTTCATATTTGCTTTCGTAATTAATTTCAGTATTTGCTTTCGTAGTTAATCGCATGGTTAAGTAGATTCTCATCCCTGCATAAGCATATAGTTCATGCATTCATGGAATAGTTTAGTTGATTTGTTGCCTGTTTTGAATAAGTTAAAATTACTTTCATTAGATTAAATTGTTTTCGGACCTAATGACCGCTTTCCTAGATTAGTTGTTGCAATTTCATTTCATAGAATAGATTAGCATAGCATTAGACTAGTTTTAATAGTCTCTTGCCTTTATAGAATAGATTAATATAACATTAAATTAGATTTGAATTTGTAGTTACTTTTCCAAAGTTCTTAGTTAATTTCCTGTTTTTATAGATAGATTAAATTCTTGCATTTGAATTATGAAAGTTACACATGTAGATTAAAATCATATAGTTGCATGTTAGCGCATTTGCATATTTAGTTAGCTTAGGTTAGTTCAAGCCTTCAATTCTGCACATATTGTGTTTGCATCTCATAAGCTCCCTTTCCGGGTTGACAATTAAGTGTTGAATTAAATAGTGCATATTTTGACCTAACATTTTGGCGCCGTTCCGGGGAGGTGCTAAAGGGATTGGAGTCTAGGTAGATAGGGGTAAAGAGGTTTCCTTTACATTACATAACAAGGGAGAGGGGAGAATGGTAAGACGAGAGGTAAGAACCTGCGCATCCACTATAGTGGGGTGCCCCAAATCTTTGTTGTTCCTTTTTCGCACAAGTGTGTTTACTTCACACAAAGTTTGATTTACTTCTCTTAATCCTACTTTTTATGTAGGTGTTTTAGTGTGTTGTCTTTAAATCACAAATTTGTTTTATCAGTAGATAGTTTCTCAAAAACACATAAAATTTTTTGGGTACTGTAAGAACCCCAGGGACTAATCCTTGTGTGAAGCAGGACCTACCAACCAATGACATGGACTCAAAGGTGCTCATTAGTATAAGAGAACTCTCTCAAATCCTAGCAAAAGTTGGAATTTCGATCTCTACCGAAGAGCGGATCCTGACAGAAGTTGAAATTTTATCAACTACTCCTGAAATGACAAACGAACCAAAATCCCAAGAATTACAAAAGGATTTTCTTTGCAAGACTGCAGAAGAAGCTGACATATTGGGGATTACATCCGAAGGAGAGCAACCAGAAATTAAAGAGTTATTTACATGCAAGCTAACCTATCCAGCATATGCTCAAACAATTGTTAAACTTGAAGAAGAGGATCTGTATGACATAGCAAAGGAAGGTCAGTACCAGGACTACATCAAAAGATGGTTTCAGGAGGTAACTCTACTGTAATACCATTCCTTCATTCGACACCTATTGATGCAAAGAAAAGTAAGTTGGTTCAACTTCCATAGTCAGGTAATCACTGCAACAATTTTTTCATACGTGGATAAAGGTACAATTCTCATTTTTCTTCGCACTTGGTTTCATTGGAAAAACTCATATACTTGAATAAACATCTTTTCTTTCTTCTTAGGGTAGGGAAATATGTATATAAATAAAATGTTGCATTCTTAGTTTAGGAAATAATGCAACTTCATTTTTTTGTTTTCTTTTTCAAATAAAAGAACTAAGAAGAAGATCATGTTAATGACTAAACCAAAACAATCTTACATCATTATTAATTTTCATACATGCATATTTCTTATTATACCAATTATTTAAGACCAAATTTAAACATCATGGAGATTTGTCATAAATTAAGGTCTATCTAAAACCTAGAGGTCACTCGTACATCCTGTTAACACCCTTATTTAGCCAGGAAGCAGGAAGACCATGGTGTAGAATGAATAATGGGTGTTTGGAAACTTTGGTTAAAGGGTATATGGTAAGAACGTGACTATAGGCAAAAAGGTGATCAAGTTACCAAAGATCCTAAGCCGAGATGGAAGAAGGAATAAAATCAATGGCCGATATTCTCTCCGCTCTTCAAAGATGCAAGGAAGATAAAGTAGGTTCGGGCATTGAATTGGGTACACAGATCAACGGCTATCAATTTGTTTCAAGCAGATCCACGATCCATATTTAATCCGCCTTGTGAAATCGTGTGTTGGTTAAAGTAATACGGTCCGGCGGAATCGGGTACATACCACTAGATCCAATGGCGGAGAGGTAAAGTCAGATCAAATCCACGGTTGAGATTGATTCCGGAAACAAAACCTGCATGACCGTTAAACCCAAAGCGCCCAGCAGAATTTGTTATATGGTGATCGATCGGACGGTTGAAGATTAAAGGGAAATGGATCAACGACGGATGACAATTCCGGAACGCAGACTTGCACGGTGGATAATTCCGAAGTGCCCAGCGGAATTTGGTACGTGGCATATGATCTGACGGTGGAAAGTTAAGGGTATATCACATCAATGGCTGAGAATGATTCCGGAGATCAAAGCTGCACGACGGTTAAAGTGACGGAGCCCCAGCGGAATTTGGTAGGCGGCGCACGATCCAACGGCTCACAAATAAAGGCTGATCGCATCTACGGCTGTGGGCAATTCCAGAGCATGAAGTTGCATGAAGGATAAGGTCGAGAAACTCAGCGGAATTGAATATCTCTTTCCCGATCTAACGGTGGAGTGATGAGAAGCGATTGCATCGACGGTTCAAGATGTTTCCGGGGTGAAGACTTGCACATTGTTTATGACCGGGAGGCCTGGCGGAACGAGGTACGTGGCACGTGATCCAAAGGATGAAAATTAAAGAGGAATCAGATCAACGATTTTAAATGAATCCAGGGAATAGAAGTGCACGTCAGATAGGAATAGATGGTGGTTGCGGAAAATAAATGGTTGTCCATGTGGCGAATTGTGGTAGGCTCCAGAGACAAAAGCGGCCTATAAAAGCAAGGTTGACCTCTATCATTGTTATTTTATTCGCTTGGAACGGGTGAAAAGGACTGACGATTTGTTAGCTTCCATTTGTTAGTTCTGGCCACGCTCCGAGCACACGCCTCTACAGTCGACCAGGTAAAGCTTAAACCCTGTAATTCCTCTGTCCAAATTACCATTATAAGCTTAAACCCTATAATTCCTCTGTCCAAATTACCATTATAAGCTTTAACCCTGCAATTCCTCCATCAAAATTACCATTGTAAAGTAAGTAATGGACCAGGGGAAAGAAATTCAAGTGTTTGGTCAGGTCGTAGATGATAGAGAAGAGTTTTTAATAGATAGGGATAGGAGCGTGTGCGACCCCTTCCTCTCTACAGGGAGCGTGTATGTTAGTAAGGAGAAGTTATGGTATTACAACTCACAAGGGAACGATGTACTGAATGTGTGTAAGTCTTTCCTGTATTACTTCGCCCTCGAGCAAACCCTCCATTTCCCGGAGTTTGCAGAGTGGTGTGCTGTCAACTATTCTCCTTCTCAGAGGATTATTGTGAGTCGGTCCGCATCCAGAATAATTTTTAAGGTCGATGCCGCAGTCATTAGAGAAAACCTCAGTTTTCCCAAAAATTACCCTGCTAATCGTGAGTCGGTAAATGAGTCTGCCCTCGCTGAAATTTTCAAGAATTGCGAAGCTGAAAGTCGCTGTAAATTCCTGTTTACCATTCTGAAGGAAGGTCAATCCCTTAATGGTCTTTTCCTGCCTTATCCTGTACACATTTTTAATAATGAAGTCCAATTGGTAATTTCCCTGGTCTGTCAAGTGTTAGGTTAGGATGATGATTGCCATGTAGGCTATGTCATCCTTGGGTTTTTATTAAGAATAAGTTCTTTGAGCTCAGATTCCCAGTCAATCCCTGTGTTTGATTTAAATGAGTATCTCGCTGAAGCAATCCATCTTCAGCTTGCTGAGTTTCCAAAAGTTAGGTTCTTTAGGTTTCAGACCTACTTGCTGAATATGCTGTTATGCTCCAATGTCACCGAGTTGAAATTTTTAAGTACTCTATGCTCTTCTGATTTTCCCAAGCAAATCACCATGTTTGAATTTTCTAATTCGATCATGGTGAAAATGTACAAAATGCTATTTGATGAGGAAATTCCCTGTGTCCTGGACGAGATGAGATGTTTAATGCAGTCTTCACCCGAAGATCGGGTAGGGGACTGGTTCCTGTACAGAGATTACACAGTGTTAAGAATATATGGTTTTACTGGTCAGCCTTATAGGCTACCCTCCTTTTTGACCCCAAGGATTTTCGCACTAGAGTTCATGAGGCAGAGATTGTTGTCTGAGGAAGAGCACTTTGGTGCTTTCAAAAAATCGTCAAACATTAAATTTCCGTTTAAATTCGGCCCTTTCATTTTTAAAGGTAAAGGTGCCCTAGCATTCATAGAGAAAGTGCTAGAGAGTATGGATTTCCAAAAGGAGTCAAAAGTGAATTACGATCCCCACCATGTGATCTCATTGAGGAAGCAAGCCAACAAGAATAAACCATTCGAGCACCAGCCTGTTGAGGGGTTGGCTAAAACGGCCAATTTGCTGCAATTTACTGAGGGATCAAAGCTTAATGAAGATACAGATACTGTACCTATCACAGCAACCCAAATAATAGAAGGTGATAGTATTGCGGTTAAGAGGAGTTTGTCAGGAACTGAGAGTATGGAAGTGGACGAAGATGGGTCTCATAAAAAGGCAAAACTGCTTGAAGGTGGTGAAATAGTAAATGAGGAAGTGTCTGATGGTTTCAAAAGGGTTTCCCTGATTCCCATGAAAACCATGCAAGTACATCAATTATCTTTTAAAAATGTAGAAGGTGATGTAGACAGTTCAGAATCAAGCCCCGTATTTAAGTCGAAGGAAGAGCTCAAAGATAGCTACATGGAGAAGAGGAAACAGTCTTTGGAGGAGACAAGAAATTTGATCCCGAGAGTGAGAAGTTTGTACAGTTCAAAAACCTCTCTAGTTTCTGCTAGAGATGCCGAGAAAAATACATTTAAGATGGCTATAGTAAACGACAAGAAGATGTCTGAAATGGAGATCCGGCTGGACAAAATAAGTACTCCGGATAAGATTCAACTGCACAAACAAACCAGTGACATCATTTACTCAGACTTATTGCAAGCCATGGTAAGGATAAATAAATTGCGAGTTTTGATAGACAAATTAGAAGTTCAATTGAAGCATGAGAAAGTTGAAAATAAAGCAAATGTCATTCAGATTAGAAAAATGCAAACAGACATTGTTAGTTCAGACAACACATAGGCAGTCAAGAGGATGCTAGAGGAGAAAGAAAATGCACTCTAGGTCTTAAAGAAAAAGCTGAAGATCCCAGGTTCAGAGCACGTCCAATCAGCTGAATTAATGGATTTGCAAGAGGAAAAGGATAAAGTCCATCAAGAGATGATGGAGTTTAAAGGGAAAGCTGTCGAGTTACAGGAGGAAAAGGACAGGTGGGAAGCCGAAAGGGAGGAACTGTTAGCCCAAATTTCCTTAATGAAAAAAGACCAAAGCGCCGAAAAGGAAATTATGGAGGAGTTAATGAGTCAAACCCCCACTGATGAAGACTTATCCATTGTGAACATCAACAAGCCATTAGATAATTCTTCTGCAGACGATCTGTTGGTGCCCATGTCCCAGGTGAGCTTGAAAGATGAAGCGATTAAAGAGTTGAAGGCAGAGAATGAAAAAATAAAGGCTGAATTAGCCAAAGTAAGTGAAAACAAAAAACAAATATTGCAGGACAGGAATCAATTACCAAAAAAATTCAATGAGCTAAAAGCAAAATGCATTAGGAAAGGCCCTCTTCAGGGGGCAAAACATATCATTTGGGATACCTTGTCCATAGAGATTACCAAGTTCCGGCACTATCTAAATTTTATTGATGATTTGAATATGATGATAGATCTGGCTCACCAGAGCTTAAAACTGGCAAATGAACATATGGAGAAAAAACCTCTTGCTACAGCTTAGAACACACTGAATTTTCTGAATTCACTGACATATCAGAAGTTGCACGAAATGGGCATAAAAGACAGAATATCAATAGTGCTGTGGGCAAAGAAATTCATCCACAAGCACCACTTAATGAAGATAGTCCAAGACAAGTCAGAAGAATTGCTTTTGCAGGTTAATAATTTCAAACGGGATTTCAGAGAGCTGTTCGAGTACGGATTGCCTTCCTTCTGGGACGAGGAGGGTCGGATGTTCTCACAGGAACATCATCATAACCTACTTGTCCAGTGCCGCATGGACCACTCAAAATTTAATGATTTGGAGAAAAGCCTAACAGGGAAAACCATTGTAGATATGTTAACAGAATATTTCGAAGTTCTACAGAAGTTCGCAATTATCAGAGCCAGATTGCCCAAGAAGTCCTATGAAGCATATATGGAACTCGAAGTAGCTATTCGGGAAATGATGGAGTGCGACACCCCAAGTTCGGAGCAGTGGAAAGCTGTAGAGAGGTTTGGAAAGACTAAGTATATTCTTCATCCCTAGAAACAGGCGTTATGCACTGAGGAGATGATGGGGGCAAAGGCGTGGAGCTGATGGGGCAAAGGCGTGGAGCTGATGTGGCAAAGACATGGAGCTGGCAGGGTGAAAGTTTGTTACCAAGTTCATTTGTACTTTATGATCTGTTAGAAGTGGAGTTGTAACAAACTTCCTAGGTGTTAGGGATTCGGTTACGAACTATGGATTAAACCGATCATTCTGTTATTGATCTCCTTGGGAGACCTATTATTTTATGTATAAATATGCATCTTTTTTAAGAGATGGGGGTTGGAACCCATCGGGTGTGAAAGAATTTTTGGAGAACATATCTGTTTTTGAATGACAAAATGAATACATGAGAGTTTTGTCAGAGATTCATGTATCATTGATATTACGGTCTGTGCTTCTTTCTTTATGTGATTGTACTTCCCTTGTGTAACACTCCATTTTGTTTCTTCCTTGTATCTGGAATATAGTGTTAGATGATTAGAATTCATATGTTTACGCTCAATTCATCATTTCAGATATTATATGATTTTTCTGCTAAAGTTGATATAAATTCATCTGAGATGCTTTGTATCAATGGGTTGTTTCCTCGTCTTTTCTATTTCACCTGGATCAAATCTAATGACTGTGATGATGTGATTACCTTGCCTTTGATAAATCTTGTGTATACATCTTTGTGATCTTTTTATATGCATATGACTCCATGCCCAATGGTCTTGTAACTGTTTCAGCCAAATATACAAACCTTTAAATGTTGTTTTATACATGGTCTTGTTAAATCTGTAGTGAGAGATCCCTCTCTGGAAGAAAATACCAGTTTCTTCCTAAAGTGGTTTTGTTGTTGCCTCGGAGTTTACCTTTTACAACCTAGGTACATTCTGAGTGCTAACACATCCTAGCTTCATTATCAGGGCATGTTATTTAAGCATGTTTACTACAGGTTAGCATAAGGGTGAATGAAATTCCTAGTTTGAGGGGAACACTACTATAACTCTATATGAAAGAGACGAATTTTGGGACTATAGACACCTTTCATTCATTATCTTATCGCTTCATCCACTTTACACTAAATCTGTCAATCATGTGTATATTCGATTCAGTAGATTCCTCTTGCAGCCTTTATCTTGCTTCCATGATAATAAAAAAGAGAAGACTAGTTGTCCTCCAATCCATATACCATCCCATCCTGTAGCATGGTTTTTAGAGTTGCTCCCCCACCACTCCTTCATAGGCAAAGTCATTTTGCCGAATATCTATAGGGACTAGAAACATTGGGACAAGAGCCTCTGATAGAAAATGGGTTTAAGAGGTTAACCCACCGGGGTATTGAACAGGCTTGCTGGCAGCGGGTACCAGCCTGTGGTATGACTATTTAAACCCGACAAGGTACTGAACAAACCCGACTGCAAGAGGGGAATCTACTTGGGGAGGACAGCTTGTTAAAATAGAGAGAGAGAAAAAGAGTCTAAAAAAAATATGAAAATGACTCTGTAATAAAAAAAGGTTGTTGTGGGTCTACTGGAGGAAGGTATGCATGGTTGATCTAAAAAAAATGAACTCCATCAATCTGCCATTTGAGAATGTTTGTAAGTGCACTTAAGACCCTACTGTCTAATTCATACTATACTTAGGATATCACTATCCTAGAAGTGGGACCCATAAGCTTAGGAGTCTAATGAACTTGAAATGCGCACTTTGTCCATAATTACTTGAATAACGATAAACCTTTGAGAAGTAGCAAGGATGACTAGTTTCCTATATGATTTATTGACTATCTACACCCTCATGTTTTCTATTTTAACCCAGTCTTAATTCATTCATGGCACGAGGACGTGCCATACCTTCGGTCTGAGGGAGAAAGTCTCAATTTATATGGTATTCATAAGCATGAATTATTACTAGTAGTAGAATTGTATGTATTAAGAAATATTAAATAATACGAAGTTGTTTTGGTCATCTCATAACATAATTTTTTTTCTTCTAAGTTCCAGTTTTTCAGGTAGTAATAAACATGGCTTCGTTTTGCTGAACAATTGCCTATAAAATATTAATGATCAAGCATAGTTTTTGAATAAATGAAAGACCACTTCCAATTCATTCATGGCATGTGGACGTGCCACACCTTTGGTTTGGGAGAATGCTAGACTCCGGAATTGTCTTTTATAATGATGTTATTTACATTAATTTCTCGACCTGTTTACCGAAATCTAATACATCTATCTTCAATTTGTCTATCTTTTACTATGTTTTCATCAATTATAACTTATAAATGTAAAAGAAGCTTAATTCATCATTTTTGATGTGTTATTGCATATAGTGCGCATTTTGGCACTCCATTCAGCCCCTTCTTTCGGTCCTAAGTTCTGCACTAGGTTTAATGGTATGTTTCTTATTAGGTTCTTGGTTTGTTTTATCCTCGCCTTTTATTCCCTGCTGGTCCCGTGAATACCTGCACATGCAAAAACCATGAGTGATGATGAACTTTGAGCATTGGTTTAAAATTAAATAATAAAGAAAATAAAAAATATTAAAAAATGGAAATTAAATAAAGATAATAAAAATATTAAAAAGATGGGAATTAATAAAGAAAATACAAAATAGGAATTAAATATTAAAACTACTCATATTAACCAACCCATAAAGTGGATTGTAATAAACTGATTAATTTAGAAACATATGTCACGTGCTTAATTCATTTTAAAGTAGGTTCGTATATATATTATTCCCATACATCATCTCTTTATAAAACCATTCGCTTTAAGATTTTATGTTTAATACATATTACCATTTCATGTTTTGGCAATTAACGGACCGTATGTTTTATGGCAGGCCGTAAATAATATATGCAGGCCACAAAGGATGAGCGCGCATGCCGTGAAGAAGAGGAGCGCACCAGAAAAAATATGGAACCAAGAACTCAACAAAAGAACCCATCACTCAACCAATAGAATTCAGCCATGCATTAAGCTAACTATCCAGCGCACTCACAACCAAATAAACAGACATCGCATTCAACTTATTGTCAGGCTTATAACGCAGCTCACCACTTAGCTCATTAATTAAGTAGCGCGCTGTCGATAATAAAATATCTCAGGAATTAAACGTCGAAATGGATTTGCAACCCACATGCAGTTCACATGTTTGTTTGTTGGAGACGCTCATCAATTTAGAAGGCTCCCTGTCACAATGCCTTTGCTCACCACCACATCACCAGTCTGCGCACTTGAATGAGGAACAACCTGCGTTCGAGAGACTCACTCCTGTGTACTCCTCGCTGCCCAACATGCTGCCATCGTGCACGCTAGAGAATATAAGTCCACGCGAAAGGAGGAGCAGGCAGACCATATCATGCCACGTCCATGCTGAAAAGAACCAGATGCACGTTGGAGGAGATTTGTTCACGCTGAAGAAGGAAGATGTTGTGTGTTGGAGTTTGATTTGTTAGATGCCTTTATGATTTACTAAATTTAGAGAGCAGTTGACCACTAAAGGGTCGACTTGCTCATCTCTGTAAGCAGCTATATATACCAGCCTCTTCCTGAGAGTTGAGTAGCTAGTCATCGGCGAATAGACTCTGTAAAAAACTCTGTTCAAATTGAATAAAACTCTATTTTCTGCTGTGTATGCATGCTTTAGTCTTCTGTGAAGTAATTCATTGACTTAGACTAGCCCCAATTGCTGAGAAGGGCCCCTCAACAACCGAAGGTTCTATTTTTACGTATTCAGTAGTTTCTTTTCATTTTTTGCAGATAAGTAATTTCATTTTTATGTCTATATATTTAGTTTTCCTGTAGATAATGTTTTACTGTTAATAAACTGTAATTTTCCTGAGTTTCTATGCAATTTTCCACAAGGCCGGCCATTTGTCTCTCTGTGTAGACTATCTTTTCAGCCTTCGGTTTGTCCCTCTGTGCAGACTATTTTTCAGCCTTCTGTTCGCACCTTAATCCAGTCTGTATTTCAGCCTTTAATTCAAATTTAGATAGAATTTTACAGAATTTTCATTCATTTCCAGAATTTTTAATATTACATTTTATGTAGAAATAATTAGCTAGGGTATAGGTTAGTTGTCCATCATTTTACTGTGTTTTGTAGTTAGTGGGGATTCGAATCCATCTTCAACATTTTCTATTCAGTTTTATATTAATGCATAAGATTAATTGTTTCAGTTTTAATTAGGATGAAATTCAGAATATAAATGAGTATAAATGTTTTCTTCTTTTATATGTTAATTTTGTATGGTATTATTAAAGTAATTTGAATTGGTTTATAATTTTTTAATATAGGTTAAAGTGTTTCTTTATAATTGAATTTATTTTATATTTAGTTTCATATCTTTAATATACAAGTGATAATTTATATAACTGTATTATATTTTTGTATTTAATATGCGTATTGTATTTATTTTGTATTTTGTATTTCTTTCATTTATTTTTTGTTATTAAATTGCTTAATGTGTTGTTGAATGAGTGACACCGTGAATAGAGGGTTATTTTATGATAAATTTGTTTTAGGTTAATTAATCTAGTTTATTTCCACTATTTTGTTTAGTTTCATTTTAGTTTAGTTCATGAAATTCTTTTGGTTTAGTTTTGTTTTATTTTTAGTGTGAATTCTTTTTATTTGCATTAGTCAAATTTATTTTATTTTGAGCTTAGTTTAGTCTCCTTTATTTTAATCTTTAACTTTAATTTAGTTTTATGCTTGTATGAATTTAATAAACTTCGCATTGAGCATTAGGAAAAGAGATTGGTTTAGACTGTTTTCATTTTTCCTTTTGTATTAGATGCATTAATTTTCAGTATTTTAAAAGTTTTATCTTGAAAGTTTTCATAGCTTAGTTTAATATAAGTTTACTTTTTAAATTTATAGATTAGTTGCTGATTAGATTGGATTTGTTAAATTAGTTTGCTTACATTAGTTTATGATTCCTTTTAAAGTATTTGTTTACACTTGGTCCTTAGATTAGTGTTTCAATTTGCTTTATACGATTGCATAAGTTCGATAACCAGAGTATGATAGTTAGTTAGTTTTCTCTTTTGAAAGTATAGAGTAGTTTCGCTCATAGAATAAATAGATTAGTTGCTCTTTTCACTTGCAGTATAATTTCCTATTTTATAGTGATTAATTTCATATTTGATTTCGTAATTAATTTCAGTATTTGCTGTCGTAGTTAATCACATGGTTAAGTAGATTCTCATCCCTGCATAAGCATATAGTTCATGCATTCATGGAATAGTTTAGTTGATGTGTTGCCTGTTTTGAATAAGTTAAAATTACTTTCATTAAATTAAATTGTTTTTGGACCAAGTGACCGCTTTCCTAGATTAGTTGTTGCAATTTCATTTCATAGAATTGATTAGCATAGCATTAGACTAGTTTGAATAGTCTCCTACCTTTATAGAATAGATTAATATAACGATAGATTAGATTTTAATTTATAGTTACTTTTCCAAATTTCTTAGTTAATTTCATGTTTTTATGGATAGATTAAATTCTTGCATTTGAATTATGAAAGTTACGCATGTATATTAAAATCATATAGTTGCATGTTAGCGCATTTGCATACTTATTTAGCTTAGGTTAGTTCAAGCCTTCAATTCTGCACATATTTTGTTTGCATCTCATAAGCTCCCTTCCCGAGTTGACAATTAAGTGTTGAATTAATAGTGCATATTTTGACCCAACATAACCAAGCCAACACAGTTGGGTTTATCAGGCTGCAGGGTAAAACATTCAAACTGATGGGTTTCACAGGCCACTCAGCCAAGCCATCTCATAGTTGGGTATCACAGACTGAACACAGTCAAGCCAACATTCACCTTTAAGGACTAGTCAAGCCAACATATGGGTTTATCAGACTGTACACAGTCAATCCATCTCACTATTGGGTTTATTAGGCTACCTAGCCAAGCCAACATTTGCAGTTGGGTTTATCAAACTATCCATCGAAAGGTTACTCACCAGGTCAAACACAACAAGACACAACCAAATCAACAGATGGGTTTATCAGGCTACCAGCCAAGCCATCTTTCCCGTTGGATTTATCAGGCTTCTAAGGCAATGGGCAGGAAGAACTTGTTATCACCAACCTTGTAGTTGCCTGTGTGAGGTGGATCCACAATGGATGGCAGAGGAGAAAGCAACTAAGGAGGTGGAACAAAGACTGCCTAAACTCCCAAATGGATGGTTGTCATGCCAATCAAGGAAGCCTTCACTTTATGTTATCCTAGTCCAAGACAACAACGGGGGAGACCCGGATCTGCTCCCGACAGGAGAGATCAGACCTAAACACTAGAACAGATCAAATGTGGCTTTGAGGTACGTAAGGTGTAAGGTAAATGGAAACCATAGCTCTAGGGTTTAGGTACTAGCAAATAATGGATATGACCACTATATTGGGAAACATAACCGTGATAGGGTAAGCAAGGACAGAGTTAGGATTGTTTAGTACCAAGGAGACAGACTTAGTGAAAGATAGGTAACTTGGGTTATCAATAAATGTTGGCACAAAGAATGGGAGTAAGCTCAATTTAGGGCTAGTGCTAGAGATATGAGACTAGTGCCTTTAATGCATTGGGAAATGGAGGAAACATCAACACAATGTTTCAGTGAACCCACCTGGGATATACCCTGATCTATGGATCCAGAAAAGGATTTGGCTTGAAAAACTTAGGTTACGGGAAAACCAGCTCAATGGAGGGCTAGCACTAGGGATTGGAGAGGCAGATCTACAGTTCTAGAGTCACCAGGAGGCTATAAAATCAGTGTTGAAGGGGAAATGAGATTAGGCTAGCCTGATCTACAAACCCAAGTCAAAAAATTTCAGTAAAGATTAGATTTGGAAAAGTCAAAATCTGATGAGGGGGGCTAGGGAGTGAAAACCAGTTTTTTAGATCTAGGGAACCCTGGAAGGAACTAGATCAGCATTGGGGGTGTTCTGGAATGCTCAAACCCTAATCTATCAGCCTAGTCTGTCAGATTTCAGAAAAAGTAAACTCCGAAAAAGTCCAGTTTTCAGTGAGGGCGCTAAGGCTATTTCAGTCAAAAACTCAGATCTAGGTCAAACTGCCAAGAATATAGATAGATTTGAGGGTGATTTGGACTGTGTGGGACCCGATCTATCTGTCTATGAAGTCATAAATCAGAAAAAGTCAAAACCCTAGCAGGTCAAATTTTCAGTGGTGGGTTATGTAGTTTTTTGGTTAAAAATTAGATCTAGGTCAAACAAACATGAATTTAACCATCATTGCAGTAGATTTAGTGAAGGGGAGGCCCGATATATGAAACCTAGAAGTTGTTTGGGCAAATATTAGACGATTCCCATATTTATTTATTTTTAGGGTTTTTAGTATTTTAGGGGTTTTCAGAAAATTTGAAGTAAAGCAAGGTACAATGGATTAAGATATGAAGAGAAGAGACTTAACTGTTAGATATTACCTAGAAATTCTTGTAGAATTATTTAATAGTGATGATCCTTGCTATCTCGATCAATTCTGGAATATCCAAGTGATTTCTATGATGGATGTAAGCCACAAGCCACCAATGCACCCCCTATCTTGCATGAGCAAATGTCAACAATATCAGATTTTTCAATACAAGATAAAGAAACCAAATGCTACAAGAAAGTAAAACGAAGTAATCATATATCACAATGAAACTAATGAAAACCCCCTGATCCAAGACGAATAAAACCGAGCGAGTTGAGGTCCCCTTGCAAAAATGCTCCAGCCAAAACGTCCTCATATAGGAAAAACAATGATGGTAGAAAGATATAGATCTCACAAGAATTTCCATAATGCTAGGAAGCAGAAGACTATCCAATCACCATTTGAGAACATCAGATGCAAAGCAGATCTCGAAAATATCCACAATATGTATTTCTATTATTCAGATCCAAGAGCCAAAGACACCTTACAAATGAGAATCTCTCTCCTTTAAATAGAAATGAGAGAACCACAATCATAACCGAATCCTAACCACTTTCAAAATGAGTGGCTAAGATTAAAATATGAAATGTTCTAATCAATGGTTGAGATGAGCTCAACATACAATACATGGATCAATATAACCATAAAGTACCAAAGTGGACTAAAACACCCATAAAGAGGGTAACGCACTCAATAAGAAATAAATGAAGCACATGGTGGGTCTAAGGAGTGTTTAACTAAATCCCTCTAGGTGTCTCCATGGCACAATAAAATAATATAATTAATTAATTCTTTGACTTTGTTCCTCCTTGAGGAAATCGTGAGCCTCCCAAAAGCTCCAGAAAATAATATAAAAATGCCCAAAAATAGGTGTGGGCCCAATCAGGTGCTGCAACTACTAGAGAAGGTATGGAGGACATCACTCTCATCATTGTGATTCATCCCATGTCATTTCCTTGCCTCAGTAGCCCAAATCGATTTCTTCAATAGCCATTTAATCATTTTTTAATCTGCCTCGGGAAACATGATCCTGCCAAAACAACCTCCTAGGATGCTTGCGTTATCAAACTGAGCCCACCAGGATTTCTGGGATGGGGTTACTATGGTACAAACAAGTGGTTGCACCCCCTATTCCCATATAATTCCCTAGGAGATCCAACTAAAACATCTCCCTGCTCGGACATATCAACCTATGAAGAAAAACTGCATCAGAAAGGCAGAATGAGCCTGATCATATCTGCAAGTGCCCGGAACTAGAAATAAACTATCTCATTAGACTCAAAGATTATAAATCCATCTAAGGTGTATACTCATACCCCTCACAGGTCTCTATCTGATCATCAATCATATCCAATAAACAATATAACCATCTGTAAATGATTAGACACCAATAATAACTCAGACTATCATCCATCTGCTGCAAGTGTTAAAAAGGCTAAGACATGCTCTACAACTCATTCAAGAAACAATCACAACAAGTAGCATTCATTTCTGTGGCAGTACATCAACCAATACATATACAAGACTTTATTTATTATTACTCAGACTTAGACTTTCAAGACTATACTCACTTCATAGTTGTAGCCAATTTGCTAGTGAAGAGTGAAGGATAAAACTGACAAGGATAAGGTAAAGGATGACTTCCTACTTAACATCATGATACTTTGGATAATGGAAAGGGAATACTCACTATAACCAATATCGGACAAACAACAACCTAAGGAATGGCAGTGCCTCACAAATGGGTGAGTTGTTTAGAGAGTGCTTATTCAACTTAGGCATCATGACTACATCAAGATTGATCCAAGTTCATTAGGACCATCATTTTATTCCATGGCCTTTTTCGCCTATATGATCCTTTGGGACTTCACCAGTGCTTAAAAGCACAGCTGATTGCAGCTTTCATCAGGGACATATATTTTTATAAGGTCAACAATATTTGGATACAACATATTTTTAACCATTGCTTTTTTGGACCTTTTGAGCATTTCATTACTCTTTCCCTCTTTACATATGTTAAGAAAAACAGTTTTATAATTTTCATTTTCCATGGGCGCATATTCAATATTTTCAATATAGGTAGTACATGAGCTTTCAGTTTTAGCCAACAACATCTCAAGTGACTAGGGGAGTTCTGCACAGTGCCAAACATTAGGACAACCGACTAGAATTATTTAGGAATACAATCCAACTCACCAAAGGCAAGTTTTGTTACCAACTCAGAGCCGAGACACAATATAAACAAGAAGTTTTGTCCAACAAAATTTCTAGCGGTGAAAAAGGTCCTCCATGCCATAAGTCAAGAAGTCAGTCGGGTTGAAAACTAAACTGGAAGGTAATGGATGGGTGGAGACAATGAATGATGGAGCCAACACTAGCAAGCGAAAACAATGGTGGGAATGGCTACCTCTATTCTCCCTAAGGAGGGTTAAAACCAATGAGTATAGATCAAGAAATTCCAAGTCTAAGTGTCCATCAATACATAGTACAAAATACATTCAAGTCCATATAATTATGACCGCCAGATCATGATACCACAAGTTACTACATGTCACAAAAATCAGTATAAGAGAAATAATAACCATGACACAATATGTAAAGCTGAGTCATAATCATGCAATATAATCCATCCGAGACACGATCTGTCCAATGAGAAAGAACTGATATAAAATTGGGCATCAATACTGCTTTGTAATGACATAAATGGCTACATCGGTCCTCAAATCTGAGTGTCTTGAGACTCAGTCCTGACATGGGAGAGTACAATAGTCTACTAATATAAACATGATCCATAATAAATGCTCATATCAACATCTCATATGTAAGAGATCTGGCTGAAAAATGTACTGTGTCTGAAAAATAGAATATGGTATCTTGGCTACTATATATGTGATAATAGAACTACTAAGCTAGTGAGCTCATATACAGAGTTAAGAACACCTTCACAAGACCTATCTGACCTGGCTTCCCCACTTCCTACACACCCAACACAAGGAACCGTCCCCTTCTCTTCTCCATAGGCCCTCGGGCTACACCTTCCCTTCCAGTGCTCTTCAAGATGTGCATAGCAGGTTTACCAGCCACTCTTATCATATCGTGAGGTTCCACACTAGGTTTATCAATCACATTCTACATCTCTCCCATTCCTAAGTCTTGTACATAGCTCAGACACGAACTAGGGTGCACAACACAACAACCACAGGGAGAATCTACAACACCAGCTTTACTCTGGAACATGAGTAACAGGGTCTCATACACTCTGTAGTCTAAGACAACACTGCAACACAGTAATCACAATCTTTCCAAGGGAAAAACATTCACAGAATGTGGAGGATACACACCGATAGAGCTCCTCTGCTATCACAATGTCACTAAACACTCGCAGAACATGAAGGATACACATAGGTGGAGCTCCACTGCTACCACAATGTCACTCTTCTAGGAAACGAAGATGGTGGTGAATGATGATTAATGAAACAGAACGTTCCATAGCTCTCAAAACGTGAGATTAAATCCAAACGTGAACATGTGGGTCAAAATTGGCATACGGTTTTGGTGTTTTCTTGTCCATGCAAGAAAAACACGACATTCCAAAACTGGGTGCTTTGACCAATTCGAAATTGCCCATACTCTTCCCCTTCCAAGCAATAACTACCTCAACCACCTTCTGGCAGAATAAATGGTTGGGAAGAGAAGACAATAAAGAGGGTAGTTGACAGTTCTGATGGGTTCTCCCCATGACACATGGATTTTCCCTAAACTGGTTCAAGATTAACATTCCCACCCCCTTATCCTTAGGAACATCATGCCCCCATCTCATTATTCGTTGCATTGACATAGCTAGTTGTGGGTTTTCATTAATTTGCATATTTACATGATGTTTACAAACATGCTTGACTTAGCACAGAAACCATAGGCATCAACCATAATCGCCTATATACCAAACATTAATCAGTGAAAGGGCCTTGGCCTTGAGCTCCTTGTCATGATTCATATAATATTTACATCATAGACATTAATGCAACGGGGTCAAAACTGGGGTGTTACATTCCCCTCCCCCTTCAATAGCACTATCCTCAGTGCTTACAAAATTGAACAAAATGCTACACTGGCATCGCCTCAATGCTCTGTAGATTTGAAAAAAAATGGATGTGCCAATCGCATGGCATCCTCTAGCTCCCATGTAGCCTCTTCAGGATTGTAGTGCTGCCACTGCACCTTTACCTGTCCTATGGCTCGGTTCTAGAGCACGGTGACCTTCCTGTCGAGGATGCGCATTGGATTGATTCAGAACTCTCCCTCGGGTTCCACCTAAATCACTTCCCAATTTATCACATGGTTAGGTTCATGTATATATTTCTTAAGCAAAGAAACATGAAAAACATTATGAGCCCTAGTGCTAGCAGGCAATGCAATTCTATATGCAACTGGCCCTATTCTTTCAAGTACTTCGAATGGCCCACAGTATCTAGGTGACAACTTGGCACAACTCCCAAGCTTCAAGGAACTCTTCTTTTCCCTCACTCTGAGGTAAACATGATCCCCAATATTGAACTCTATGTTCACCCTATGCTTATCAGCATAGCTTTTCTGTCTGTCCTGGACTGCCTTCAGATTATGCCCGATCTTTACAACCTCCTGCTCCATGTCCTTGAGCAATTCTAGACCAATCACAATGTTGTTCACTAAATTATCCTAAGTCACTGGTGTCCTACACCTCCTGCCATACAAAGCTTCATATGGACTCATCCCAAGGATACTTGCTTCCCATTGTTATAAGCAAACTCTACTAGGTGTAGATAATATTCCCACTTGGTTGGTTTGTCCATCATGTACATGTGAAGCATGTCTTCAAGAACTTGATTTACCCTCTCTGTCTGCCCATCAATCTGAGGATGGTAAGCAGTGCTTAAGTTCATATTTGTACCCAAATCCGCAAACAACCCCTTTCAAAAATTGGAAGTGAACTTGACATCTCTGTCAGAGACTATTGCCTTTGGCAATCCATGTAATTTGAAAATATCTTTCATGAATATCTTTGCAATGTCATCAGTCTTATCCATAGACTTAACCGGTATAAAATGTGCTGCCTTTGTCAATTTGTCCACCACAACCATGATGGAATCATGCTACCTCCAAGTCATTCGCAATCCTATTATAAAATCCATGGAAATAACTTCCCATTTCCATTCGGGAAGTAGGAACGACTGCAACAAACCCACTGGGTGTTGATACTCAACCTTCACCTGCTGATGTTTCATGCACCTGGAAATGTATTCATCCATGTCCTTTTTTCATTCCTGGTGAAAAGTACTACTTTTTAGCTGTAGAAATTGTCTTTTGATATCCTGGGTGGCTAGAATATGGAGCTTGATGGATCTAGTCCATAACAACTCTCCTCAAATATGCTACATTTGGAATGTAAATTCGGTTCTTGTAAGTAAGAATTCCATCTTCTTCCAAGTTATATCCCTCACACCTCTTTTCAAGGCTTTGCTTTTGCAATTTGTCATTAACCTGCACATACAATTCATCTTCACCAACATGATTAACAATCTGCTACCTCAACTCCGATTGGCAAACACTTACGGATGCCACATGCATTTCCTGCACCTTCCTGCTGGGTGCATCAACTACCTTATTCTCTTTTCCCTTTATGTGCTTGATCTCAAAATCAAACTCACATAAAAACTCCAGCCATCTGGATTGCCTAGCATTCAGAGTAGGCTGATCAAACAAACACTTCAGACCACAATGATCTGTCCTTAGCTCAAATATTCTATCCATCAAGTAATGCTTCCATGTATTGAGAGCATGTACTATGGCTGCAAGTTTCAGATCATGAGTAGCATAGTTCTTCTCATGTTCCTTCAACTTTCTGGACTCATAACATATCATGTGGTTGTCTTGCATAAGGACTCCTCCAAGCCCTTGACCACATGCATCAGTACACACCACAAAATATTTCGCTAGGTATGCAACTTTCAAAACCGGTGCACTGGTGAGAAGATTCTTCAATCGCTGGAAGCTTTCTTCACACCTCACTGTCCATTCAAACTTCATGCCCTTCTTTTGCAAAGAAGTAACGACATGTGCAACCTTGGAGAATCCTTCAATGAATCTCCTGTAGTATCCTGCAAGTCCCATAAAAGATCTCACATATGTCACATTTCTTGGAGTAGGCCAATTCATAATGGCTTCAATCTTGTTAGGATCCACAGATATACCCTCTTTTGAGATAATGTGACCCAAGTACTGAATTCTATCTCTATAGAAATCACACTTTCTCAGCTTTGCACACAACCGATGCTCCTTAAGCAATTGCAATTTCAATCTCAAATGCTCTTCATGTTCTTCCTCATTCTTAGAATAAACAAGAATGTCATCAAGGAAAACAAGAACAAACTTGTCCAAACACCTGCTGAAGACACTATTCATAAGGCACATAAATGTAGCTGGTGCATTTGTGATACCAAATGGTACCACTACAAACTCATAATGTCCATACCTTGTTCTGAAGGCTGTCTTGTGAATGTCTTCATCCTTGATTCCCACCTAAAGGTAACTCGACCTCAGGTTAATCTTGAAAAATACCTTTGCCCCTCTCATTTGATCAAAGAGGTCATCAATCCTAGGCAAAGGATACTTGTTCTTTACTATGACTTTGTTCAGCTGTCTGTAATCAATACACAATCTGAGTGTACCATCTTTCTTCTTTACAAACAGAACTGGTGCTCCCCAAGGGGACACACTCGACCTGATATACTTTTTCTCCAACAACTCTTGTAGCTGCATCTTCAGCTCTAACATTTTCGGCGTACTCATTATGTAGGGTGTCTTGGATACTGGTGCTGCTCCTGGCACAAGTTTAATCGTGAAATCAATGCCCCTCTTTGGAGGAAGCCTTGGAATCTCATCAGGAAAAAAAATCCCTGAATTCCTGCAATACATGGAAGTCCTCCAACCTAATATTTTCATTTTCTGTTGCCTCCAAAATATGACCTACATACAACTGGAAACCTTTCCTACATTACTTCTTCAACTACATTGCTGAAATCTGCCTCTCAGAAATCACCTTTGGAATGCCTCTTACCACTCTCGGGTTCCCTTCTTCATCCATGCACTCAAAAGTATTATGGTAATAGTCAAGCTTTACCCTATGAGCTTCTAAACAATCCATTCCAATGAGAACATCATAGTAACCAAGGGGTAGAATATTCATATCTACACAAGTGACCAATCCATTCATCACTAATGGACACTTCTCTACCACTTCACTAACCTTTCTCTTGGTTCCATTGGCTAGCTGAACTAACCATGATTTGCTATGCCTCACTTTCTTGAAAGCACAAATCTCCACTATTCTAGGAACAATGTAACTGTGGGTAGAACCAGGGTCAATCAAAATAGAAACAGATTGCTCAACAATCTTACTTGCAACTTCAACCATAGTTGATTGGTGATCTTACTGGAGGTCCTCCAGTGCTGCGTAAATCCTAGGGACGGCCCTTGCTACTTGACCCACTGTTTCTGCCTTTTGAAGGTTGTAAGCTGGCCTTGCACTCTCATTCTCGAGTGGGAAATTCCTGTGCATGTGGGGTCCTCCACATCTCCAACATTGGAGCAGTTCTCTGATCTGCTGTGGATCTCTTTTCTTTTCTCCCACCACTCTAGCTGGTTGCTTTTAAACTTGGGATGGCTGCTGTTACGGAGAGAAATTCGTATGGCTTGGGGTACCACAACAGACAACTTGACTCCATAAATCAATCTTTTCCAATATGCAATAGAAAATAAATATCTAACACTAAAGGATCAGACCTCGTTCCTTATTCCGGACGGTTGAAGTAGATCCTCGTAGAGGTTTCCAACTTCAGCTTGGATTGATAAATTACTTCCTCAACAACAAGTAAACAATACAAGCATACTATATATCACGGTGTTAGATCTATTCTATCATATATAATCAACAATGTATAGGCATTTGAAATAATCCCATGGATAAAATATTCATTCAAACACACATTATTGGACAGGAAAAGATATTTCTATTAATATAAATCAGAGATTATGATAGATACAACCTCTGATGGCACGTCTGCGAACCGGAGAAATTAAATCCCCCACTTGAGCCTCCACCACCTCAATCCTCCATCTGTCGATAGCAAGATTACAAGCAAAAGGAAAGCTTGGGAAGAACACACTAGTGCTCCAAGGGACAAAGGGATGCAGACTCAAGCATAAGTTTCAGCAACAATGGACTATAGTTTCTTTGCTCTCAATTCTCTCATATGCCTTCAATGTACCATAGAGTTCCTTATATAGTTTTTCAAAGGGGTAATGAAAGGTTGAATCCAAGAGATTTCAAGGCATAGGGAAGGCCAGGAGTCAAGTGAGTCGGATCCATGTCAAGGAAAACTCCAAAAGGATTTGAATTTTTGTACACATCCCGATGTACGTGGTTTTAGGGGTCAAACCCGCGTATATACGCGATTAAGGGATTAAAATTCATGTATATAATTTTTCACATGTTTTTAGGGATGATCAAGGAAACATTAAAGAACAAAAAATGGTCCATGGGGTCTAAGGAGTCTGCAGTGGGACAGGGGAAGGCCATACAAAGTGTGATTTACTTGGAGTGGTAAAATCAGCTATAACAGATGCCCCCTAATGTGTGCGGTCAGAGGGGTCATACGATGGCCGAAATACATTATAAGTCCATCCCAAAAGTGGAGTGATGAAGGATCCCAAATGGAAGACCAGCCACCCAATCATCATAGTACAATGATACAACTCTGCACATACTGCAAATACATATAGCAGTCCTGGATACATAAGAGTATAATGGCCATGAATAGGCATGATACAAGATATCACATAAGTAGTCATCGCCACGTAAAATATACATAGATCAGAATCTCCATGATGAAGATATACAAAGGACCATGATCTCCATAATGGCTGAAGATATATAACATATCAAGATCTCCATAATGGCTGGAAATGTCTGAAATATACTGGAATCAAGTCACGAGAGCTGAAATCTCATGAACAATGGCATGATCAAGGAGGTAGAATATAAGGGATGCCACCAATCTGGAAAGTCTTCTACACAAACCACTACGAGTACATGTCCTACTATGTGAATAGAGGTGTCGAGGTCAAACATAGTAGTCCATCATCTTATTACCGGTCATTAATGTATGCCGTTAATAGACGCGAGATCACCCACCAATAATGAAAATGGGAATCAAGGTACTAGAGTGCAAACTAACAAGTGTGAATAAATGTGTTGAGGTCAAACACTTGAGAGGATCCATTGATCAGGGGACATTGATGTATTCCCAAAGACTATCGATGGCAAGAGAACCTGCCACTGATGACTGCAAGTCTCAAGGCACTCAAAATGACTCTAGATTCCAATCCTAGAATGAATGATCTGAAGTCGATGGGATGAAATCCGCTGGAAGGAGGGCATTAAGGCATCCCCCATCATCCAACATGAGGTACTCAACAAAGCTGTATAATGTGGAAGAACTCGATCATAAGGTGCACGGACCAATAACTGTACCGGGAATGGTCGACATACAAAGTCAAGGTAACTAAGGAATGGCCGACTCAGACTTCAACTTCCTTCGAACAAGAGCATAACGACATATGGTGACTGAGTGAAGGCAACATAGACTCGATATACAAACTGGGACATCTCTGCGACACAAGAGGCATCGACAGAGGATCCATAGGGACTGGAAGCTTAACCAGTCGGTGGAGATAAACTCAGATAAACGAGTACATTTCTTAAATTCAAACTATAACCCAACCAATGGATGTGATATACAGTGCTCTGTTCGAAGGCGACACGACTCGACAGCTGCCACAAATAACATCTTTCCTTGTCCGGCTTTTTGGTTTTTTGATTTTTTTGGACTTTTTCAGTTATTTAAAAAGCTTGAAAAAGAATAAAACGGCTTTATAGTTACAGACTAGGAGGAGACGAGTGTCATAAGGGAAAACAAACTAGTTCCAAATAGTGGAACATACCTATGCTCAATGCAAGGATACATGTGTAGGATATCGACACTCAGGGGAAAATCCCCTCTCGGTAAAAAGGGAAACAAGCTGTGAAGGATATAAAAAATGGCTATGCATGGCTAGACATGAGACAAGCTCGGGCTATATGGCTGAAACGCAACGTCAGGGGAGTCGGCATAAAGCTCAATAAGGCAGGAAAATCTCATGATAATGCATTCACAACTTGACATGAGGGAGTCCTGAGGGAAATAAGCTAGCAAAAGATCAAGAGGAGTATGAGGCTCTTGCGAAATGTCATGGCAGTACTATACAATAGACTCCCACACCCTAAAGGAGAAAAAATCAGCATGGGCACCAAATGAAAATAAGGCGCTAACTAGGGTACCCATGTAAGGTAAAGCTCTACCACTCATATCATGCCACTTCTAAAGCAGCAAGAAGGTTCCGTGACATAATAGAGTGGGTTCGTACCTAAGGTCATTATGAAATGGTCATAACATCATGAAAAATGCAAATGGTGATGAAACCTAACCTATATGCCAGTTTAGACATGATACCTGAGATCGGCATGAACGAGTTAATCCAATGGCTGAAACGGCACTGAAAAAGGTCCTCTACATCATGAATTATGTCAAAAACGGTCCAAAAAGGTTAGAAAATGTCAAAACTATAGGAAAGGGGGTAAAAATTTTCAAATATTTGAATAATTTCTATAAACAGTAAACAATTAAAAATATTATAAAAGATTTGAAACTTTTACCCATTTGAGCTCATATTTTCCACAGCGAATTCTAGGAGATCCAGCCGACGGAATCCACTACCGTTTCTTCCAGGTATTTACTCATGCTCTTCTCTTTCATTTTGATGCAATTTTTGTGAAATTCTATGGTCAATTAAGATTTCTAGGCCAAACTAAAATAGGCTTTGCGGCCCACATGGAAATTGAGGGTTTTTCCATGTATAGGGCTGGATATACGCGGAAAATGCCCCCAAACCCGCGTACATATGCGACTGTTTTGAAAACAGTCGCGTATGAGGCCGCACATAAGGTTTTCTAAGTGATCTAATGGGAAAATTTGCAATTTCTTGTGCAGGATGGTCCTAGAGTGGAGAGAGTGTGAACATGGTGAGGTAGAGGAAGTAGTAAGGGCCGATCTAATGGCTCAACAAGCTCTACGTGCATGTTGACTCTACAAGTTTTGGTGTCTTGGTGGTTTGAGGGCCAAATCAAGACTATTACAGATGCTGTTGGATTACTGGGATCCAGACTCAAAGTCCTTTCAGATAGATGGGATGTCCCTCACTATAGAGGTGGAGGACATATACTTCATTACAGGGCTTTCTAGATGAGGGGAAGTGGTGAACCTTTGTCCGCATGGTGGTCCAAGAGGTGGCCTGACTATTGACGAGTATATTGCAGTGTACTGCTATCCAGACATAGAGAAGGTGGGGAGTCAGATCCCTACCAACGCTATATAGGTGTTGGGCCTAAAGGCCATACTATTGACATTGGGCAAGATAGCAGGCTTAGCATCACTCCACCAGGCCTCGCGGCCTCTAATGTTCTATGCAGTGGAGTGCATGAGACCCACGATTTATGACTGGAGCACTACACTACTGAGCAACATGAAACATCAGCTCAGTGAGTGTAAGGCAGCCAGAGTGCGGAACTTCAGGTTCAGCAGTATATTGAGCACGTTTTTCTTTAAGCGTGTTCCAGGATTGAGCCCCAGAGTGGACATTCCTCTTCACGGGGTTCAAGATCCGGCCCAACGATGTTGGGCAGATGCGATGTGTAGACTGGGGGGTGGTAGGGTGGCCAACCCCTATCCCGCTAAGTTCTTTTCATTGTGGCGACGACAGATAGTTGCCATCGATGACTACCCCTATGCGGGGATAGATTTTCGGGGGGACCCAGAAATGCCACTACCACTAGGATCGGCGTATGGTGATATAGGTAACGAATCTCGACACTCTCTTTTTTAAATTTTTTGAGTTATTTTTTTTTGTGTTTTCTTGATTATATGGAATCAAAAAGACATATTTTTACGTGACAATACATAGTGACATCTACCATTTGTGTGTAGATGTGGGACCATAGCGGCCAGAAGGCTTCCCTCGTCATAGATGGAGGGGAAGAGGAGATGCTATCATGGGTGTGGATGTAGAGCAGACGCTCCAGAGCATTCATACCAATTTCATCAGGTTGACACATAGGGTTCCCATGGCGCAAGTTGAGGACTTTCCTGAGGCTATGCAGTGCTAGGTGGTGGGTGTACCATGAGCATGGGTGTGATTTTTTCGATGGCTAGCTAGAGCTGTAGTGACCTTCCATGATCACAACCCTCCTCCTCCTCCACAGGATTAGACACCTGGGAGTGTATACATTTTGTACTACCGTGTATTATATGTTGGTGGCTCGAGAGCCCCAATTTTGTATCATGACACTATGTATTATCACATTTTGGGTTTTATAAAATATTTTATGGTGATCGGTTTATTTATTTACAAGTGTAAAAATTGTGTTTGTGATGAATTTACTATGAATGAAACAAATGCCAATCTAACACGTAGTTAGCATATGAGTCAACAACTTGATTATTAATTCTTGAAATGTGTATGTATGTTATATTGTCAAATTGCCGTTCTAACAATCTCACACGTAAGAATCTTCTCAATAATGTCGGATCTCTAACATGGTACAAACCATTAAGCCGTGACACTACTAACTCCGAATCAAGACTTACCTCAAGAGAGAGAACGCCATGTGAAATGGCATCTCGTAGAAGCTCAATAACGGCACTATATTCAGCAACATTGTTGGAAGATGGCCACAGACATACGCCTCCTGAAAACAGTACCTGACCCATAGGAGTATAAATCACCCAATCAGTAGAGGCTGAGTGTTGAGTGTGATGGCTCGCACCATCAGTGAATCCTATGTAGGTGGAAGATTCCATTGACATCTGCCAAAAGAAATGGAAATTAATCACAAACCCGATCACGATAAGAAAAAGACCTAACTATGCAAAACTGTACACTAATATACAATAAGCAGCCTTGGCTAAAAATTATGCATAGTATTTCTTGAGATAGAGCCCATTTCTGGGCTCCACCAAAGTTGTTCCTTCGTAATCTACTAACTCATAAGCACCCTTCTCTAACACACGTTTGACCATGTAAGGGCCCCGCCACATAGGGTTAAATTTCCCTGCCCCCAAGGGTTCTTTTGGTTGATCCCACAAAAGGACCAAGTCTCCTTCACTAAACCTCCTTGGATGGATATACTTATTGTACTGGACCTTTACGCGACGTTTATTGACTTCTAGAGCCACCAAGGCATCCTGACACTGCTCATCAAGTTGCTCGAGGTGGACCAAATGCTCCTCCAATGGTGAAGTGTCTGGTAAGAGTTCTATAGCTAGTTTCAAAGAAGGAATCTTACATTCAACCAGCAATATCGACTCCATTCCATGTACAAGTTGATATGGAGAAAAACCAGTGGCAGTCTTAACAACGGTTCTATATGCCCACAAAGCAGGGTATAACATGATGTGCCAATTATTCTTGCTTTGTGCGATGGTTCGTTGGAGAATGTATTTGAGTGATTTATTCACTGCTTCTACCTATCCATTCACTTGAGGGTAGTAAGAAGATGAATGCTCTTGCTTATACCCTAACTTTAATGCCAACTCTTCCATCATACGGTTCTGAAAGTGCGGGCCATGGTCAGTGACAAGCTCTTTCAGAATCCTGAACCGAGTAATGATTTGGTTGAATACGAAGTGAGCGGCTGTCTCACCATCAGATTTTACTGTAGGCATAGCATCAGCCCATTTCGTGAAGTAATCAACAGCCACTATAATATGATGGTGCCCCCCAGCAGAAGCTGTGTTGCAATCCATAAAATCGATCCCCCACTTAGTGAAGGGACCAGCGGTGATAATGGGATGTAACGGGGTAGGTTTCGAGCGCATATTACGTGTGAACACTTGGAAAGGGTGGCACCTATTGATTGCATCAACACAATCCTTAAAGATCGACTACCAGAAATAACCCGCTCTTAAGATATTTTGAACTGTAGAAAGCCCAGATAAATGACCACCACATGCCCCTCCGTGGTAATCATTCATCACTACCTCAGCCTCTTCATGAGTTAAAAAAACGTCGTAAAATGGAATCTACCCCACGGCGGTACAAAGTGTTATCCACTATGAGGTAGTTCTTAGAGATGTGACGTAATTGTCATCGTTCATCTCATGAGAGGTGAGTAGGGGTCTTCAATGTTTGTAAATATATTATGATATCCCCATACCATGGGTCTAAAGTTGAGATTAAGAAGATGTGTTCATCCACAAATGTATCTTCACAAACCAACTCCTCGGCCTCGCTCGGGAAATCCGATATAAGCTCTGCAAAAATTAAAGAATTTTTCGACTTTGCCGAAACAAATTTGAGATCGAATTCTTGTAGAATGACAATCCATTTATTATATTTTCCCCCAATCATCCTTCGAGTGAGGACGAATTGAAATGGATTGACATGGGCTACAGCCAAGGTCTGGCGAAGGAGAATATAATGTCTCAACCGTTGAACCACATGTACGGTAGCTAAAGCAAGCTTCTCGACATGAGAATAATGAATCTCTGCGTCAATAAGGTTCCAACTCAGATAATATATGACATGCTCTTGGAGCTCCTCGTCCTCTTGAACCAAAACCATACCAATCGTCTCCATGGACGTGGCCACATAAAGTAGGAAATCACGGCTATAGTCCGGAGGACTAATCATCGGGGCCGATGCTAGGGCTCGCTTGAGTGCATCAAAGGACTCCTAGGCTCGCTCATCCCAATAAAAGGGGGTGTCCTTCTTCAAGAGACACATGAATCCTCTAGTTAAATTGGAAAAGTTGACAAAAAATCTTCGTAAGAAGTTTGCATGCCTCGCAAACATTGAAGATGACGAATATTCCTCGGGGGAGAAAACTGAAATATTGCCTCAACCTTCAAAGGGTCGACTCTTATACCCTCTTTAGACACGATGAATCCCAAGAAACGACTTGACTTCACACAAAAGATGCACTTATGAGGATTTAATCTAACCGAATAGTGCCGACATATTTCGAATACCAATCTCAAGTGATAGGGATGACTCATTCTCATACGAGAATGAGCAACAAGGTCATCCAAAAATACTTCAATAATTGACTTGAGATTGTGGAAGATGAAGGTCATTGCCCGCTGAAATGTAGCTCCGACGTTTTTAAGGCTGAAAGGCATTTTCCGATATGCAAACGTTCCCCAAGGACAAATAAATGCAGTCTTATGTTGGTCCTCAGGTTTAATCTGTATCTGATTATATATGAAGAAGCCATCCATGAAGGAAAAAACCTCGCTACCCGCACACTCATCCAAAATATGATCAATAAATGGTGTGGGGAAATTGTCCTTAGGATAGGCATGATTCAAATCGTGAAAATAAGTACATATGCGGATCGCTCCCTGCTTCTTATCCATCGGAATGGGGTTTGAAACCCACTCTGTCAAGGGAATGGGATAGATGAAACCGGCTTTCAACAGCTTCTCTATCTCTGCCTTAATCGCATGTTCTTTCCTAGGATTCACCACACGCAAACGTTGTCGAACAGGCTTAGCGTTGGGGTAAGTCTTAATCTCGTGCTCGATAATATGAGGGTCAATTCCTGGCATCTCGTTGTAATACCAAGCAAAAATATCATGGAATTCCTTAAATAGATGGTTGTATTCTAGAATCTCAGCATGGGAACATTCCGCCCCAATATAGACATTCTCTATTGTGCCAGGATCGCGAGAGATGTTGATAGGAATCGTTGAAGATATGTTAGCCATGTTTCCATCAGCCATCTGACCAGGAGAGCTTAATGGAACCATAGGAATACCAACTCTCTGACTAAGAATCACCCTAAAATCCTCACGCTCCAAGAGGTCAAGCTCGGGGAGAAAGTACGATCTATGATGGAGTTCCTCCCATCGTGGCTCAACTCCCGACATAGCCTCAATAATCGCTTCATCTGAAGGAAAAACTATATCAAGGAAGTTGTGCATGTGAGAAGACTGTACTGCCCATGCTGACAGCACATAAGGGTCCTCCTCCTCCATCCACGAAGAGGAAGGACTAGGCTCTGCAACACACTTGAGATTAGCTTGATAAGCTATCATAGTTGCAGGCAACGGCATGTCCGTCACGATGGGATTACTCGGAGTACTCGGTGTAGGAATAATACAAGGATCTTCCATATGACTCGTGCAAAAAGACACCGATCTCATAGATGTCAAAGCCTCATTAGAACTAGATCCTATCATAAGGATCGGCACAGGACAACTAAAGCTTCTCATGGGGGATGGATACATGCCTACACCCACACTCCCAGTTGCCGGCTGAGAGTGTTCAAGGATCGAGATCGAAGCTCCCAAATATGCGGTAATAGACGGATTCTTGAATGTCGTTTGATCAATCGTTACGATCTTCCTGTTATGTGGAAAGCATACAATGCAGAACAGGAAAGAAGAAATGGCTTGCATACTGTACATCCAGTTCCTACCCAGCAAGAGATTGTAGTCAAGGGGCGCATCAACCACCTCGACCTCTATTGCAACGGTCTTCCCTCCCAAACGGACTTTAAGGGAAGGAAGGATGCCATGCGGCCTAAAATATCTCCCATTGAATGCAGTTAACATGGTCGCTGATTTAGAGAGCTCAGGGGAACCCAGACCCTTCCAACATGATAAAGACATCATAGAAGCAGCAACGCCTTTGTCAATCACAGTGCGCTTGACAGTCCTATCAAGACATTCTACATGAATCAAAAGAGACACATAGTAGGGCAAGCGAGGCTGAAGTCCTGTGGTTTCAAATTTAATCACGGAGGAATAATCATTGTCGTTCACACCAAGGGTAGAAAGCAACGCCTTCCTTTGCGAAGGACAACTCTGAAGCACTTCCAATGTAGATATCGCACAAGGAATGTGGCCCAAATCCTCGACAACTGAATAGTTCTGGGTGGCTTGGGCATTTGGATTGTGCCCTGAATGCTTAAGGACTCCCTTAGGAATGCGAGGTGTAGTCTCAGGTTTATCCATAGGTTTCTCAATACGCAAAGGGGACCCTGGTGGATCAGGCTCTTTGCCTGGGCTGGGTTGTGACGAACCATAATCTTTCGCATGGGTCACAACTTTCGCAGCACGTACCATGTTAATGCAACCACGAACACTATCCTCTGGCGGATCTTGATCACCACCAGACTAGTCATGGGACCTCGAGTTCATATTTTGATTGTGTGGTAAAGGGTTAGTTAGCACAACTAGGCCTTGTGCCAAGAACCTCAAGGCTTCCTCAATACAAGGGAACAAGTAAGTGAAGTGATCGTCCTTACATAACTTGCAAGGGAACTTAACCTTATGTTTAGCTTGCTTGTCCCCCCCCAGCATTCCGGCCGTTCTTGTCATTACTATTAGCATTCTCATTCTTATTCCCACCCTTACAATTATTTTGACCCTTTTTTCTATTCCATCCGGGCTGTTGGTTACCCTTCTGGTCCGATGATTGCACTAAAAGTACACTCACCATTGGGCGGGTTGAGATGAATCCGTAGATTTTCCTGAAGCAGATTGGTTGATTGACAATTGACTAACTTGTTTTGCAACTGAATTAGCAGGTTTTGCACTTGCACAACCCACAATGCCATCGGCATGTGGTCCAAGTTTGACTTTGGGGTTGAAACTGGAACGTGGAGCATTGGGAATAATCTCATATAACAAACTAGACTAAGCATAGATCAAGTCTAGTTCTCGCGCCCTAAAAATCGCTTGTTCCTCATTCTGCACTCCAGATGTAGAAACATCCTTCGCTATATATGGCAATAATGAATTGAGGAATCATTCGAGGAGGAAATCTGGTGGTATAAAAGCTTTAATTAACCTCTTCTATCTACGCCACTTTTGAATATGATCCGAGATATGTGTGGCTTTATCTTTCCAAAATGTCGACAAGAGTTCAGTACCAGTGTCATAACGCACTGGTAGCTAGAAGTGGTTAAGAAAAGTCATCGCAAGGTCGTCGAACAAAGCGAATGCTCCCCTAGGTAGCTCTATATACCATTTCATGGCAGGCCCTGTAAGGGTATGTTGAAATAGCTGTAAACGGATGGAATCCTGATGTAAGGAATTCGAAGAGCACCATAGGTGAAAAGTAGTAACGTTTTCGCTCAGATCCTCTCCCGGTTTGCCCTCGAACTTAGGTATGTCTGAGGGAAGCTTAGTAGGGATAGCTGGCCAAGCTGGGTCATGAGCTACAAGATCGTTTGTCAATCTCGACAAGTCAGGAAGATTGAGCATCGCGAGGAAAGGGAGCCTAGGATGATGAGGTCGATGGACCAATCCCTAATTCATATAGGTCTGATTACCACCATGGCCTTGGCCATAGTGTCCTCCTCCCATATGACCCATATAGGGTGGCATGGAAGCACCATAGTGTGGTGGACCTTGACTAGTAGGAGCTACGAAGCCATAATTAGGAGAGTAAGCAGGTTGTTGATACCCGCCCCCATAAGGTGAAGAACCCTGTCCATACTGCGTCCCATAATAGGGTCCATAAGTCATCGCATGCAATGTCCCATGGGACACTCCGTAAGTAGGAACATACGTTCCAAAAGTAGGAATATACATTCCGGAAGTAGGAATGTGACCTCTAGAAGTATGAGCATGACCTCCTGAAACAACGGGCGGTATATGAAGCTGAGACACAATCGGTCTAGTAACTGTAGTACGAACATAACTCGTAGCAACGTTTCAGCCTGAAGGACCACGTGAATAAGGTGGAGGGTGAACATTTGAAGAAGTAGGGACAGAGGACGGAGGGACTTGAGTAATAATGTAGTACTATTCCCTATCGTCACCCGTCTCGGGTCCGGTATCCTAATGGGATCACTAACCCTAGACTTAGGAGGAATATGTGATGTAAATTCCACCATTGGGATGGAAGGTGCAATGTGACTAGTGCTCCCAAACCTCTCCGCATGGTAAGGAATGAGAGTGCCCCTAGGCATAGTGTTAGGCTCGAATTCGGATTTGACATGAAATGCCAAATCATGTGTGGGAAAACTAGACGTCGCATAACTACCATAGCTAGTGCTTGCGGGTTCAAAATGAGGCTTGGCATCCTCCGGCATTCCATACCGGTAATGCGTCAATGGGGAATCAACCCTAGAGTGAGTAGGTCTATCATGAAAGGTTCCTATCTCAGAAATCACAGGCCCTAACTCAGCCAAGTCGGGCGAAGGATTGTAGGTAGGAGTAAACTCCCCATCGTCTACTTGAATGGGAGAAGGTGGTTTAGGAATACTTTCCATATGGTCTCCCATGGTGTGTGAATCAATGTGTGAAATAGTCCACCTGGAATATCTAGGTCTCTCTCCCAAATGAGGAGGAGAAGTAGAACGTGGAAGTCCTGCTAACCAACGAGAATGGCGTGGAGCCGCACCTGAATCCACAATGACTCAAAAAATAAAAGAGACTCTCTATTTACGCAAACCCTAGGCAAGCTATCATGCATAGAGCAATCACTAATAAAAACTAAAGCCAAATGCAAGCAAACAAGGGCTGGATAAGTGAGATATCGAATGAAGTAGGTATGTCTCGCCTAGGAGAGGCTTGAGACTCCCATACACAACAAGCGGAGGTACGTAACCAATTATTGTGGCCCTTAGCTTCAATGCGTAAAGCGACTATGCTATCCAAACCCAACCTGGCCGGGACACCCGCAGAATAACCCCTGCAAAGTACCCTCTCGATATGCTAGGTAAGGCCACTAAGTTCACCTCAATATAATCAATGCTCAGGCAGACAATCGCAGGTGGGATTGACCATATGGGCAGGGTAGCAAAGCCTGAAACTCTCGAAAGAGCCCCTAGATACGAATACAATCCTGGAAATATCTCCGGTGCTACTCAGTTATGACTAGGGGTCATCCCAATCAATAACCGCTCACACTGCCTCGTGCTTAATTCCCTTTTGAGAGGAGGATACTGAGAAACACTGGTTATACCAAGGATTTCACACACTCACCTGGACAGACACATAAATGTTGTTGTTTAGTGGTCTTGGAGAATTTACTCACAATGGACTATTCCAAGACCCTAAAACCTAAGCTTGTTGGTGCACCTTAGAAAAGAAACGAGTGTATTTCATTTTAATTTAGCATTGATTTTAATTGGCTTTATTACTCAAAAGAGGGATATGACCGTGCAACTAATGGTGTTATGACACAACATGAAGTAAAATGCACACCTAACCATCAATGCAAATGCATTGTGTCCATGAAAATAGGGTATGCTACTACGTGAAATGCACAATTTTTCTTCAAATGATGAATGCAAGTTTTCCTATATGAAGTCCTAACTAGTACTCCAAAGCAAATCTAGTGCAAGTACAATGAAAAATGCAAAATGCAATGCATAATGATAAGCAAATGTTTTTGTATTTTTTGAAATAAAATGAGATACAAAAAGAAAAAGAATGATTCTACGACCCCTAGACTCTGCAAGCACACTTAGACAGCACTCAAGCAAAGCACTAAGGTAAAAGAACTCTAATGCACTAATCCCAAACAAAAAATCGAAAATGCCATGACAAGAACCTTCCTAAAAAAAAAAATTTAGCCTAAAAAAAACATGTCTGGTCAGAAACAGAGGTAGAAACAGACTCAGGCAGTGCCAAAGGAGACTCAGCAATCATCAAAATTCACCCAACAACCATTTAACTTCCACTAAAAGGAAAAACTAAGGGTATACGTGACTATTCGTAGTAAAACCACATGTATACGTGGAAATCGCAGAGAAACCCATGTCTATACGTGACTATGAATTAAAAACTGACGTACAGGAAGAAAGGTGCATAAAATCAAGGCAAACAGACAAGCTGAGACAAACTTCACACCAATCAGACACTACCAGGAAAACATACCCCCAGACCTGACACAGAAACAAGAGAGAAATAGCAATTCAAATTCATTGAATTCCGATAGAACAACCCCCAAAGGACAACTACTAGGAACTCTCCAGTGGAGTCACCAATTCTGTTATGGAGATAAATTCGTATGGCTTGGGGTACCACAACAGACAACTTGACTCCAGAAATCAATCTTTTCCAATATGCAACAGAAAATAAATATCTAACACTAAAGGATCAGACCTCGTACCTTATTTCGGACGGTTGAATTAGATCCCCGTAGAGCTTTCCAACTTCAGCTTGAATTGATAAATTACTTCCTCAACAACAAGTAAACAATACCAGCATACTATATATCATGGTGCTAGATCTATTCTAGCATATATAATTAACAATGTATAAGCATTTGAAATAATCCCATGGATAAAATATTCATTCAAACACACATTATTGGATAGGAAAAGATATTTCTATTAATATAAATTAGAGATTACAATAGATACAACCTCTGACGACACGTCTACGAACCGGAGAAACTGAATCCCCCACTTGGGCCTCCACCACCTCAATCCTCCATCTCTCGACAGCAAGCTTACAAGCAAAAGGCAAGCTTGGGAAGAACACACTAGTGCTCCAAGGGACAAAGGGATGCAGAATCAAGCATAAGTTTCGGCAACAATGGACTATAGTTTCTTTGCTCTCAATTCTCTCATATGCCTTCAATGTACCATAGAGTTCCTTATATAGTTTTTCAAAGGGGTAATGAAAGGTCGAATCCGAGCGATCTCAAGGCATAGGGAAGGCCAGTAGTCAAGTGAGTCGGATCCATGTCAAGGAAAACTCCAAAAGGATTTGGATTTTTGTACACATCCCGATGTACGCGGTTTTAGGGGTCAAACCCATGTATATACGCAATTAAGGGATTAAAAGTTGTGTATAGAATTTTTCACATGTTTTTAGGGATGATCAAGGAAACATTAAAGGATAAAAAATGGTCCATGGGGTCTAAGGAGTCTGCAGCAGGACAAGGGAAGGCCATACAAAGTGTGATTTACCTGGAGTGGTAAAATCAGCTATAACAGCTACTTCTACTGATTTTTGAAGCTAGAAGGTTTAAAGCCTTTATTCCTTTGGTCGGACTTCTCATTCTTCTTGTCCTTCCAAGTATTCTGATAGTCAGGTTTGCCTCTGCTTTGCTCATAGCAATACTTAGCTTTCCTTATTGTTTCTTCAAAGTTCTAGGCTCATAAGACTCAATTCTATCTTTGTAAGACTAAGGAAATCCACTCAGTAAACGTTGGATTTTCACCTTCTCATCCTTAATATACCTGACATATCTCAACAGTTCTAGGAACCTGTTCGCATACTCTTCCATGGTCTATTGTCCCAATCTCAGCTCATGGAATTATTTAATCTTGTCATCGTAGTACCTGTCAGAGAGATATTTCAGCTTGAAGTACTTCCAGAACTGTTTCCACACAATTTTCCTTTCATTAATCTTCTTCACTTTCCTTCAGTGCTCCCACCATATGGATGCCCTGCTAGTCAAATTGAAGATGGCTACTCTAGCCTTCATATTTCCTGAATAGTCCTAGACTTGGAAATACTTCCTCATCCCAAGAAGCCAAGCCTCAACTTCTTGATCATTCTTTGTCTCACCATTGAAGGTAGGCGGCCTTGCCTTCTTAAACTCATCTTGTGAGCTATTCATATAACGTCTCCTTCTATTTTCCCTATGAGACGAAGAGCTAGAATCCTCAATGGATCCTTTGGATTTAGATGACTCACTAGGAGACCTCTTCCTTCTTCTGGTACTACTCTTACTACCTTTTGGATTTGCCAGAAGTTGTCCCGAACTCATCCATCGTTGGATGTCTGTCAAACTTTGCAACATGGCAGCATTCAGCTGATGCTACTCTTCCTGAGCTTTAATCAGGCTTCTCATGGTGGATGCAATGTCTGACGAATTCTCTTGAAATATCCTTCCATTAGATTCTATATCATCATTTCTGGCCTAGACATTTTCCCTCATAACGTCTTGCGCATGCTCGTAGGAATCCCATGCCTCATATCTATCATAGGTTCTCATTGCCGAACCAACAACCCACTTTTCCAAAATGTACTATGACTCTGCAAAATGTGTTATCAACACCATTTGATAGATACATCGTAATTCAAAATCAAAACCATTTTGCTTACTATCACCTAGCCTATCTTGGCCCAATGCTGTAACTGATAGCTTTGTGAACTGATTTCCGGCCCATCCAGTCCCAATGCTGCAACCCACAACTTTGATACCACAATGTAGTGTACTACAAGTTGGTATCAGAGGGTACTCTTGACTGCTTTTCGACACATCTAGGCCCAATGCTACAACCCGCAACTATGATACCACAATATAGTGTACTACAAGTTGGTATCAGAGGGTACTCTTGATTGCTTTTTGACACATCTAGGCCCAATGCTGCAACCCGTAGCTCTAATACCACAATGTCACGTACCCATACCCCATTATCATGAGGGATTAAAAATTTCATCGAGAATTTTTACTGTTCAACGAAACACAGGGCATGGTCGTGAACCACTTCTCGACATTTCCAACACTGTCACACTCCCTCCCATCTTCCATTGATCAGTTCGACGATCTGCAAGGAAATATCTTAGAGGATATCGGACGACAGAGAGAAAAGGCGACATAAATAAATGATCCCAAATGATTCCGCAGGCTGGAACCAAATCAATAGTTCAGAATCAGCCCGCAAAAATCAACGGTGCGGAAAGCCCGAGTTGCAGGGTCAGAAGTTACAAAAATTACAATCTCACTTCCTGCAACCCGCATCTCGCATTCCACATCGGGAACATATCAATAGCGGATGATCACCCCGCGAAGATCGACGGTGCGGAAACTTGAATTGTGGGATTGGGAATTGTGGAAATCACGACACCGCAATTTTGCATCCCACATCTCGCAATTTGCGGAAGAAAAATTGCAAAAACCACGGTCTGCGAACCGAGCGTCCCGCATCCCTCATCCTGCACACTGTGTAAATGGAGATTTATAGCAGGAAACTCAACTTTTCACTGAAGTCTTGGATCGATCTGATCATTCAGGCCATTACCAATCTGGCCAATCTACCCTGCAACTTAGTTCCAAATGCATTGAGGGAAAAACATACATAGATGCCTATAATTGCATTTATTCAAAGCAACAATGCATCAATTCAACACAGCAACATGTTCATCACACTCCATCAAGAAATTTACAATACAAGAAATACAATTGCAGAGAATAACATAGACAAGAAGACTTATCTTGAATAGAACTTGTCCCGCAACCAGCTATGTCGTTGCAACGTTCCACCCAACCATAGGGCAGTGCCCTCCTCAATCTCTCAGTGACAATGCCACCCTCGAGCTGGGCATGACTTCCTCAAGGAATAAAGGAACACTAGCAGACTCATACATAGCCAAGGTGCAATAACACTCAGCTAAGCCAACACAGTTGGGTTTATTAGGCTGCAGGGTAAAAAATTCCAACAGATGGGTTTCACAGTCCATTCAGCCAAGCCATCTCACAGTTGGGTATCACAGACTGAACACAGTCAAGCCAACATTCACCTTTAAGGACCGGTTAAGCCAATAGATGGGTTTATCAGACTGTACATAGTCAAGCCATCTCACTACTAGGTTTATCAGGCTACCTAGCCAAGCTAGCATTCGTAGTTGGGTTTATCAGACTATCTAGCCAAAGGTTACTCACCAGGTCAAACACAATAAGACACTGCCAATCCAACAGATGGGTTTATCAGGCTACCAGCCAAGCCATCTTTCCCGTTGGGTTTCTCAGGATTCTAAGGAAATGGGCATGCAGAACTGCTAAGCTAGTGAGCTTATATACAGAACTAAGAACACCTTCACAAGAACTATCTGACCTGACTTCGCCACTTCCTACACACCCAACACAAGGAAGTGTCCCCTTCTTTGCTCCACAGTACCTCGGGATACACCTTCCCTTCTAGTGCTCTTCAGGATGTGCATAGTAGGTTTACCATCCAATTTTATCTTATCGTGAGGTTCCACACTAGGTTTATCAAGCACATTCTATGTCTCTCCCATTCCTAAGTCTTGTACACAGATCAGACCCAAACCAAGGTGTACAACACAACAACCATACGGAGACTCCACAACACCGGCTTTACTCTAGAACACAAGTAACAGGTTCTCATACACTATGTAGTCTAAGACAACGCTGCAACATAGCAATCACAGTCTTTCCAAGGGAAAAACACTCACATAACGCGAAGGATATACACCGATAGAGCTCCGCTGCTATCACAATGTCACTAAACACTCGCAGAACACGAAGGATACACATAGGTAGAGCTCCGCTACTACCACAATGTCACTCTTCCGGGAAATGAATATGGTGGAGAATGTTGATGAATGAACCAAAATGTTCCACAACTCTCAAAACATGAACGCGTGGGTCAAAATTGGCATACGGTTCTGGTGTTTTCTTGTCCATGCAAGCAAAACATGACATTCCAAAACTGGGTGCTATGCCCAATTTGAAATTTCCCATACTCTTCCCCTTCCAAGAAATAAATACCTCAACCACCTTCTGGTAGAATGAATGGTTGGGAAGAGAAGACAAGAAAGAGGGTAGTTGACAGTTCTGATGGGTTCTCCCTGTGACACATGGATTTTCCCTAAACTGGATCAAGGTTAACATTCCCACCCCCTTATCCTTAGGAAAATCATGCCCCCATCTCATTATTCATTGCATTGACATAGCTGGCTGTGGGTTTTCATTAATTTGCATATTTACATGAGGTTTAGAAATGTGCTTGACTTAGCACATGAACCATAGGAATCAACCATAATCACTTATATACCAAACATTAATCAATGATAGGGCCTTGGCCTTGAGCTCCTTGTCATGATTCGATATAATATTTACATCATAGACATTAATGCAACGGGGTCAAAACCGGGGTGTTACAATTAGTGTGCCAATAATTATTCTCTTTCAGAAAGAGTTATAATGGAAATTACCAACTCCAAAATATCGTGTCCTGTTAATTCCTTGGTTGTTAGGAAAACCCTATTAGTCCCTAATGAATTTACCCTGAAATCCAAGGATTACAATGAAGAATCTATAGTCCAATGCTTTAGAAAGTCCATAATAGAGAAGAAGCAAGAATTTTCCAAGAAGTGGTTTAAACTAGATGTCAAATCATTGAACCAACCATTTCCATTTGATGCTACCTTCTTCAATGAAGAAACCCAGTGTGTAGTAACCCTGTTGTGTCATTTTTTAGGTTTAAACACAGACACATACATTACTAAGTCCCTCATGAGTCTACTTTTTGTCTTAAGTACTTGTCAAGTTGAGTCTGATGAGTCCATTCAGTCGTTACAAGTTTCATGTCTTAAATTTGATGAGTTCTTAGCTGCGAATATTCATTCTCAGTTAATGGACTTCCACAATACTAAGACCTTCAGGTTCCAATCTTATTTATTGAAGATGTTTCTTTCTTCCAATGAGTAAAATTTGCAGCTACCATAAATGGTATTGACTGAAGAAATGAACATAGATTATACCAAATTTATGAAGTTCCTCATGTCAAAGGTTTATACTGCTATTTTTCAAAAGAAGCCGCCCAGAGTGTTACCGGAGATGAGAACTATATTGCAACTTTCTACAGAAAAAAGAATAGGGGAGTGGTTCTTGTTTGAACATGGAACTGTGATCAGGTTGTATGGTTTCGTTCATCCACCTTATAGGTTTCCAACTTTCTTGACTCCAAGAGTGTTCTCCATAGAATTTATTAGACAAAAGCTAATTGTGGAAACCGAGCACTTCTTAAATTTTGAGAAGTCTACTGAAATCAAGTATCCATGGGCTATAGGACCATTTACCATAAAACATAAAGTTTCCTTTCCTATGATTGAGAGTTTAATAAAATAGATGGGATTTTTGACAGAGTCCATTGTTAATTATGATCCTCGTCAAGTTATTTCAAACAGAAGAAAAGCTCTGAGAAGAAAGCCTTTCGAGCATGAGGAGATTGTTGGACTAGCAGATGCTACCAATTGGTCTGACTATCCAAAAGAGACTAAAAAAGACACTAACATGCAAGAAGATTCAAGTTATTTTGTTAAAGAAATTTCTTCATTATTGCCTAACATTTCAAATTTGATTTCAGCAGCTGAGAATATCACACCTTTGGCCAATCATTCAGAAAGAACTAACAAGCGATATTTTTTAGATGCAATGGAAATGAAAGAGGAAGACACTGCTATAACTCCTAAAAACCAGAAGACTGAGGCAGAAGGAAAAAATGTCTAGACTATAGACGAAGACAAAGAAAAAAGAAGATGAAAGTAATAGGCCCTGCTTTTGAGTTAAAGGAATATGCATTTGTAGATACACCAGCCGACTCCACTTCCCAATCCAAAAGAAAAATAGAATTGTTGGAGAGATACAAAGAAACCAAAGACATAACTTCAGAAGAAACTTTGAAGTTGTATTCAGAGGTAAGAAATATTTCCAATCAAGATGTATCCCTAGTTTCGGTTAGATATTATGCTCAAAATAATCTGAACTTGGCCTCGGCAACCAAGAACAGAGTTGCAGAAATGAAGATGAACTTGGAGGATATCCCTATACTGGACATGATTCATTTGCATAAGAAAACTAGAGATATTTTGTTTGCTGATATATTGAAGCCTACTTTGAGATTATCAAAGAAACATAGTAATAAAAGAAAAATTGAAAATCAGTTGAGACAAGAAAAGGTGGAGAACAAGGCCCACCATACACAAATAAAAAGGTTGCAAACATAGCTACTGGTTGCTGAAATCCAAGCTGACAAGGGAGATGGAATACAGAAGTTGTTAAATGAAAAAGAGAATGTTATCTAGCTATTTAAAAATAAATTGAATATACCTGCTACACAGCTAATACAGGGACCTGAATTAGCTGAAATAGACAAAGAAAAGGAAAGCCTGAATAATGAGATCACTGATTGCAAATCTAAATTATTGAAATTTGTTGATAAAGAAAAAAAGTGGCATAAAGACATGACCCTGGTGGTAGAGAGTGAGAAGACCATGAAACAAAATTTTAATGAAATGGAAAGAAAGTTGCAGGAGAAAGAAAAATAATTACAAGATAAGGAGAAGGAGTTAGAATTGAGGATTATTCCCCCTGTAGCTGAATCCAATGAGCAGAACATTGTCCAAGCCATTTCACAAGTCAGCCTCAAATATTTACAGTTAACGGGTTTGAAAAATCAAAACAAAAATATGGAAAACCTGGCATTACAAAGAAAACAAGAGAGGAAAACTTGGGAATCTAAATCCCAAGCTTGGGAGGACAAATGCTAGGAATTGGAAATTAAAAATGATAAACTCATGAAGCAGGTAACTGGTCAAGTAGCAGTGCAAAGCATCTCATTTGGGATGCTACATTACAGAAGCAAACAATTTCAGACCCTACCTGGACTATATATTGGATAAAGAGGTGGTGATACATTCATCTAGGCAGATCATGCAGTAGCCAGGGAAAATTTGAATAAGAATGTAGTTGACTACGCCAATAATGCTGTCAACTTTTTGAATGGCTTGTCAGAGGATGATTTAAAGAAGGAAAACATCAAGCATAGAATCAGAATTATGACTTTGGCTAGGAAAGTAGTAAATAAATATCACCACTTCGACACAGTTCAGGCCATGGTTGATATTATGGCACATAAAGTAAAGCTTTTCATTGATATGTTTGATCCTTTATTTAAGAAAAGACTTCCTTTATTCTGGGAAGAAAAGGGTGCAATGCTTACTCAGAATAAATACCATGAAAAGCTGATTGAATGCCGGTTAGATCACGCCAATTTCGCTGACATGAACCAATTGCTTCCTGGAAAGACGATTGTGGATAAATTGGCTGATGAATTTGAAATATTTTTATCCTTTAAAGAGGCATGTGCACATTTACAGAACTATTCTTACAGGGACCATATTGATTTGCGTGTGCTGGTAAAGGAGATGTCCACCCTGGAGTTTTCATCTCCAGACCACTGGAAACAGTAGAAAAATTTGGGAGAACCAAGTACACGTTGCACACTTGAAGACTTGGAAGATCATGGAGCATTAAAGACTGAAATATAGTTATTAGGCACTAGTTTATTTCCTAGAAGTTGTTATTAGTTAAGAAGTGTCGATTGACACATGTAAAGGAAGTTGAGCCTATTTTTAGCAGTTAGTTATATTTTCAACTCATGGAGCAATGTATAAGAACCTCTAAGTTGTATGGAAAAAGGGTTGGAACCCGTGAGAGTTTGTGTTATGTACTTTGAGACCTACCATTAATAAAATTACGAAGCCGAATGTTGGCCTTTTGCTGCAAAGATTCATGTGTATTTCGTAGTTACAGTTTATTATTTCCCTTTTCATGTGCATGTATTTCCTATTAAACTTGCCATTATGTGTTCTTTCATATCTGGAATGAGTGTGTAATAGTTTTAGAATTCATATTGTTATGCTCTAGCTATTGTTTTAGATATTCACCAATCTTTCTTACTAAAGTTAATGCAGAATTCATCTTTTTGGTGCTCTGTATTGATGGATTCTCCTTGTTTCTTCCTTATCACTAGACAAACAACATTTTGACTATGACCGAATATTATCTTTCCTTTGTATAATTTTCCCATGTAAATAGTGCTGTGATTTATAAAAATATTTGTGACTCCATAGTCTAATGTATACTTGGCTTGTTTCAACCACAAACACAATATGAATTTTTATTTTATTTTATACATCTGGCCTTGTTAAACAATTCAGTGAGAGATCCCTCTTTGGAAAGAAAGAAGCCAACTTTCTTTAGTAAAGTGGTTCTGTTGTTACCTTGAGATTTCCTTCTATAACCTGAGGTAAATTTTGAGTGTTAACAGTAGGAATTTTTGTTATAGGATGTGAGTATGTATTTAACTTGGTTAATAGTATAAGCTATGTAATGAGGATTAGATGGGGTTTCTATCGAGGCATGTGTAGTATTGATGCTAATGTAGTATGTATGTATATGAGACAAATGATTGCATATGTTTCAAGAGTTTATATAAGTGAAACATTAGTAGTGTTTGTGTGACACTATTGGTTGTATATATGTATTATTAATATAAAGGATATAATGATAATGGTAAGGTATGATTTAATGAGGAATTATTCATTGTTTTGAAGGATAGGAATGGATGTATCTGGTTGTTAATAGTTGTTATTATTAATGCATTCTAATCAATTTTTTATGATCGATGTATTTCAATTGATGTTGTTATCACTCTAGGAAACTCCTCTACGTTGTATCTTGAGGATGCCTGGTAACTTAAATGTTTTTAGGGTTTTCTAAATGGATCAAGTCAGGTAACCTATAGAACCTTACACTCTCAAGACATGCATGAAACTAGATCAGGGATAAGTCTTCTAATTACCACTNCACACACACACACACACACACACACACACACACACACACACATATATATATAAATGGCTAATCATGACAAGTAAAGCACATATAATTCAAATCATCAATATGCCAATAGGATGACAACTATTAGACATCAATTAACCTGAATAAAACCTGAATAACACATTCAAGCATAAGCATAGACTAGACAGAAAATGGAAGCTGAACATATGATAACAAAAGAGCTTATATTAGGTCATGAGCAAGATGAGAAGCTTGACAATAGTAGTGGTCTACAAGTCCTCGAAGTCGAACCTTTCCTTCAAAATAATTCTTAGGCTTTATAGCCTTTACAAAAATATTCAGATCCTGAAAAATTGGATCTGTTTTACTAAAAATAGATAAAAGTAATGTTTTTTGCAAAATTAGGTCAGAAACCCTAATTTAACTACTAGTCTATCTAATGATAACTCTTGTTTACTCATTGAAATTTTTGATGACTGCAGTGAGCACTGAAGTATAGCTTTAACCTTTGATCTAATAGATAAGCCACTATTGGTAAAAAACAGGTAGGGTTTGTGACCCTTTTCTCCCTGGTTGTATCCTCAAAAATGGAACAGACCTATCCCAATGGTGTTTTTCAACAAATTTCAACTTTATATTTCATCCTTGAGGTAGTTGTACTCGCCAAAATTGGTTCTATGTGCCAAAACATATTTTTTCACCCTTTTCTGCTTTCGGTGGTTAAGGAGGTAGAATCCTAGGTCTGTTAGCTGTCGAAAGCTCTGCTTTCGGTGGCTAATGAACAGTTGCTGCGTTCGCCTAAGCCACCGAAAGATCTGTTTTCTGCAAAATTTTATTTAGCCTTTAAATCACACTTTTACGCTTTAATCCTGTCCTTTTTCTACTTTCTCAACCTGCATAAGGTTTGGAATATCAGCAATATCATGGGATACCTCCGGATTCTGAAGGCTAATAGCTGCCTTTGCTAGGGTTTCTAGCGCAAGGTGTGTTCTAGGGTTTGAATCTTTCTTTTGTAGACTTGACCTTCTTATCGTCCTGTAGAGTGTGGAGTTATCCTTCATCAATCTTAGATTTATTCAACCTATATAGCAGTAGCATCATGGGATGTCTCCAGATCCTGCAAGTTTGCTGCTGCCTCTGCTAGGGTTTCCAATACAAGATGTGTTTTAGGGTTAGGGTTTGGATTTTTCTTCTAAGACCTCTAGTTCATGTATTTTCCCTAATAGCTGGTTGATTCTATAGGACCCAGGTTTGATATTTTAACTCTTCAACATCTATATCAAATCTTCATGGACTGATAGATGAGGTCGAAAATGCCACTTGGAGGACTGACAAGTCATCTTTTGCCCTAAAAATTTGGCCAAACTGCTAAAAACTAGGGCTCAGAGATGGATTTGTTCCTTCAAATATGTGATACCTGTGTATAAAATGAAAGAGGTTTTTGTATAATGGTTTGTTTCAAGAAAAAACCTCTCTCATGTTTTTGGAATTCATTTTAATTATCTCGGGATCTGGATTTCAAAAACATGTGTCAAACAGGAAATTTCGAGATCTGAAAATTAGGTCTCAGAGATGGATTCTATTATCCCAATATGAAACACCTGTAGGAAAAATGAGAGAGGTTATTGTTATTTGACTATTTAGGAATAGAAACCTATGATATTTTTGCAAAATGATTCTCCAGTCGCTCAGAATCACCATTTTAAAATGATTCCTTTTCATAGTAAAATGCCACTTTCGGTGGCTTGGAGCGCCCTGAAATTTCGGTCTTAGATGCCGAAAGTAGGGATTTCGGTGGCTAATGAACCATTGGTATGTTCACCTAAGCCAATGAAAGTCCCTTTGCAACAAAACTTTATAAAAACATGATCAACAGGCTTTCGGTGGTTAATGTCGTCCTGAGTCGAAACTGTTAGCTACCGAAAGCTGGCTTTTCAGTGGCTAATGAACTATTGAAAAGTTCGCCTAAGCCACCGAAAGCTAAAACTTTCAAATTTCTTAAAAAACAGAACACCAGATATTCCAACCTTGTTATTCACCCTAATGTCTTTCATAATATGACTTGAAATCTTCATCCTATTAAAAAATAAATTGTATGAGTGAACTTATTGAAAATAAATTTATTTTGGGAGATAACATATGGCTCCTACTTGGGGATGGGAACCTCCCTGTGAGGTCCCAAGAAACCCAAACAAAAATTCCTTTCCTGAAAAAGAATAATTAAAGCTATCTTCTAGTGTTCCATTGGGCATGGAGTCATTTGTCTTTTATAACTGATCCGTTGCACCCTACCTGTAGCCCGCTTTGCTTATTCATGAAAAAAATTGAAAATGACCTAACTGCTCATATTAAGAGATTATTTTCCTATATATTCCTACTCCTAATTATAATTAGTAGAGGCTTCTTATCACGTGACATCATGCTCCCAATGAAGCCATGTCAAAAGTTGCTCTACTGAACTTATCATTGATCTTGACCCGAAAAATAAATGAAACCCTAGCATGCAGCAATGTAGTTTCAAATGGTGACGAAACCAACTATCGCCTGACAAAAATATTTTGATATCTACGTTGCTTATAAGTTCTATATAGTTAGAAACAGGGTCATAAAAACCATAAAGAAATACTTCTCTATGCTGCTGTTCCAACTGAATGAAATGCTGTTGCTGGCTGCTTTCAGTGATCTCCATGTCAATTGTAGATTGTTCAACCTCTGACTGGGAAGAATGAGTTATGCCCTGCTGTTCTAGACTTTTCAAATCATCATCTTCCTCTTCATATATATTGTATTCTTCCTTTGTATGCAAATCAAAAAACTGAGGGCTGCCTTTAGTATTTGCTGGAGATCCAAATTTGTTACATGTTGTTCCTTCAATCTGCTCATTATCTTTCAGGTTTCCAAAGGGGACAAACTGATCTTCTTGAAACCCTAAGTCAGCAGATGCATTTGGTACAAAGTCAAAAGAATCTATATTATGGTTAACATTCTGAAGATCATTAATATCTCAATCACAATGAGAGGTGTCCCCTATTGCAGCATACTCTTCATAGCTATCATTAAGCACAACATGCATATGTCTCTGATCATCTCTTTGCTGAAAAGTAGAACTAAAATAAATTCCAGAAGTGGACAAATCCTCACAAAACTTAAAATCTTCTTCTCTATTTACCTTTTCATCCTTAGAATGCAACTTATATTCTTCACAACAATTATCAAATGCAAACTTATTTGAATAGTACCTTTTACAATGCTCAGTGAATGCTTTGTGAAAATTCTTCAATGATGAAATACTGGAAGGAGGTAAAGAAAAATACCATTGACGTGCATCACCATATATTGAATACATGAACATCTTCATATGAACATATTCATGCTACTGATATAATAGATCCATGCATTCATGAAACTTGAGGAGGTGTTCTGCATGATTGTCTTCCTCCTCCTCTTTGAAGACAGGTAGAAAATCTCCCCATTCAGACATATTAGGTACTGGATGTGGGAAACCAGGAACTGAAGAGAAGTTAAGAGGTGTAAACCTCCGAGCCAACAGAGTAGAAAATTCTTTTGACATCTTAATATTTTGGAGTCGCCACTGAGTTCGTCCTTCATGGAGTCGCCAGGGATGAGATCTTCACAACAAACAATGCTTGAAGGTTCCTCAACCCTAAAATTTTCTGATGTATTTAAAATTCTTGAGATTTGTGAATGTTTTAGCAGATTAAATAATAGCAGAAATATCTCTTGAAATATCTGATGTAGCTTCCTTTACAGCTCTAGAGGTCTACCTTAGAGAAGCCCTAACTCTTCTTAGGATCTCTTCTGGATCTAAAATAGGTGTTACTGGTGGCCCTTTAGGGTTTTCTCTGGTACTTGGTCTTCTTGAAGCCACCTTATTCCAATGGAGTTGCCAGATATATGATTACAACCAAAACAATGTCCAGACTTTGTCTATCATCAAACTAGGATCCATGTCGTCTCCCATGGAAGCTGAGCTTCAATCTCCTCTCCCCGGCAACAGTGCCAATTTGTTATCACTCCAGGAAACTCCTCTAGGTTGCAGCTCGAGGATGCCTGCTAACTTAAATGTTTTTAGGGTTTTCTAAATGGATAAAGTCAGGTAACCTATAGAACCTTACACTCTCAAGACATGCATGAAAATCAATCAGGGATAAGGCTTCTAATTACCATTGTTCGGAGGTTGACAATATGGTGCAGAGATGGAGAACTTATCATGTTAGCCGATTCATACATAAAACATATATATATATATATATATATATATATATATATATATATGTTCTAATCATGACAAGGAAAGCACTTATAATTCAAATCATCAATATTCCAATAGGATGACAGCTATCAAACATCAATTAACCTGAATAACACATTCAAGCATAAGCACAGAGTAGATAGAAAATGGAAGTTGAACATATGATAACAAAAGAGCTTATATTAGGTCATGAGCAGGATGAGAAGCTTGAAAATAGTAGTGGTCTACAAGTCCCCAAAGTCTAACCTTTTCTTCAAAATAAGTCTTAGGCTTTATAGCCTTTACAAAAATATTCAGATCCTGAAAAATTGGATCTGTTTTACTAAAAATAGATAAAATTAATGTTTTTTGCAAAATTAGGTCAAAAACCCTAATTTAACTACTAGTCTATCTAATGCTAACTCTTGTTTACTCATTGAACTTTTTGATGACTGCAGTGAGCACTGAAGTATAGCTTTAATCTGTCATCTAATAGATAAGCCACTATTGGTAATAAACAGGTAGGGTTTGTGACCCTTTTCTCCATGGTTGTACCCTCAAAACTGGAACATACCTCTCCCAATGGTGTTTTCCAACAAATGTCAGCTTTATATTTCATCCTTGAGGTAGTTGTACTCACCAAAACTGGTTCTACGTGCCAAAACATATTTTTGCACCCTTTTCTGCTTTCGATCGTTAAGGAGGAAGAATCCTAGGTCTGTTAGCTGCCGAAAGCTCTGCTTTCGGTGGCTAATGAATAGCTGCTGCGTTCACCTAAGCCACCGAAAGCTCTATTTTCTGCAAAATTTTATTTAGCCTTTAAATCAGAGTTTTACACTTTACTCCTGTCCTTCTGGTACTTTCTCAACTTGCATAAGATTTGGAATATCAGCAATATCATGGGCTACTTCCGAATTCTGAAGGCTAATAGCTGCCTTTGCTAGGGTTTCCAATGCAAGGTGTGTTTTAGGGTTTGAATCTTTCTTCTGCAGCCTTGACCTTCTTATCATCCTATAGAGCGTGGAGTTATCCTTCATCAATATCAGATTTCTTCATCTTGTATAACAGCAACATCATGGGTTGCCTCCGGATCCTGCAAGCTTGCTGCTGTCTCTACTAGGGTTTCCAACGCAAGATGTGTTTTAGGGTTAGGGTTTGGATTTTCCTTCTAAGACCTCTAGTTCATGTATTTGCCCTAGTAGCCAGTTGATTCTCTGGGACCTAGGTTTTATCTTTGAACTCTTCAACATCTGCAGCAAATCTTCATGGACAGATAGATGAGTTCGAAAATGCCACCTAGAGGACTGACAGGTCATCTTTTGCCCTAAAACTTCGGCCAAACTGCTGAAAACTGGGCTTCAGAGATGGATTTGGTCCTTCAAATATGTGACAACCATGTATAAAACAAAAGAGGTTTTTTATAATGGTTTGTTGTGAGGAAAAATCTCTCTCATTTTTTTGGAATTCCTTTCAATTTTCCCAGGATCTGGATTTCAAAAACATGTGTCAAACGGGAAATTCTGAGATCCAAAAATTAGGTCTCAGAGATGGATTCGATTCTCCCGATATGCAACACCTGTAGGAAAATTGAGATAGGTTATTGTTCTATGACCTGTTAGGAACACAAAAATTCAAGAGTTTTGAAAAATGATTCTCCAGTCGCTCAGAATCACTGTTTTAAAATGATGCCTTTTCACAATAAAATGCCACTTTTGGTGGCTTGGAGTGCCCTAAAATTTCGGTCTTAGCTGCTGAAAGCAGGGATTTCGATGGCTAATGAACCATTGGTATGTTTTACTAAGCCACCAAAAGTCCCTTTGCAACAAAATTTTATAAAAACGTGATCAACATGCTTTCGGTGGTAAACTGGTCCTGAGTCGAAACTGTTAGCTGCTGAAAGTTGGATTTTCGGTGGCTAATGAAGTGTTGAAAAGTTCGCCTAAGCCACTGAAAGCTAAAACTTTCAAATTTCTTAAAAAACAGAACACCATATATTCCAACCTTGTTAGTCACCCCAATTTCTTTCATAATATGACTTGAAATTTTCATCCTATTCAAAAATAAATTTTATAAGTGAACTTATTGAAAATAAATTTATTTTGGGAGATAACAGATGTATTCGGATCGATGTATCTTGATTGATGTAATCTGATCGTTGTATTCTAATTTATGTAGTTTGAATGATGTATTCCAGTTGATGTACTATGAGTGATATATTATGATTGATGTTTGTCTGGTCAACCGATGCATGTATGAATCTCATTGGTTGATATTAGTGTATGATTGACATATGATCAATATATGATTGATATATGGTTGAGGTATTATGAATTGATGTATTATGGACCGAAATTTGTATGGATGATGTATGCATGATGAATGATGTATATTGGTTGATACTGATTGCTATTAGTTATTGTATAATGGATTTTTTTATTGTTCTCTAAAGAATACTTATGCTTTGTGTTTAGATGAATAGTAGTATGTTTAACTACTAGTTGTTATGGACTTTTGATTTCTTAGTTAGATTAGAACTATTGCATATAAGTTGTTTTGACTGTTACATTAAAGTGCATTAATATTTCACGTGACCTTTGTAATCCTTGTTGAAAGGTATGCTGGTAGGATCTTGGTGACATTTTTACGTGTATTTATTAAAAGGTATCGTCTCAATTCATAATTCATCCATGAAAGGTATTAGAAAAGTGTCTTTTACGTGTCTTTGGTAGGGTCTTGGTGACATTTTAAGTGTCTTTAAGGGTCTTGTTCCTCATATAATCTAGCATATATATTTATATATTATGTTAACCATATGATTGATTGGGATATGATTCAAGTGGATCTATTTTGTTGAGTATTGAAGGCCTTGTAATGAGGTTTGAAGACCCTATAATGAGGATTGAAGATTGACTCTTGCTTCTACATTGGGAACCACTCTTCTAGTCTAAGTTCTTTCATGGGAAGCCTAGGAATGGGATGGTGATATTCTAAGGAAATGGAAGAGTGAAGGGATGATGATATCCTGAGGGACTAGTGAGGTGAAGGAAGTCACATCCCATAGGATGTGGAGACGGAAATAAAAGTAGTTAGTAATGGGAAGTATTATGGTTTCTTAGAAGAGGAGTTCCAAGAAATACAATCTAAAGGTATGCGTGAAGGAATTCATGAGCAAGTATGCATTGAGAAGGATGCTTTGTATTAAGGGGGAGGCGATGTAATATCCTGAAGATAAGCTTTGAACACATGTGATTTTGGTTATTTGCTTTTATGGTTGCATTAGATTCCTGGACCAACAATGGATATTATGATGAATTTTTTTAATAGTATCTTATTTTCTATTATTATCATTATATAATGGATCAAAAAGGAAAACAAACATGGCTGGGGGTTTTGTGTTCCACATGAGAAGGGGTTACAGTTCAGAGTTGTTTCTCTCCCTAACATTACCATAGGTTTCCTAATTTCAATGTTAATGGACTAAGATGGTCCTGTTTCACCTAATTAATAATTTGCATGCACCCATACACCCATGCTTCCATGCACATGCACCCATGCACCCTAGTAACTCTAGTGAAACACAGTAACCGAAAGTCAATTTGATTATTTTGAGTTGTCTTCAAGTTAATTAGTGTAAATGTGGTTTAAAATTCAGTTGTCTTCAATTAATTAGATGGAGTGGATTCATCGCTAGTTGATTTGAGTCTTTTTGGTTCAATTCAAATTATCTTGAATCCATGGAGGTGGTTTTATGGTAATTCTAGTGATTAGGTAGAATTCAAATTGTCTGCATGCACGGGGAGTGATTTAGAGTCAGTTATGTTGAATGTAGTTGCCATTAATGTCAAAGCATTTCATTAATGACATAGGAATAGCCAAGGACATGATGGAAGGGAAAACTGAGTGTAAGACAAATGAATAATCACATGGCATGCATGATCATGTGGCATGTGTGATGAGGCTGGAAAGACACATGATGGTGTTCTGATGCTATCATGAAGTCAGTGTTGCAATCTAACATCATTCTGGAAAAGTATGGCAATTTTGTGAAACTTTGGAAATTGACTAAGTATGGAAATAATAGTCAAAAATTCCCTAAGGAAATGCCCACCATAATTCATAGGTTAAGCAAAATTCCCACCCCATCCTGTCAGGTTATATCTTGTTGAAATGTCTATTTGACTATGGTCTCATTTCAAAACAAATAGTCCAAAAAGATTGAGCCAAAATACCATAGATGGCTAAGCGGAGTCGAAAACATTATAACGCTAAGTTTCTATGAAGTGAAGATTTGGATGACCTAGATCACAAGAGAGAGAAATATCAATCATCTAGAATATTTTTCAAAATGCCAAGGTGCAAGCTTGTTAAAGCTGCGAGAATACTAATGTGGAAGAGATTTGTGGAAGTCATTTTTGAGAATTTATGAAAAGCAAACCCCCAATCCGTAATTCGCAACCTAATTGCGGAAAGAAAGTTGTGGCCACATAATTGTGGAAATCATTTTTTATTTTGGGAAATGCATACCTGCAATCCACAATCTACAATTGCGGAGGAAAACTCGCGGGAGCCTGTTTTGAAAAAGTTGAAAGACAGGCTCGCAACCTGCAATTGCGGAAGGAAGGCGTTCCTGCAGATTGCAGATAGATTGTTGCGAAAGGTTAATTACATAAAGAAAATTTGTGGAAAGTTAAATGCAGAAAGGTCGTTGTGCAAAGGTAATTGCGGAAGTGGAAAGATAAGTTGCAGAAAGGAAATTGTGGAAGGACTTCTATTGTGGAAAGATAGTTGTAGAAAAGAAATTGTGGATTTATTTATTCCTGCACAATGTATTTAAATTCCCACAAAGGATTGTGAAGTATACCTACACATGGTGAAGAATACCCACAAAAGGAAGCAATAGAGTTCATGTCTACCTCTATAAAGGAAGTGCTGATGTAGATAACAACAAAATAAAGCATGACATGAAAGCCACAAGTAGGAAATAAACTATTTGTAAATTAAACGTGGAATCTACAAGAATAAACAACAAATTATATCTGCAAGAATGCTATTGGTTGAAGAATGCCAGATTTGTTAAAATAAGATAATGACTGTCAAAACGGAGTGTATTATTTATTTAATAAACATAATTAAAGGATGTGATTGACAAACTAAACAAAGCGTTATAAACATACTTAGATTGATGAAGAGATGTATTTAGTGAAAGGTTAGTTATAGTAGAGTATATAATAAACTAAATCCGAGTATAAACATAACGTTAATTAGTAAAAGGGTGTGATAGTGAAAAGTCATGTTCCAGAGTGAAGAGGCACGTTTTATGAAGGGATGCGTTTTGATGCTGAAGAGACATGAAGATTGGATGAATGTTGTTACTAATAAAAGATATAAAAGCAGATGCCTAAATTGGAAGCAAAGTGTCTCTATAGTCTGAATCCATGTAGATCTGGAAGTTTGATAAAAACATATTAGGGTGGCAGGGTGGTGCTAGGGAAGGCTACATGCTTGCAAGGGGGTTGTAGCCTCCTTCCAATGGTAGATGGTATATAGGGTATCGAAGCATCCTTTCAGTAGTAGTTGATAAAATAAGGGGGTCATAGCCTCCTTCCAGTGGTCGCTGGTAAATAGGGTGTCAAATAATCCTTTCAGTAGTAGCTGATAAATCAAGGAGTCATAACCTCCTTCTAGTGGTAGCTGGTAAATAGGGTGTCGTAGAATCCTTTCAGTAGCAACTAATAAAACCAGGGGTTCGTAGCCTCCTTCCAGTAGTAGCTGGTAAATAGGGTGTCGTAGCATACTTTTAGTAGAAGTTGATAAAACAAGGGCGTCGTACCCTCCTTCCAGTAGCTACTAGTAAATAGGGTGTTGTAACATCCTATTAGATGTAGCTAACAAAACTATTGTAAATATAATTGTGCAGTAATAGAAAGTGTTGGTGGTTTTCCCAATTGGGATTCCATGATTAAAGTTGTGTTCTTTGTATCTTGTTTATCATGTGTGTTAATTAATAAGTTAAAAGTGGTTTTAATGGTTCAAATTTATCAATACTGATTCACCCCCCCTCTCAGTATTGTCTTATATTCCAATAAGTTATGTTAGTTTTGAGTCAGCCTTAATGAATTTGAGTTACCCCTAGTGGTTGGGAGTGCTTTTCCAATGGATTTGAGTTAGTATAAGTGGATTTGAGTTTCTCTATTAAGAAGATGAATAGGTCAGTCAGTGGGCTAGAGAAGCCCTTAGTGATTTGGAGTCACTTCTTTGTGGTCTATAGTTAATCTCTTGCATGCAATTTGAATTAGTCTAATGGGATTCGAATTGCTCAGGGGGTCATTTATTCTTGCATGGTTGAGTTTGGGGATGATGGCAGCGGTTTTCTCTTACTAGAAGGAGAATGGAAAAGGAGGATTTGGTATGTTAATGTGCACCCAATTGCACCAATTTGTCTTGCAGGTGAATGAAAATTATGTGGAAGAGAACCTAGTTGTCTCGAATTTGTATTGCAAGAGAAGGGGAAAATATTGTAGGGAAGATAATAGTGGTATCCATTTTTATTACAAGAGAAGGAGAAAATCCTGTGAAGGAGGCCATATTTGTCTTGATTTGTATTACAAGATAAGGGGAAAATCCCATGGAAGAGACCCTAGTTGTCTCAAATTTGTCTTGGAGGAGAAGGGGAGAATCATAGCGGTGTCAATTTGTATTGCAGGAGAAGGGGGGAATTCTATGAAGGAGGCCATAGTTTTCTCAATTTCTATTGTAGGATAAGGGGGAAATCCCATGGAAGAGACCATAGTTGTCTCAATTTATCTTATAGGAAAAGGGGAAAATCTTGTAAACTAGTTTCTAGTTGTTGTACATTTGTTACAGGAGGGGGGGGGCATCCTATGTTAAGATTTTTAGGTGTTGGATTGGGTTTTATCCATAGGGATCGAATTAGGAAGATAGTTCCTTTGTGTTTGTGAATACAAGAACCTATCTCAGGGGTTAACTACTCAAGAATTTTTTGAGTTTCTCTTGAACAAATTTTTCTTTTATTCGGTTGATGCTAGTTGCGTCCTCATAAAAAGATAAGTATTTATGCTAGTTAATATTATTTATGTATGTTTATGTACATGTGCCCATGGAGGATGATATATCCTGATAATTGTATGCTTTTATTTTTTATCCATGTTCATGGTAAATGGCTAATCAAATGTTGATATATTGGCAGCTCACGAGGTAGGTATGTGGATGTGTTAATATAACTATTAGATGCTAGATTGCTTATGAAATTTTGATAATTAGAAGGTGTGATTTCAGGACATACCATATGGACATGCATGGATGCTCCATAGTAGATTATTCCATGGGATTAATGGTTGTTATTTAAAGTGGTGAAATCTAATAAAAGTAGTGTTATAATTATGCTACTCAAGGTAGAGTAGATTGTTGGTTTACTTATTGTTTTAGAAGGTTGATTACTTGTGAATTATGATCATTTGAGGATATTGTTAGCACCATTCCTAGGCTAAGTAATTGGCAAGGGTTTCATCAAGTAAAAGAGGAATAAGGTTTGAAAATTTTCATATCACATGACCTTGAACATTTTTTATGAGGGTCTGCAGGTGTTTGAAGGGACATTGCTATATTTAGAACACCAAATACTTAAGAAGTTCTGATTTTTTACCTTGAAAATGCATGTAAATGGAGAAATCCGCCCTTGGTTGAATGATGATAGGGAATGGACGGCTAGGATACGCACTGTAGACTATGCAAGGCCAAAAATAATTTCCACCAAGGAAAAATCGGGAACGAAAAGGCGAAAAAGACAAGTTTCGGAGGTGAAAATTGTAAAGTCTGACTTTCATTTTCTGCATCCCAGAATCCGATGGTTCAGAAAGGCGGCAGTGGAAAGATCAAAATCGAACTTCAAAGAAGCTAAAATCTCATTTTTTGCTTTCCAGGGTCTAAGATCCGATGATTTAAAATGCTTCCGCACAAATCAGTGGTCCAGTAAAGGCGAAAGTGAAAAGGCAGGAGAGGAAAGATCCAAATTGAGCTTCAAAAAAGTTGGAATATCCACCTTTGGTTTTTTGCTAAGGGTGAAAGTGGAAATGCGGGAGCAAAAAGATCCAAATCGAGCTTCCAAAAAGTTGGAAGATCTTCCTTCCATTTTTCGCTAAGGGCAGAAGCGGAAAGGCGGGAGAGGAAAGATCCAAATCGAGCTTCAAGAAAGTTGGAAGATCCGCGTTCCATTTTTTGCTAAGGGTGGAAGTAGAAGGGTGAAGGCAAAAATGTGGAGGCAGAAGAGGAGAAGTTTCTATGAAGAAAGTTGGAGGATTCGCATTCCTCTTTCGGCTAAAGGTGGAAGCGGAAGGGTGGAAGCAGAAATGCAGAGGCCAAAGGGGAGACATTTTGATGAAGAAAGTTGGAGGATCTACGTTCCGCTTTCCACTAAAGGTGGAAGCGAAAGGGCAGAAATATAAAGCTCTTCATTATGCAAGATTGAAATTCTGATTACCATCTTCCGAAGCCAACAAACTTGATCTTAGATCAATGGTTGAGAATGAATCCTGCAGAGGTCTACGATGCAGAATGCTAAAGGGGGGAAAGGATAAGGTGGGGGCGGAAAGATAAAATTGAACCCCGAGAAAGTTTTCATCTCGATTTTTGTTCTCCGCAGACTCCAGATCGACATCCCATAATGAATATTGAGGTAATATCTACGGTCTAGAAGCAATTTCGTAGGTAAAATACAGGGAAGGATAAAAAACAGTTGCAAGTCTGGTGAAAAATCCTCTGATCGGTCGTTTTCAGCAAGCGAGCCTGAGTCCCTGCTATCAAAACTCCCCAACTGATCCACCATGCACGTTTCAGCGTGCTTTTCTGTTTAGTTTATGATCATGGCAAATCTTCTAGATCAACATTTTGTTAAAAAATTTCATTTCCATACTGCAATTGTTTTAGCTCTATTTCGAGGTTGGTCTCGAGGGCCTATGAAGCTATAAATATATCCTCAATAGATGAATACCAGGTTGGAACCTGTGATAATTTTTTTTTATGCATTTGTGATCTGTTGCTCATAAAATTGTAGATTCAAACGTTGGTTTGTTATTCCAGAGATTCCTGTGTATTTCATAGTTACAGTATGTTATCTCCTTTCCCTTGTGCATGTTTTCCTTTTAAACTTGCCATTATGTGTTATTCATATCTGGAAGAAGTGTATGATTCATATTGTTATGCTATGGCTATTTTTTCAGTTATTCACCAAGCCTTCCTTCCAAAATTGATGCAGAAGTCATCTCTTAGGTGTTATGTGTTGATAGATTGTTCTTTTTCTTTCTTTATCACCAGACAAACTACTATTTGACTATAATTGAGTTCTATCTTGCCTTTGTAGATCTTCACTTGCAAACTGTTCTGAGATTCATGAATATTTGTGTCTCCATAGCCCAATTTATGCTTTCCTTGTTTCAACCACAAACTCAATCTAAATTTTGTTTTATTTTGATATATGTCCTTGTTAAAAAAGTTGTGAGAGATCCCCCTCTAGAAAGGAAGAATCTAGATCCCTCTCTTAAATTGGTTTTTTTGTTACCTTGGGATTTACCCTCCACAACCTAGGGTGCAATTCTGAGTGCTAACAAATTGGCGTCGTTGTCGGGGACGCGAAAGTGCAAATCATCCCAAGGAGACAACATAGATTCCAAGAAGAAAAGGTTTATGTGGACAAACAGAGACTTCTGCAGTTAAAAAGGTTGTAAAATTTTCCATGACTACTCCACATCAATTTTCAAGAAAGATTTCAGAAGGCATCCTGGCTCCTAGGAGGCCACATAGACGAGGTAACCCTAACACTGAAACATTACTAAGTGTGGAAAATATAGAAAGATTGCTTAGAAATAAGGGAAAAGAACAAATAGATATTTCTCAATTTGGTGCTTCATCTTCAGAAGAATTTCATAGCATTCATAATTTTGGGTGGTGTTAGTGCCACAAATTGTTCTTAGACTACTAGAAGAACAAGCCAACACAATCTCAAATAAAAATAAAATAAAATTGGTTTTAAGGGTTTTGGTTTTAAAAACTTCATCAGCAAGGAGGAAATAAACATCCACAAGATAATATAGAACTGAATCATGCAAGTTGGATAAACTGAGGATCAAACACATCCTGATAAGCCATAAACATTACGCATGAAATACTAATTCCGCCCACAGGCTACAAGCGTTTACATGAATAAACCTTTAAACAGGAAATGAAATTGTAGATTGAGCAATCAATCAGATTAGAAATGAAAAAGCATGACAGGTAAAAGGGCTTATCATTTTATATATAATCAATAATAGTCATCCACTTACATAAGATTTATAAATTCTAGCTTGAGAAATCAAAGCTCCAAATGCCTCTCCTTGAGTGAAAAATCCCCCCCCAAAACTGTATGTTTGTCTTCCTTTTATCATTACTAAGATAAAGTAGTTCCATAACTACCTTCTAGGTCGAAATTTGAAAAATTTACATCAATTAGCTACATGATAACTCAAAATATTTAAAGACAATTAACCCAAAAATAACAAATCGGATTTGGGGAAATTTGGTGAATTTCTGAAAATTTGGGTCTCAAAGACGCCTTCATATCTCTCGATCTGGGACACCTATGCAAAAACTGAGAGAGGTTTTGTTAAATGATTCTGTTATGAACAAAAAATTCTCTTGAGTTTTAAAAATTCCCCTTCAATTGATTGAAATACGTTCTGGAAATTTGTGACTAAAACAAGAAATTATTAAATAATTCAAACCCTGAAAATAGGCCACAAAGATGAATTTAAATCTCTCAAACAATAATAGTTGTTTCAAAATTGAGAGAGGTTTTTGTGAATGAGTCTGTTTTGGACAAAAACCTATTTTTGTTTTCCATAATTTGTTTCCATGACCTCGTATTATGCTCCCAATGATAGTAACAATAACAGGAAAAACAGAGCTGCTACAGGAATCTCCTCATGAAAATATTTGACAAAGGACTAAAAAATGAGGGTTAGATTATAAATAAAACTTGGAATAAACTTTTATTATAAGTTTTTGAAAGCTTAAAGATAGACATATTAACTAATAATCCCAAAAGACAAACCTTAAAACTAAATTAATGAAATAATTCAACCATTAAAAGCATTAAATCCAACAAAAATTCCTGATTGTCAAAAGTTCTTAAAATCAACATAAAATGTAAAATCATTTTAAACCAATGGTTGAAAATTAGGAAAAAAAGAACAGATAAACTAAGAAAAAGATCTAGTTATAACAGGCGGGAAACAAATTTTAAAATATCCTTGTTGAAATCAAAATCTGAATCTGATTTGAGGGAAATTGGAATTAATCCCGATAGTTTAGAATCATATTTGCTTGATTCTCTTTGGCACGATCTTCAAAAATCTGTGAAAACTGAAGAAAGAAACCCTATTGTTCAAATCTTTCAGCCTTATATCCCACCAAATCTTCAAACCCCTCCAGCCTTTCAAGATCCTCCTCTTGCTCCAAATCCACCTAGACAAATGGCTGCTAGGTTTGCTCCACTTGCCTTACCTACTGTATTGCATGACCTTCCTCAAAATTATGCCTAGAGAATTACCTTGTATGATGGGGATGGATATTTGATAGCAAGACATGTTGATAGATTTTAATATTTTGTTAACTTGGAGGAGGTTCATGATGATGATGTGGAGATGAAATTGTTTGCACAAAATTTGTTAGGAGAGGTGAAGAAATGGTCTAGAGATTTACCTGCTAGGTCCATTACCACATTTGAAGCTTTCAAAACTTCATTCTTAGAAAGAAGGGATGATAAGAAAAGTCCTTTGTAGGTGCTTTTTCAATATAATAATCTTAAGAAAGGAGATTTTGAATCTATCTATGAGTTTTCTAGTTGAATTGTGAGGGTGTATAACTCTATTCCTGTTGATATTAAACCCCTTGTAGGTTCTGCAAAACTCCATTATGCTAATGCTTTTTATGGTGACTTTGCATTATTGTTGAGAGAGATAAAATCAGCAAGCCTTCCTGCCATGTTTCAGGATGCTTTAAAAGTGGAAGCAAATATCATGACAAGTGGAAAAATAAAGCAGAAAGTAGAAACAAAGAAAGCTAAAGAAGAAAATGTGCCTTATGTTTCTGCTGTTGCTTCTTCCAATGATGTGAAGTTTGAAATGATGATGAAAACAATGGAGAAGATGATGGATAGGATGCCTATGGCTAATAGACCATTGAACAGAGAACATAATGAACCTTATATTAGAAACCCAAACTTCACAAGGACAAATCGTCCCCCACCTCCACAAATCAGATAGAGAGATATGAGGAATCCTAGAAATCTAGATTATTGGCAAATAAGGCCACCTTTTCCGGAGAACTATGTTGCAGATGAAGATTAGGATGAATCTATTGAGGATCATATTCACCATTTTTGTGACTTGGATTTTGAAATATATCTCACAAAGGAAGAACACAATATGTTTTCCCAGGAGGATGCCAATAATGATCTTGAGCAAGAGTCAGAGCAGTACCAAAGAGGATATTTGCATGACATAGATGATGCACAGAGAAAGATCAAATTGAGGAATAGAGATGTCACTTTAAATAAAGGAAGGTTAAATCAAAATCACCCTTCTAGTAGTCAACAAAATACAAAAAAGAGAAGTAAAAAATAGAAAGAACCCATTGTATATAAAGAATCAAAAAAATAAAATTGAGAAAACAAAAGAAGTGAAACAACCAACACTGGTGGATGTGGAGAAATTTGTTTCCACTTTTAACTTGTAGATAGAGCTCTCAAAATTGAAAGTTTCCATTCCTTTCAATGAATTGTTAAGAAACAAGGAATACAGAGACAAAATAACAGACATGGTCAGGAGTCAGGGAGAATTTCAACCAGATATCCTAGAGGTGGCATATGATGCTCCTACCATTGTCTTTAGGTCAAAAATTGAAAATAGGGATGATGAGAAAGCTCCTTATTTTTACCTAAGTTTAAATGTACATGATATGATTGTTCACAATGCTATGATATATTCTGGTGCCTCTCATAATTTAATGCCCAAGGGAGTGGTAGAAAGTTTGGGACTGGAAGTTACTAGACCAAATAAATATTTGTATTCCTTTGATTCTAGGAAGGTGAAATGTCTTGGATTGATTAAGTATATGGTGGTAACTTTGACAAAAATGCCATCTAAGATTGTGGTAATGGATGTTGTTGTAGCAGACATTCCTCCTAAATTTGGTGTATTATTGCCAAGGTCTTGGACTTCTAAATTGAAAGGTAGTTTGCAAATGGATATTTCTTATGCTACCATTCCTATGGTTGGTGGGAATAAAATGCTATACAGTGAGAAAAGATCACCTTATGCAGTTAGAAGCCAAGAAAAAACAGATGATCATGCTATCTATGTTGTTGATATTGACTTGGGATATTCCATTTTCTTTATGGTTTTCCCTGTGATCCTGAAATTCCTATACCCATTGAAAATAAAGAAGAGGAAGAGTGTGCAAAGAGACAAGAGGCTATGGAAAATAAATAGAAAGAAGAGGGTCTTTGGACCATCTATTTTGATGGATCTATGGATAAAGTTGGTGCTGGTGTATACATTATCTCTCCTATCAGATATTTTAAGGCTCTGACATATAAGTTAACTTTTGAATGTATCAATAATGTGGCAGAGTATGAAGCTTTATTACTAGGACTGAATGCTTTGAAATATCTGGGAGCGAAGAGGGTACAAGTCATGGGATATTCGGAGCTTGTAATAAACCATGTGAATGACAGTTATCAAACCAAACATCCCAGAATGAGGATTACATAAATGAGGTATGGGATATGTTCGGTAACTATTTTACAGAGCATAAAATCAGAGTGATTCCCAGATATGAAAACACGGTAGCTGACTGCTTGGCTGTTGCTGCTGGTAAGTTCAAAACTCCCACTGCTGGCCACATAAAATATAAAGTCGATATTGTGAACAGACCCTCCATACTAGATAATTCCAAATACTGGCAAGTATTTGAAGATGATATGCAAATAAAAATATTTTTAGAGTTATCTGGTGAGTTTTTGAATACTTAGATAGATAGTGAAAATGATAATTGTGAAAACTTCCAAGATGCTGAAGAGAGTGAAGAAGAAATTACTGAAAACAAAAAGTTTAAAAACTCACTAGGGGGAAAGGATATCGTTCAATTGAAGAGTAATCATATCCCCAGAGGCCTAATCCCTTTAGAGAAGATTTTAGATCAAAATGATGTTGTTAGAGATCTAAAAATGAAGCCTGTTGATGATGTTGTTGAAGAGAAAAATATAGGAACTGAAGAAAATCCAAGGATTATCAAACTATCAAAGAACTTTCAAATAAAAGAAAAAGAAGACTATGCCAATTTGATGAAAATATACATTGATGTCTTTGCATGGAGTTATGAAGACCTTAAAGAGTATGATACTTCTATCATACAACATACAATCCCAATAAAACATGGTGATAAACCTTTTAGACAGAAATTGAGAAGAGATAATCCAACGTTGTTTCCTGTTATTGAGAAAGAGATTAAAAAATTATCCAATGCCAAGATTATAGTAACCCTGAGATTTTCCAAATGGGTTGAAAATTTGGTAACTGTTAGGAAAAAGAATGGTGAAATTAGGCTTTGCATAGATTTTAGAAATCTTAACAAAGTCTCTTTGAAAGATAATTACCCTTTTCCAAAAATGGAACATATTTTGTAGAAAGTGGTGGGATCTAAAAGGATTTCAACTATGGATGGTTTCTTAGGATACAATCAGATCAAAGTGTTGCTTGAGGATCAATAAAAGACTGCCTTTACTACACCATGGGGTACATTTATATCAGGGATGATTTTAAGGAACCATACATATTTAAAAGTGTATAAATGTTGTCGAATATTACCAAATCTTAAAACGCCAGCTATAAAATGATTGGCGATATTTTTCAAAAAATATTTTAATTTCCAAGGATTTTATATCGTTTATATAATAATTTGGCGATTTTAGGGTGAAAATATTTTACCCCATCAAAATTGGGCGAAACAGGGCTTCAAAAAATGCAAAATGGCGAATCGTTTTTGGGAGAAAAACATTGAAAAATAGCCCACTAGGATAAAATTTTCCCTGATTTATATATTAATGCCTTTTGGTTTAATGAATGCAGGGGCCACTTTCCAGCGTGCCATAGAAATTGATTTTGTAGAGGAAAAGGGTAAATTTGTGGTTGTTTACATGTATTATATCACCATGTATTCAAGATTTGACAGGGAGCGTATTAAACATTTGGAGAAAGTTTTTCTGAATTGTAAAAGGTATGGAATATCATTAAACCCCAGAAAATCAAATTTTACATTGGAGGAAGGAAAATTGCTAGGGAACATTATTTCCAAGGATGGTATAAAGACTGATCTAGAGAGAATCAGTGCAATCTTGAAAGTTGAGGAGCCAAGAAGAAAAAAGGAAGTGCAATCCTTCATTGGACAGGTAAATTTTTTGAGAAGGTTTATTCCTGATTTTGCTAAGATACTAATGAATATCACTAACATGTTGAAAAAGGACCATGAGATAAAGTGGAAAATAGATGCAAGGAGGTCTTTCAAAGATATTAAACAGGCTATCACATAAGCACCAGTTCTGGTACATCTGGATTTTAGCAAATATTTTCTGATCTTTTCTTATGCTTTTGATCACACTATTGTTGGAGTATTGTTACAGACGAACAGTCAGAATGCTGAACATCCTATAGATTTCTTTAGTAAAGTGCTAAGATATGGAGAGTTGAAGTATGACATTATGGAAAAACAAGCATATTCTCTGATTAAATCTTTAAAATATTTTAGAGTTTATGTTCTTCATTCACATGTCATTGCTTATGTTCCTAGTAATGTGGTGAAGGGAATCCTCACATAGCCTGATCCAGAGGGAAAAATAGAAAAATGGATAGTTGTTTTACTGGAATATGACATTGAAATTAATCCCACCAAGCTGATCAAAGGACAAGGACTTGCAAAGATGATGAAAAATTCCAATTGTGAATCCTTGCAGCTAAATTTTCTGACCAGTCATTCAAATCAGGTTGACAAAGAGGTGCAGGTAATTCCTAATTTATTTGTATCTCCATGGTATTCTGATATCATGTATGTACTACTGCAAAATTTACAGGCTCCTGCAGGGTTAAGAAAAACTAGAGAAAGGTCAATAAAGTTTAAATATGCCAAGTTTTGAATTCTAAAGCAATACCTTTATTGGAAAGATCCTAGTGGAATTTTACTAAATTGCCTCTTTGAGAATGAAGCTAAGCATATTACAAAGGAATTTCACAAGGTAGACTGTGGTGGACATCATTCATGGAAGGTGATAGTAAACAAGATTCTGAGAGCTGGTTTTTACTCGCCCTTAATGTTTTCAGATGTTTACAAGGAGACTACTACATGCCACCAATGCCATATCTTTGACGGTAAGAGGAAAGCGGCCCCACTTCCTCTCAATTCAATATCAGTAGAAGCTCCTTTTCAACAATGGGGATTGGATTTTATTGGGGAAATAAATCCTAATTCTTCAGGATGACATAGGTAGATCTTAACATCAACTGACTACTTCACTAAGTGGATTGAAGCAATACCTACAAGAAGGGCTAGAGAGACAATGATTATGGATTTTCTGGAAGAGAATATCTTGGCTATATTTGGATGTCCCAAAAGGATTGTGATAGACAATGCTCCTTCTTTTAAATCTAGGAAAATTATAAGTTTATGTCACAAGCATCATATTAGTCTCAACCATTCTACTACATACTACCCACAGGGTAATGGATTGGTTGAATCTTCAAACAAAAGTCTAGTGAGAATCGTTAAGAAGTTGGTAGAGGATAACAAAAAATATAGGCATACAAAGATGAAATATGCTTGGTGGGTTGATAGAATCAACACAAAAAGAGCAATTGGAATGTCACCATTCCAATTAGTATATGGAGCTGAGGATATTTTTCTAGCATCTCTTGGGGTTCCAGTCATGAAGTTATTGCAGGAACAACAAGATGAACCAAATAATATACAAAGAAGAATAAATCAAATCATATAATTAAATGAGTTGAGGGACATAGCCTATGGTAAAGTGAAAATACATCAAGAAAAGATGAAGACACTTTTGATAGGAAGGTAAAGGAAAAATAATTCCAGATTAATGACTTGGTTTTGAAGTGGGATACTCCTAGGGAAGATAAACATGGAAAGTTTGATCATATGTGGGTAGGTCCTTATATCATCGCAACATACAGAGGTGAGAATGCATTAATTCAACAACATCAAGATGGGTCTCAACTTAAAGGAGGTCCAGTCAATGTTCGGTTTCTCAAACATTACTTGTCCTGAAGGAGGAGGTAATTTTTGTATCATAGTGTATATATTTATTTGCTTTGCAAACACTACAAGTGGTGAGCCAAAGGATTTGAAGCCTAAAGAGAAGGCTCTTAAATCTAGAGGGGTAGCCATGTTTCTATTTTTCTTTATGTTTACTTATAGAAAAAACAAAAATAAGAAGTTTGAGTATTTCAGAAAAAGGTTGGGAGTCGCCCAATGGATTTGGGCCTTGGCCTACGGGGTTCTTTGCTATCTCACAGGGAGGATAGCATCCCGAGTTGGAGCCAGTTGTTAGCACCATTTCTAGGCTTTTAATTGGTAAGGGATTTGGCTAGTAAAAGAGGAATAAGGTTTGAAAATTTTCATATCACATGACCTTAAACATTGTTGATGAGGGTCTGCAGATGTTTGAAGGGACATTGCTAGATTTAGAACGCCAAATACTTAAGAAGTTCTGATTTTTTACCTTGAAAATGCATGTAAATGGAGAAATCCACCCTTAGTTGAATGATAACACGTAATGGACAGCTAGGATACGCAACACAAAAAATTTAAGGCCCAAAATCATTTCTACCAAGGCTAAATTAGGAGCAAAAAGGTGGAAAAGGAAAGTTTTTGAGGTGAAAATTGGTAAGTCATACTTTTGTTTTCTGCACACTGAGATCCGACGGTTCGGAAAGGAGAGATAGAAAATATCAAAATTGAACTTCAAAGAAGTTAAAATCTTGATTTCCCCTTTTCGAGGTCTAAGATCCTACAGCTTAGAACGCTTCTGCACAAATCAACGGTCTAGCAAAGGCGAAAGCAGAAAGGCAGGAGCAAAAAGATCCAAATTGAGCTTCAAGAAAGTTGTAATATATGCCTTCCATTTTCTGCTAAGGGAGAAAGTGGAAAGGCAGAAGCAGAAGATGGGAGCAAAAAGATCCAAATTGAGCTTCAAGAAATTTGGAAGATTCATGTTCTGTTTTTTGCTAGAGGTGGAAGCGGAAGGGAAGAAGTGGAAATGTGGAGGTGGAAGAGGAGAAGTTTTGATGAAGAAATTTGGAGGATCCATGTTCTGCTTTTCTCTAAAGGAAAAAGAGGAAGGGAAAAAGTGGAAATGTAGAGGTGGAAGGAGAGAAGTTTCAATGAAGAAAGTTGGAGGATCTGTGTTTTGCTTTTCCCTAAAGGTGTAAGCAGAAGGGTGGTATTGAAAGGGTAGAAATATAAAGTTATTCATTATGCAATATTGGAATACCAATTTCTATCTTTCGAAGCCTACAAACCTGATCTCAAATCAATGGCTGAGAATTAATCCTACAGAGATCGACAGTGCAGAAGGCTAAAGGGTGAAAAGGATAAGGCAGGGATAGAAAGATCAAATTGAACCTTGAGAAAGCTTGCAGCCCATTTTTCATTCTCCACAGACTCTAAATCGATGACCCAGAATGAATCTTGAGGTAAGATCTATGGTCCAGAAGCAATTTCGCATGTAAAATACAGGGAAGGGCTAAAAATTGTTGTAGGTCAGGTGGAAATCCTCTAATTGGTCGTTTTCAGTAAGAGATCCTGAGTCCCTATTGTCAAAAATCCCCAACTGATCCACCATGCGCGTTTCAGCGTGCTTTCTGTTTGTTTTATGATCACGGTGAGCTGCAAGATCAACATTTTGTTAAAAAATTCCATTTCCATAATGCAACTATTTTAGCTCTATTTCGAGGTTGGTCTCGGGGTCTTATGAAGTTATAAATATACCTTCAATAGAGGAAGACCAGGTTAGAACCCGTGATAGTTTTGTGTTATGCGTTTGTGATCTGTTGCTAATAAAATTGCAGAGCCGAATGTTGTTTGTTATTGCAGAGATTCCTGTGTATTTCATAGTTATAGTCTGTTATCTCCTTTCCCCTGTGCATGTTTTCCTGTTAAACTGACCATTATGTGTTCTTCATATCTGGAATATGTGTATAATAGCTCAGAATTCATATTGTTATGCACTTGCTGTTGTTTCAGGTATTCACCAAGCCTTCCTTCCAAAATTGATGCAGAATTCATCTCTTAGGTGCTCTGTGTTGATAGACTTTTCTTTTTCTTTCTTTATCACCATACAAACTACTATTTGGATGTAACCGAGTGTTATCTTGCCTTTGTATATCTTGACCTGCAAACTGTTCTGTAATTCATGAATATTTGTGACTCCATAGCCCAATTTATGCTTTCCTTGTTTCAACCACAAAATCAATCTTAATTTTGTTTTATTTTTATATCTGGCCATGTTAAAAAAGTTGTGAGAGATCCCTCTCTAGAAAGGAAAAATCCAACTTCCTCTCTTAAATTGGTTTTGTTGTTACCGTGGGATTTACCCTCCACAGCCTAGGGTGCAATTCTGAGTGCTAACATATATGATATTTGGACATCCCATATGGATGTGTATGGTTGTTCTAGATCAGATATTATGTGGGGTTTATGGCTGATTATTTTATGTAATTAAATTTTATATATGGTGGCATATAATTTTGCTTAAAAGAAAGATAATGTTGTTGATTTATTGTGGTGTTAGAAACTAGTTACTTTTGATATTATGTTCATTAGAAGGAATAATATTTAGGGAAGACCATATGGTCATGTATGGTTGTATCGAATCATATCTGAGATAGGTTTGAAGTTTGAAATTATTACTATAGACCTCCTATATTTAGGTGATTGAGTTCTGCCTCCATAGAATGATGAAGTGGTGATTGCTTATTTTTGTAAATAGAGTTCAGTGAATGACCATAATTTTGATTTATTTAGTTGGTTAAATGGAGATAGGAGGTCACCCATAGGTGGGATGACATTTAGGAAACATGTGAAGAGGTTCTAAACTAAATGTTTACCTGCATCATTACATTGCATTACATAAATAATGGGGAATTGTAGCATTGGAAGGGTTGTCTTCCGTGTAGGTGGTTGATTGCTTTAAATAGTTTTATTTGATTGGCATGTTATCCTAAGATTATAAAGTATTATTTAAATGTGCATAGTTAGATTTATCCTTCCCCTTTATAAGATCCCATGTACCCAACCTTGGTGTTGTGTTCCTGGATTTGGTATGTTACACTTCTCCTAATCTTGGCATCTATGTTTCCATAGTATCATGTAATTTCTCCTCTATGTATCCTTTTTTGTCTCCTTAGACCCTGTCATTTCATAGTCCTAGTAATAGGTCCTTTATAATTGGTGCCTTAATGGAACGCACCAAATGTTGATTGTGTGTGCATCTGCCAAGACCTATGACCTAACATGCGAGTAAATGGAACACCAAAATTTTGTGTTCCTTACTACTATCAAAACATTGTCCTAGTGTATTCATATATCAAGTTCTATGTCCAAAAACTATAGTCGAATAAAGAGCAATTGTTGAATGAAATCATCTAGGGATCCATGAATGGTATTTTCAACTTAGAATGTGGTCTTGAGTGGATGGAAATCACAATAAATTTTCTTAAAATAAAATGTGATTCATTTGTACCGTACAATTTCATTGATTTTATACTATAAATATTGCAACAACCATGCAATCGTTTGCATGTTGGAGTGTGTTGAGACTCATCCACAACCTCCACCTACAAAACCCTTGTATGTACTAGTAAATGAGTCATGGGTATATAGTTGCGGAGAAACTATATACCCATGGCTCTCTACTTGGACTCACATACAACCATTTCGATTGAGTGGGGGAATATTGGAAATACCTAATCCTTTGGGTTATATATTATTGAAGAAAGATGAATAGTCATGAGGAGTCAAAGGGATAACTTGTAATATGGAACAAGCACCATTTGAGATTGTATTTATACATGTACCATCTTAATAGAAAAATGAGTATTCACACTTATATTTATCGTGGGTGTTCCAACACAAATTTGTTGATGTTTGAGAAAAATCAGAGCTTCTTGAACTTTAAACATTTGATCAAACAATTTCAACACTTACAATTTTTTTTAAATCAGCCACATATGAATCTTTAAATCAGCCACAAATGAATCTCATAAACAAATCATGAACATAAATCAATCAAACATGAGAGACAAGATATACCCTAAGAAAACCTTCCAAACATGGAGGATGAAAAAACCAACAATTGTTTGAGTATAATAGATAGGTTTGTAGAGAATGATTTACAACACATAAGCATATTTCCCGATAAGTGATATCACCATAGTAGTAGAGAAGAGAGATCCAATGTAACCCTACAAAAATAACTTTATGCAACTGTATTGAACTTTCCATATGCCTATAATATTAATAACAATCCCAAAACCCTAGCATGCAGAAGGTAGCGAATGGGAGGCTAAATTAAACACTTTGATATCAACACATGGCACATTCACAAGGAGGAGATAACTAGAAATCCCTCCATGCAAACATTAGTGCCCTTCCTTTCCTTAATTAGATTTAACTGAATGTTCACTGATGTGAACTGACTTGAACTGAATTTAATTGACTTGAACTGAATGTTAATTGACTTGAACTGGATGTTAATTGACTTGAAATGAATGTCAATTGACTTAAATAGAATGTTAACTAATTTGAACTAAGTTTTAATTGACTTAATTGAATCTTAATTGACTTGAATTGAATGTTAATTGATTTGAACTGAATGTTAACTAACTTAACTGAATGTGAACTAAATGAGAACTGAACTCAATATTTAATTGATTGTTGATCACTTAGCTAACATGCTAACTTAAGTGTCATCAGTGCTTCACTCTTATTTCCTTCCATGCACAATTTCTATTATTAACTTTTGCATGGATCTCTTTAGTTAATCAATGCATGTTGATTGATGAACATTGAGCTGTTATTTACTTAACTAATTACCTTAATTAATAGTTCAATTGATGCTTTTTCTGAGGCACTGGTTGAGGCATTCATATTTAACTGAAGCTTTATAACCTGAGTTCACTAAGATATTTGCATGGGAATTTCTCTTTCTCTTTCTTTATGATTTTTTTGATTACCATTAAATAATTAATACATCATCCATATGTGTATTATTTATCCATCTTATCATATCATACTCAGAATAATTATTCCATATATACTAATGATCACATATATTACCCCGATCCACATAGTCATATGCTAAAGTATTTCACTCTAGGGGTAGCTAATCCCTAAAGGAGACTTGCAGTATTCAGTGACCATGACTAGCAATATATACATAGTATAACCACATGAATTAATACAACACAAGTCCATAACCATAATTGGATATCCATTCTCATAGGGTATTGTCTATGAGAATCATTAACTTGATACAACACAAGTCTATACTTGATACAAAAAAAGTCCACAGGCTTGATACAACACAAGGCCAATATTGATATAGCACAATACTCCAATCTTGATACAACACAAGATTCCAAAATTGGTACAACACAAGATCACAGTACAAGCATCCCACCTCAATACATGAGGACGTATATAGGACTTGATACAACACAATGTCCTGGCTTGATACCACACAAGTCCCTAACTTGATACGACAAAAGTATATCAAACAAAAAAATTAGCATAATACGTCAACTTATTCTAGAAAAACCAAGGAATTTTCAAATATGGAAATCGTTCACTTCCAAAATTTCAACTCTAACTCAAATTTCAACATTGAAATTGGTGTTTTTTTAGGCATATCTTCATCGAAGCTCAATTTATAAGTTTCAGATTGAATATGATACTAGTTCTTGTTAGTTTAATGGTATAATTATTTAGACTTGTGATATAAGGGGAGAATGTTGGATTGTAAATCCCTATGTAATCACAAATTCCTATATCACCTCTCGTATGAGTTGTTATTATTATCACTTTATGAGATGCCATACCTATCCACTGATGAGTTGTTAATGAGATATGGATCTATACGTGACTATGATCTATGTACTATATAATACCGTCATTGGTATTAATATCAATGTTGGAGAACAAAGCAATCCTTTTTTTCCATTTTGTGACCTTTTGTTTGCTTATTCTCTCATTTAAAAATATTTGAATATTTCCCTATAGACTATTAGAATGATCTCAAAGATGAATCATTACATGTTTGAAAGATTCCCAATAGGCTATTGGGAGTTTTCAAATTTTTGAACATCACACCTTTATAAGCATCTCAATGGTTCATTGGGTCACTTTAAAAAATCATTCAAACATCATCCAAATTGTCTTGATAATTCATCACACTATTTATGTAGTTTGTGTCTACATATTTGGGTCTTCCCCAATAATTTATTGTGAAGGATTATATCTTTCAAATGTTATCTTTTAAATTTCCCTCATGTGACATTGATTTCCCCCCTAATTGAAATGTTGGTTTTATTACTGAAATATTCATCAATATTTGGAATTTATGTTGATATTAATGACTCACCATTGTTTGCATATATCAAATTCTTCACATAATTTCAAATATATTTTGAATCATAATGAATTCAATGGCATATTGTTGGTCCATTATATATATATATATATATAACATTTGAATGAATTTACATCAGTTTTGAACTCCTATGGATGAGAATCAAAGTAGATCCCACTTGAAGAATTTGTAAGTAATTATCAAGAGTTTAGCCACTCTAGTATTAAGATAGTTAATATTCATTGCACCATACTCCTAATTTTTAGTTGTATTCACTGGGTAGGAATGCTTGAACTTCTTGCAATGCATTATTTTTATTTGTCTTTGATTTTAAAACACTTGTATTATGCTATATAACCTTTATATATGAAACCATCCATAATTCCTTTAAATGACACACGATCCATGGTCGCTCTCTAGTTGTTTAATCATAATCCACTTTCTTCAAAATACCTTTTTTGTCCAATTAAAAATATGAGCCTATAATATATACAATGGTGATTTTGGAATTAGTGCACTTGTAAATTGAACTTCAAACCTTTAGGAATAGGATTATATTTACCCTATATTGAACTTCAACCAAGGCTAAGTTTCTGATTTTGAAAGATTTTATTTTTTATTGCTTTAAACCCAAGATCCATTAAAACTATTGGAATAAGTGAGCTTGAAATAAAGGCATGTTCTGATTCTAATTTGAATTACAATTTGATATATATTAACCAATGTTAGAATTGGAACTATGATTTCTTGTAAAAAGTTACACTGAAACTGCAATTATTCTAAATGGCGTGCACCTTTCATAATGTTTTTTAGAGGCAAGCCACAACCATGCGAAAAGTTAAGAATGATAAGAAGGAAGTTACATCAATGGAGGAAGAACCCAAGGAACCATTGAGGCCAATTTTTCTAGACACTTCGACTAATGCAAGGCTAACAAATTCACCAAAGTGGGGTGGAAGTTTTCAAATTTCAAAGATGAAAAGTATCCACCTTTACCCATACTACTTGATCTTACTAATGATGATGAGAAGGATGTAGATGTGTATTCTAATATTTGAAAATATCACTTTAGAAATGTGGCTACCACACTAGTTTTGTATTGCTCCGAAATGATTAAGTGGATTATTTATATTGTTAATCTAAACAACAGAAAAATTCTCAACAATTGAGGCAAACCCATTGCATGTTTTCAAAGAAACAACTTAGAGATGTGTTGAAAATTTGTAAAAGCAAAAGAATATATGGATACAAGTTGGGTGATTTACTATCGAAAAACAAAGAATTATAAGAAAGCAATAAGAAAATGGTGGTTAAATGCCAGTAGTTCAAACCTCACAATACTAAAACTTATGCATCCATTAAATTGAGGGAATTTATTTTTATGGTGTGGTGTTGTTCAACATGTTGTATGGACAAAAGGATGCCATTTAAATAAAATAATCCTAGGTGCCACTGATGTACACCATTGTAAAGGAGGAATTAGTCTTCAATTGGAAAAATCTTCCATCTCATACCTTAACAAATGAATTGTATAAAATTGTATTTCAAAATCTTGGCTCACCCCTAATATTTTCATGTCTTCATATCTTATTGGATATATTATGTTCTAGTAACACTTTCATAGTGCTATGTATAAATATATGAGAATATGCAATCACTTCTTTTCCCCACTATTTGAACTGATATTTTCCAAACCATCCCCAATACTATTTGAGGAAGCTATGAGCTTGTATGTTGAATAAGTTATGCAACAAACTCCAAAAATAGCATATAATAAAAATAAAGGGTAACCCAATGCTTTGAGAATGAAATAAAAAGATGAATAAGAACCGTTCGAGGAGGTAACCTCCTTATACATCAAATTCACAAGACAAGATGATATGATCACAAAACTTGGTTTCCTTGGTATATATATAGGAGACAAATGGTACAATTACATGTCTAGACAAACATACTATTACAGTTAAGGTATTATCAAACCAATAAATACACTACTAATATAATAATAGAAATATAATGTCACAATATATATGTCTTAACATTCCCATCCCCTTCAAACAAGTCTTGTTCTCAACAATTGATTAATTGTGGATGTTTCTACATTAAAAATTGATATTCCCATGTCACCTCTTCTATTATCAATTTCTTCCACTTGATGAGGTAATCATTAATTTCTCGATTTTTCATTTGCTTGATCCTTATGTCAAGGATTGTTTTAGATTCTAGTATCAATTTTACTTATTCATTAATATTTGGTAAAATAGTATGGACTAGGATGTTGTCACCAATTACCTTTGTAGGAAAGAAACATGGAAGATTGGATGTACACGTGAAGTTGGAAGAAACTCCAATTTGTAATACATACTAGAAATCCTTTTCAACACATTGTAGGTACCATAGTACTTGGTTTCTAATTTTTTGTCATTTTTTTGTAACTTGTGTCACTTCTATTTGTATGGTTGTATCTTTAAAAATACCCAATCCCCACTTCAAATTTTCTTTCACTACAATGTTGATCTACTAGTTGTTTCATCCTATTTTGTGTTATAGCCAAGTTATCTTTCAATAGTTGGAGAACCTCTTATTGTTGCTCTATGTGATCCTCCATTACTTCAACCTTAGCTCTTTCAAGGATGATGTGATGAAAGGAGGACTCTAGCCATAAAGTGTGGAGGCATTTTCGATGAAGTATGGAAAGTTGAGTTTTACCACCATTCTGCTAAAGGAAATCACTTGACTCTTTGTGTGTGTTTATCATATGCAAAGAAACGAAGGTACCCTTGTAGGTGTTTATTCACAATCTCATTTTTCCCGTGATATTAAGTAGGTAAGAGGAGTTGTGAGCCAACAGAGTGCCCAAACAAGAAAACATTTTCTTCCAAAAATTACCAACAAAAATTGGATCTCTATCACTTACAATAATGTTGGGGGTTCCATGTAGCTTCTCAATTGTTTCTATGAATTCTACAACTATTCTACTTGATTTAAAAGGATAAGAAAGATAGTATAAATGGGCATACTTTGTGATTTGATACACTACTCTCACGATGACAATATTTCCTTCTTATATCTCTTCCCATCACTAACTTGGTATGGCTTATGGTGTTAGAATACCTAGTGTATAGATTGCCTCTTCTTTGTTTTGTTAGCAAACCAAATGTTATACCACAAATTTTGGATATCAGATTTATGTCGACATTCCTTGAAAAATTCCTTCTCGATATTGTAGTAAGTTTTCAAGAACCCTAAATTTTTTATAGGATAGAGAGAGAGAGAGAGACTTACCAACTTTCCAATTAAAATGGGATTTTATAAAAAATCCAATATGGCAAATGTTATTTAGCTACATGGTAAAAATGATTCAAACTACATGAGGTAAACTAATAATTTTTTTATCATTTATTTTTTAAAATTGTTAGTAAAAAAATATTTTTTTCCAACTCCAAAAAGATGGATGGAGGAAGACAATTATATCTATATGTAATTATTGTTAGAATGTGTTAATGAATGTCTAATGGTTTCTTGTACAAGCCTAAGTAATTTTGTAGACTTAGTACTTAGGCCAAATTATTCTTCAATAACTAACTATCTTATAAAATGGCATATCCCACATTTATCATGGGATATGTTTTCATGTCCCTCTATTGTATATAATAGAGGTGAAGAAGGCCAAATTGAATGCAATGCCATGTAATGTGATATGAGCATATCCCATTGATATGACATTGCAGGATTTTATTTCAACCATGAATTGTATATGCACATCTTTCAATAGTTAACTTCTAAAAAAGATTAAAAATGCAACTTTAAAGAGAGCACAATTCAATAAGAATTTCAAATAAATAAATAATGCAACACAATTTGAAGGCTGCAAAATAACATCAATTCTGGGAATACTTCTAAGTTATGTCTATCAATTGCAAAAACAAGCTTCACCAATGTGCCTCTCTAAAAAAATCAAGAAATTTGAGTATAAACACCTTATACTCTAGTCTTTACTTGACACCTCCTGTGGAACAAATATCATGAACCTCTTCTCCTACTTTGTATGAAGGATAGCAATATCCAGCCTGCTGTAGAGCATTTAATGCGTCTGCAGTAGGCAGGCCAACCCTTAGATCTTAAACAGTATTAATCCAAGGGTTGGCATGCCTGCTGCAGTCGCATTAAATGCTCTGCAACAGGCTGAGTATTATTGGTCTTGTAGGAATTAGTATAGATTCCTTCCTTGAGAACTGTGCATTCATTGGACTTCATGCCCACTTTGAACTATGTATTGTCTCATCAGCCACCCCGAACTGTGGTTTAAATAGCACAAAACTGGTTGTTTAGTGCCCAAAGGAGGTGCGTCCACGCTAGGTGTAAATATTTCTTCGAACTTAAAGATATATTGTGTGGACTACATTATAAATCTTGGATGCCATCTGATTGGTAAAAAAATGTACTATTTGGGTAGGGATCCCAAGTTCAAATCCCGTGAGCTTTGTTTTTGGTGACAAACAAACACCAAAAACAAATATTTGATTTACCATATAAAACATATGGTTGAATATATGGTCTTGTGAATCTTGGTCGGAGTCCATCATTGGTTTAAATATATACTTAATACATACCATCCACCCATTTTCCAAAACATACATCCATTCAAATTCAAATAATATATTTTTCACAATGTTTAACCAGCAACAAATGTTGCGTAGTGGTAAAGGCATGTGATCATTCACAGTAGGTAAGGGTTTGATCCTCCCTCCCCTCCATAACATTTGGTTAATAGAACTACAATGTGTGCAACCGAACTGCCAGGTGGCATACTCTGGTTTTGTGTGCAATCGGACTACCATGTGGCATACTCTGGTTGGTCCATGCCACTTTTAACTGTGCAAAAATTTTGGTTAGTAGAACTACAAGGTGTGCAACCAGATTGCCATGTGTCATACTCTGGTTGGTCCATTCCACTTCCAACTGTACAAAGAATATTCTAAGTGTCGCAATGTAATGGTTCCACATGATCACTACCACTAGATGTTGACTCACCTACCAACTCAACACTTCCAAGTCACCTGCAACTTGCCATGTAATCTGCAACACACCATGCAACGCTTTGTAGGTGTTCCATGTTAGTGTCGTAAGGCCATGGGGCACCCCTTTTGCCACTTTTTACCTATTTCCACACAATTTTAGAACGCGATATCTTTCATGTTCGGAGTCTTTTTTGGATGAAATGAGCGTCGCTGAAAATATCTCATCGATCTCTTTGCAAGAGTAAGACTCTGTTCAACATTTGAAGACTTTAATTTTTGTTCTTAATTGTTTAGTAAGATCCTCTTTGGATCACCCAATCCTTGCACTATCATAAAGTTTACTTGAGGAATATAAGACCATTTTCATGGATGTTTACCCATATTTGGGTTTTACCACGCAAAGCTCTTGAATCTTGTTTCTTTCTTATTTCTTGTTTTATTTACGATTTTATTTAATGTTTTTCATAGGATTTTAGATTAGTTAGATCTTTGGTATTTGCTATTGCATTTATTTTCTTTATATAACATGGTATCAGAACCGGTTATCGAGCTCTAACTCCTTGAATAAAATATATATTGAATTTTTTTTGCATTATAATTTAGTAAATCTATTCTCCCCCCCCCCTTATCTAGTAGATTTACAAATAGATTTGGACAACCTCCTAGATTTTCCCTAGATATGAGTCATTTTCGCTAAATCAATGTTTTTTTTACCAAATTTGGCTTTGCCATTGTTAGCACTCAGAATGTATCCTCGGTTGTGAAAGGATAACCCCAAGGTAACCACATAGCCAAGCTTTAGGAAAGAAAAATGGCTTCTTTCTCTCTAGAGAGGGACCTCTCAGTATTTATCTCACAGGCCAGATATATTTAAGAAGAAACAAAATTTGATATCGATTGTGGTTGAAATAAGTGCTCATTGCGAATGGAGTCATGTAGGACAATAAACATTTACAGTGCCATTGCAAAGGGATTTTAACAGAGGCAGGGTAGTTACTACTTCATAGTAAAAAAACTTGTTGTCTGGTGATATAGAAGAAATTAGAAACAATCCATCAATGTTGGCATCTATCAAGGATGAATCCACTATTAACTTTAGAAGAAAGGTTTTTGTGAATGCTTAAAAGCAATGAAATAAAGCATATGGATATGAATTCTGAATAATTATAAACTCATTTAAGCATGAAAAAGATAATAGAATGGAATTTTTTAACATGAAACACATACACATATAAGGAAATAAAATACAGACTGAAAAGATAGTAACACAATAATCTTTGTCAAAAAGGCTTGCTAAACTCTATTTTTTTTATTAATCTTTGGATATTTGTTACAATATAACTTCTCTCACACGTTCCAACCCTTGTTACAATGTAAAAACTTGCTTAAATACAAAATTATGCTCCATGAGCTGATAACTAACTCTATGCTAAAAACAGGCAAATAACTACCTTTTTACATCTATCATTTGACTCTCTAACTAATAATTGCTCAAGAAATAAATTATAAACTGTTAACTAACTAATCTTCAATGGTCTTTAACAAGTCTTCACCTGCGCAACATGTACTTAGTTTTTCCATATTTTTCAACGGTCTTCCATTGATTGACAGTTGGCAGCTCTAGGCTGGCCATTTCCTTTGCCAACACTCTTAATTCCACGTGATTCATGTAAGAGATTTCTGGTAGCTGCACGAAAGTATATCTGAAAGTGTTTAATATCTCAAAATCTTTAGATAATTTATCCACTATTGTTTTCCCATACAAGTATTGTTGCATGTCTTCAAATTTCTTATGATCTAGTCTGCACTTGACCAATTGTGCATGATACTCTACTTGAGAAAACATTTTACCACTTTCTTCCCAGAAGAAAGGTAAACCCTTCTTAAACACTGGTGTGAATAATTCAATGAACATCTTGACTTGATGTTACATGATGTCTATTTTGGCTTGTATAGTGTTAAGATGTTGATGCTTGACAACAACCTTTATTTCCTAAGTGATAATTGAAATTATATCTTTAATCCCTATTGTCTTCAAATCATCATATGACAGGCCATTCAGAAAACTAACCCTGTTATTTGTTGTGTATATGGGAGTTTTATTCAAAACTTCTTTCACTTCTATACAACTTTGTGTAGCATCATGTATAACAATTTATTTATCTAGGATGTAATTCATATATGGCCTATGCTTTCCAGCTTCTGCTATAATCCTATCCCATATGATATTCTTAGCTCCTTATACAGGAAGTTGTCGAGTCAACTTCTTCATCAATTTATCCTTCTTGTCTAGGAGGTCTTTACAATTATTCTCCATAGCCTTTCTCTCCTCCTCTTTCTTTAAGGCTGCATTCTCCAAGTTTTTATTTTGATTTTTCAAGCCAACAATATCTAGATCCCTCAAGCTAACCTCAGACATTTCCCAGACAATGGATTCCTCATTTTTGTGTGTGGCATGTGCAATAATATGGATCTTAGGTTCTTTCTCCTTTTCTTCTATTTATTTTTCCAATCCATCCTGCTTCTGTTTGAGGACCTTCACATTTTCAGTAAGAAGCAATTTTTATTTCTCCCATCCCTTTTTCTCCTCTGTAAACTTCAGAAGTTTTTCTTTGCAGTTGCTTAGTTCATCATTCAATGTTTCTTTATCCTTCTCCAATTCTGTCAACTTTGAAGCTTGAATAAGCTGAGTGGCACGAAATTTCAGCTTCTTTTTTTAACAATTGAATTGTATTTTCTTTTTCTGTAAGAAACTTTTGAGTTTCTCCTCCTTTGTTTGTCTTACAGTCAACAATCAATAGATCTCCCTGGAGCTTTTTAATTTTCTGCAAGTGTGCTTTATTTTCCACCCTCTCCTGTCTCAACTGATTTTCAATTTTAGACTTGGTGGACTGTAACCTTGATACCTGCTGATTTGTTTTGAGCAGATCACTGTATATAACTTCTCCAGTCTTCTTATGTAGATGGATCATGTCTGGCACAGGTATATTCTCCAAATTTAATCTCATTTATGCCACCCTGTTTTTTGTAGCTACTGCTAAGTTCAAGGTGTTTTGAACATGATCCTTGACAGTAACCAAGGACACATCCTTATTCAAAAATTTTCTCACATCTGCACATACCTTTAGAGTTTCATCCAAGTATGTATCTCTGATATCCCTATACTTGTCAAACAACTCTTCCCTAGTTTTGAATTGATCTTTACATCCTTCAGGAGTTTCTGAGAAAGCACACTCCTTCACTTCAAAGGCTGGGCCTTTTATCTTCATTTGCTTCTTCTTTCCTATTACCTCTATCAACTCTCCCTTTTCTTTAGTTTTTTTTCATTTTGAATTCTCTGAGCTTCCTTCCTGTTCTGTATCCATAACATCTGAAAAATTTCTATTATTAGTCATTTTAGAATGACTAGTAATTGGAGTACTGACCTCTGTTGTAGAAATAATAGCCAATGGATCCTTCTGTGAGCCATTTGTATTATGCATTGGTGATGTGTGTTCTTGCTTCATATCCCCATTGACTCTACATTATTGAAGGGTAATCTAACTAGTTAGCTTTTTCAACTAAGCCCTCAACCTCCTGGTGTTCAAATGGTTTGTTCTTATTTAGTTGCTTCCTTATATAAATGATGTGATGGGGCTCATAGTTTATGGCAGTAGTTGTTTGAAACCTCGTCTCCTTTAGCAAGCTCTCAATTACAGGAAATTCAGCTTTGCTTTTGATAATAAATGGCCCAACCACCCAAGGAAACTTAATCTTTGAAGCTTTTTTGAAAATTATAAAATGTTCATTTTCAATAATAAGTTTCTGTCTGATCAACTCCAGTGCAAATATTATGGGAGTGAGAAATGCAGGTAGGATATATGGTTCATGAGTGAATCCATATACCCTAATGATGGTGTGTTATTCCAACAAAAACCAATCACCAATTCTTTTATCTGGTGAAAATTGCAAAGATTCTTTCATGATGGGAAATGCTCTTGGTAACTTGTTCTAGAAAAATACCTTATACACTTCAGCCATTAGAAAATTCATGTATTTAAAGAAGTTCCTATTAATTTCATCTATCAAAACCATCACTAGTAACTACAAATTTTCTCCATTGAAGAACAAAAACATCCTCACTAAATGAGATTGGAATTTGAAATGCTTTGTACTATGGAAATTCACCAACTGAGAGTAAATACTCTCAGTTAGGAATTCATCATACTTAAGGAAAACTGATTGGGATGGATGGGGTTCAGATGGGATGGTACTGACTTTGAAAATAAGAATCATTAATAGTTTAGTGACATACTTATATGTATCTATAACTAAGAACATACCCATTAGTGAAATGACCAGTTTATTTTCTTCATTAAACAAATTGGTATCTACAGAGAAGGCTTGATTTTGCATAGAAATATTTGGCTTAAAGCAAGTATTGAAAAATGGTTGTTTTAATTCCAGGGATGACTCATAGAAAGAATGAATCAGGTTTTCTTCACTAAAATCCTCTCGAGACAGGGTAAATGCAGAGGGCACTGCAAGTGAGTCACGGACAACCAGAGCATTGACAACACATAAGATATTAGATTTAGCTGAGTCCATAATGACTCTTTCAGAAGATGAATAATTTGTAGCACACCACTCGACAAAGTATGTAAAACTTAGGGTTTTATTAGGGAATAAATAATGAAACAGGACCTACAGACACCATGCAAGTCTGTACCCTAGTCTTTAAGTGTTTTTATTTTATACTTTAACTGGTTAACTAAACCAAAAGATAGTAGGGTATAAAAAAATTCACTATCTCTATCCTAAAAAACCTCCTCAATTTTCTGGTATTCTAGAGCTTGAGCCTCTATTTCCCCTCCACTATCCATTTTTAAATAGCTTTTGGTAGGTAAAAGGTGGCCTACCTAGTCAGCTGACGAGTGGATGAGAATCGGTTTGAGTTGGATTTTTCCAAGCAAAATGAGCTCTCTTCTCCGGATGCACAAAATACAAATAGTCCTCCTCCACGTGCTTTTCATTTTATAGTATTTTATGCTTTTGAATCCTCTGTTATTCTTCATACATCTTTCCCATGTGATTCTTCCTCTGTCTGTAAAATTATGTTTTCTTTTGTTTGATTGAACTATGTATTGGGTATTTATGCATGTGCACACACACACACACATGTAGTTGTTAGATTTTTATCATTTAAGAAATATGATCTAGGATCTTATCTGAGAGAATAACATGCACAAAAAAAATCACAAGAGACAAGAGACACAAAGAATTTTCCTCATGGAAACCATAAAGGTGAAAACCCCGCAACTTCGTCAGAGATAGAATGAGCACCAATGGCAGCAGTAAAACCTAAAGACAAAAAATATGATCTCCACAACTGTTCTCTCTCTCTCTCACTTGAGAGAGCTTCTCCTCTCTCACTCATGCGCCCCAGTGAGTGAGTGTGTGTGTGTGTGATAAATAGAGAGGCTCACTCTCTATTTATATTCTTTCGTTCACTTTATTTCCACTCCAACATGTCGGCCTCACTTAACAATTACTTACCAGGGTCGACATCTCTAGGAGATTCTAATAACTCTAGTGCCCCACAACTATGGGGAATTTTCCCTCTGATCAACAAGGAGGGTTAACCTTAACTCAATTGTGGGGACTATTGTCCCGACTTACAATGGAGGGTTAACCTCAATGAATTTACATGACTTGTTTACATTATTGATTCTCCTGATAGGAACATCAGGGTATGACATGACTCAATTACATTATAAATACTTCCCGAAATAAACATCGGGGTACAATACATAAGATATACAAGTGAATACATTCCGAAGTTACAAATACATCAAAAATCCCTCTTAACTAGGAAGGTATTCTCTCGACACAATTCATCAGTGCAAGTCTTCTTCTCTGGATCAAATCTAGATCAGCATAAGCACTGGATCATCACTGGATCATCATCGAAACCAGATCATCACTGGATCATCATCAAGGATGGATCATCATCAAAACTAGATCATCATTAAAGCTGGATCATAACTGGATCATCATCATCACTGCTTCTTCCATCTCGATCAATTGGTGCTATCTCTCAATTCTTCTTGTCATAGGAAGTTCTATAGAGCCAACCCTTTTTCATGTTGGTTGTAGGCCTAGCCTCCATGTAGGTATTCTTTAGCGCTTATATCTGACCCTAAGTCAGAATGGCCTACCAAGCACTTACATCTGACCATGGAAGGAACACATCCAACAACCATGTCAGAAAGGCACGCCCAACACTCACATATGACCATGGGAGGAACACATCCACCACCATGTCGGAAAGGCCCAACACTCACAGCCACTAGCAAGATAGGACACACCATCTATCATCTAAGGAAAGGCTCAGCACTTACATCTACTGGCATAGCAAGACACACCATCTACTATCCAGAGAAAGGCACAACACTTATATCCTCTAGCATAGTAGGACACACCATATACTATCCAAGAAACGGCTCATCACTTATATCTACTAGCATGGTAGGACACACCATCTACCATCCAAAGAAAGGCTCTGCACTTAAATCTGTCTGCATGATAGGAAACACCATCTATCATATGGGGAAAGGCTTTGCACTTACATCCGTCAGCATGATAGGAAAAACCATCTATCATCCGGGGAAAGGCTCTGCACTTACATCTATCGGAATGATAGGAAACACCATCTATCATCTGAGGAAAGGCTCTACACTTATATCTGATCATGTGGGATCCAATCCCACAGTCATTTCAGAATGGCTCTACACTTACATTTGACCATGTGGGGGCCAATCCCACATTGATATCAGAATGGCTCTTAGCTCTAGGATGAGTATTCCTGGTAACTGACCAGGTGCTTCCATTCTCCCAGAGAATGGCCTTCAACACTTATGTCTGATCATGTGGGAACACATCCCTCAATCACATCAGAATGGCTCTGCATTGATCATGTGGTAACACAACCCATAATCATATCAGATCATCTCTACACTTACATCTAACCATGGAAGGAACCAATCCTCTAACTATGTTAGAAGGGCTCTGCACTTACATCTGACCATGGAAGGAACCAATCCTATCACCATGTTAGAAGGGCTCACGGACTCATCACTTCCCCTTGGAAGGAACCTCGATCTGGAGAACACCAAGCTTCTCCTTGAAGTACACAAACTCCACTCTGGTTAATGGCTTGGTCAACACATTAGCTATCTGCTCATCCGTCGCAACATATTGGAGCTTCATTGCTCCTCTCTACACCATATCCCTAATATAGTGATATTTTATCTCAATGTGATTCGACTTATCATGGAACACCGGGTTCTCAGACAACTTCACACAACTCTGGTTGTCGCAATATATACAAGTAGCATCCAACTGGAGATCAAACAAATTAGATAGTAGCTTTCTAAGCCACAATGCCTCACAGCTAGCCAAACAAGCTGCGACATACTCTGCTTCGGCTGTACTCAGTGCCACATAGGACTGCTTCCTGCTAAACCAAGAGATCACACTTGATCCCATATTGAAGCAACACCTTGAAGTGTTCTTCCTATCAATGGAACTGCCTGCCCAATCTGAATCAACATAGCCTTCCAGGTTAATCTTCTGATTCATATCATACTTAAGCCCATACTGAACTATACCCTTCAGGTACCTCAATGCATGCTTTGTAATCATCAGGTGAACATGTCTCAATGCGTTCACAACAAAGTAAATATCTAGTCTCATATTTGTCAGGTACATCAAGGAACAAATCATCTGATGATACATCGTGGCATCAACCGACTCTGATGAAGCAACACTCAATAGCTTCAGGTTCGATGCCATAGGTGTGATCATGGCCTTGCAGTCCATCATCCTAAACCTATTCAGGATCTATACTGCATACTTCCCTTGTGTAGAAGTAACGCATCATATCCAAGTCCTTCATCTCGAACTCAGAAGCAAGTCTCCTTCTTGCAACTTTAAAGAGTTCCTCTTTTCTATCAGGAACAAGTCATCGACATAAAACAAGAGCATCACTGGTCTTCCACCTTCAACATTGAATAAAAGGATGGAATCTGCTTTAATCTCAGTAAAGCCTAGAGTCATCAGTAACCTATCCATCCTGTTGTACCATGTCGAACCTCAGAATCTTCTGCAGTCACTCCCTCTGAAGCGGAGCATCATACTCCCTTTGTCTTTCATATTCTATGCACTGAAACATTATGTACTGGAGTGACAAGTAGCTTCCTCTGCTACTAATATTTTATGTATCCATCTAGAGTCACTGGATACCAATATCCTCTATCTTGAAACTTTTCAAAATTTCTTCTCGCACCCATCTATGAGCTTGTCATCCTCTATAGGATTTCATATTTAACCTTGTAGCAAAGGCTAATATCTTCATCACTCTAGGTGATCCTCAAGCTCCTCATGTATGTGTTATCCCATGGGTGTCTTCTGAGCTAGTACAAGGCCTTCTTTCATTTGCACACATGATTCTTCCTGTCATGTGACTTCACTTCCAGTGGTTGCAAATGTCTCTTCGTAGTATATGACTTCTTTCCATGAGAAGCCTCGTGCTATGAATCTTTCCTTGTATCCCATGATGTTTCCATCTACTACATGATGGAACTACGAACTTCCCTTCAGGTCTTGCTACTGCATCCTAGACATCATTCTTCTTGAACTGGTATTCTCCTTCCCTTTCTTCTTAGCTACTTCTTAATAGATGGAAGGTTCTGCATCAATGATGTCGCTCAATACTATCACATGACTGCATTCATCATATTATTCTTCATTCTTGTATTATTTCTCAAACTGTCATCACTTGTTCTTCGGAACAAGTCTCATCCTTCTTTTCTTTTAGGTGATTGTACGCGATCTTTCCTACAAGTCAAATGCATTAGTTGTATGGTTAGAAACATTTCATAAGGTATATTCATAATGAAAAATTCTTTTGCATCAAGATATAATTATGCAACTATTTTATCCAATACAACATTCATCCATATCTTACAGAAACTTTCTAGATGCCTTCCATCTCTACCAGGACAACATTGAGATTATACACTAATCCAATATGTTAGCAAAGAGGTTTAATTCTAGATAAGTAGCAATGGAGAGTTGTATAGCACCATGTTGTTCAGGATAAAGCACCCTTGTAACCTAGGGTCTAGGGTTACCAACTTACTACTAACTTGCATACAATCAGCTTTACCAAAGAATGGAAAGGGAATAGGAAGAAAGTCTTGACTTACCCAATTACCAATGGTTGATCCAATATTGACCTTCTCCCGCTCTTCTTCTCTCTAAAGCTTCCAGGGATGCACCACTTCACCTGCAAAGATTAAATCCTTCAAGTAATATCTCATGCATATATATATCATAGGTTAGATGAACAATATATCAAACATATGAGCAAATATATTCATTAACCAAAATACATGAAATAAACTCAATACAATATTGGCAGAAGATTTCTCTTTATTAACAATTGATGAATGAGATAAGAGTACAACCCAACTTCTGAGACAAGGACTCCTCTACAACCAAAGAATTCTGAGTTCTGCTGCTCCAAGATTATGAATATATACCACCAGCATAACTTTGCTCTCCAAAATTGATTTATTAGTCCCCACCCCAAGGCCTCTATTTATACTTTGGGAAATAGAGTAGTTTCGAAGGTTGGAGTGGTTGAGATAGTTGGGATAGTTATGGATTAGGACCCAAATAATCTTAACTAATCTCATTTTATATTTTTTAAAGTCAAAACAAGGTGTACAGGACTATTAATATAGGCAACCTGCGTATGAAACGCAAGTTGCTCGAAGGAAACCCGCGTACGCAAGTGTATGCAGGTTGCAATGTAAATACTCGTGTATGGTACACGAGTTGCAATGCAGATAGTCGCATATGCAACTCAACACTTCAAAAAATATATATATGAAGCTGGTTTGAGGGTAATGCATCCCAGGTCATGCCCATCTATAGTGTTTTGGCAAATTCAATCCTAATTTGTACTTTTGTGTACCAACATAAAGAATATCAGCACTCGGATGAAGAAGTGCTATTTGAGTTGATAACAGATTCCCCCTAATGTGTGAGGTAAGAGGGAAATGATGGCCGAAATACATTATAGTCATTATCTTGGACAACTCAGAGGTCCAATGGAGCAGAGGAAGTATCTGAAACAAATACATAGAAATGTCATATACAAAATCATAGCTGAGGATGCCATGTTCAATATACTGGAACATTATCTCCTTTACAATATCTGAGTACATCACATGATACGGGTTCAATACCACATATATTACAAAGGTGGATCGAACCGACAATATACAATAATGATGAGTCTTCAAAGATATGGAAGCTGTGTAAGTGAACACAACATAATCTTGTGCAACTTAGGTTATAGATATGAACCTAAGGTCTTTGTCAAAAATCTAAAAGAACCAGTACAATCCAGGCCATGTGAATAGATGTGTTGAATTCGAACATGGATAGGATTCAACATATTGTCAACCAATAGACGATAATTGACAACTGAAGCAAAGGAATTCACCAATATTGAAAGTGAATCTTGAGGTACTATCGTCAAAACTCTAGGTCTTCGTCGCCAGGAAGTGCTGATGAGAAACCATACTATGATGAGGAAGGCAATAGATCCTCCAATGGACCAAAAGAGTGACTAGGAACTGGGTAAAGGAAGGGAGACACAAGTAATATCAGATGGGACAATGATGGGATCAGGATAAAAATTAGATGCAGGGATAAATCCTTGAACAGTGAGCACGACACAGAGATGACCCAAGGAGGCTTTTAACTTTACAGATAATACAACTAGACTTATCTGTCATGTAGGAGACATGATCAGATTCCCTAGGTATAATAGACAAGTGGAGGAGTAAGAAAATCGAAGTGATAGCTGAACTAAAAGTGAACACTAAGACATGAGTATCGGAAAGTACAGAGAGTGCTATTTTCAAGGATGACATGCTACCACCTATTGAGAATCAAAAGAAAACTTCTTCCTTATCTTTCCTGTTAAATTTTAACGAGTCCAAGAAAGTCAACTTGAGTCTCTCTTCATTTTTGATAAGCTTGAAGAGAAGAGGGGATAATGCTTGATAATATTACTAATTCGTGGATTTTATGAGCTCGAACTAGTACATGCTCACTTGGTGTTTCCATGTTTAGAGAGTCTGAAAAATCTGAAGAAGACTCCAGGGGGTCCTTTTTCATCCAATTTAGTTTCTTGAGGCTGAAAAAGTATGAAAACTACCACAAAATAACTCTCTTAACTTCTGTAGAAGAAAAGGTGAAACCTTTTCATACTTAGTCATGGAGGTCCAAGAAAGGTTAAATTACCACCCACCCAACACTCCTTCAAGAGCAATATATAGCTTGAGCTTTACAAGTGTGAAGGAAAGCAAGATCAATCGGAAAGATTCATTTGAGTACGAGGAATGGGACTTACAACAGTGAACTCGATGCTTTGTTCTTAGTGTTTAACGAGCATGACAAAGACATAAAGTACACTCCGAATCTTTTCCATGTTTAGGTCCAGAGCACAAAAAAGAGAAAAATAAGTTCATATTGGGCGCTCCTTTTCCATAAATTTAGTCCCTCAGGTCCGGAAAAGTGATAAACCTATGCTTGAGAATACTCTTCTCAATTCTGTAGAAAAGAGAGTGATCCTTTCTCGTATTATTCCACATGGTCCGAGAAAGAGATAACCTACCACCAATGTGGATGCCCATTCACATATTCTTAACGAGCCTGAATGGACAAGTTTACTCGGCAGTCAAGTCTATTTTGAGGAGTTAGACCTGGGCCTAAAGAAAATATATAAGGGAGAGGAGTCTTTAAAGATGATATCTTGTAAAAAGAGACCAAAATAAGGCTCAATTTGGCATGAAAAATAGCTAAGGATACTCCCCCGAACCTTTGAAAATGTGACATTGTTTTTTAGGAATAAACACCCTTATAACCGAGGGTCTGGGGTTACCAACTTACTCTTAAAACTTGTAGACAATCAGCTTTAAAGTACAGAAATGAAATGGGAAGATATTATGAACTCACTCGATTAATGATGGTTGATCCAAGCTTCGTCTTCTCCTGCTCTACTACTCTCCAAAGCTTTCAGGGATGCACCTCCTTCACCTGCAAAGAGCAAATCCTCCAAGTAAAATCTTATACATGTATATATGACAAGTTAGATAAACAATATATAGAGTGCTTAATCATAAATATTTATCAAACCACGATACATGAAAGAGACTCAACACAAATTTGGAAGAAGGATTCTCTTTATTAACAATAGTGAATGAGATAAGTGTACAACCCAATGCCTGAAACAAGGACTCCTCTGCAACCAAAGGATTCTGAGTTCTACTGCTCCAAAGACTTCTGAAGATATACCACCAGCATAAATTTTCTCTCAAAGTATGATTGATTAATGCCCTCCCCAAGGCCTCTATTTATACTTAGGTAAATAGAGCAGTTTCGAAGGTTGAGGAGGTTGAGACAGTTAAGATAGTTAATGATTAGGGCTTAACAAATATCCATTAATCGTGTTATATTATTTTTAATGTCGAATGGAGGCATACATGAGTATTGATACTGGAAACCCACGTACAGATCTGTACGTGGGTTGCAATGACAATACTCGCGTACAATACACGATATGCTATGGAGATAGTCACGTATGTACGTGAGTTGTTGTGGAAAGAGTTGCATACAATAATCAACATATAAAAAGGTAAAATGGAAAGCTGGGTGGATAGTGAATGCATCTCATGTCATGCCCATCTATAGTGTTTAGGCAACCTTCAATCCATAAGTGTCCGTTTGTGTGCCAACATATGAAGTGTCGGCACTCGGATGGAGAAGTGCCATTTGGGTTGATAACAGATGCCCCCTAATGGGTGAGGTCAGAGGGAAGTGATGGCCAAAATACATTATAATATCTATCTTTGGAGAACTCAGAAATCCAATGGAGCAGAGGTAGTACCTAAAACAAATACATAATAATGTCATATACAAAATCATATCTGAGGATGCTATGTTCAATATACTAGAACACTAGCTCCTTTACAATGTTTGAGTACATGATATAGTATGGGTACAAGACCACGTATATTACAAAGGTGGATCGAAGCCACAATATACAATAATGATGAGTCTTCAAAGATCTGGAAGTTGTGTAGATAGGTAGAACATAATCTTGTGCAACTTAGTCCATAAATAGGGAACTAAGGTCTTCATAAACAATAACAAAGAACCAGTAAAATCCAAGCCATCTGAATAGATGTAGGTTGAAGTCGAACATGGAGCGGATTCAACAGATTGTCAATCAATAGGTGATATTTGACAACTGAAGCAAAGGAATTCACCAATGATGAAAGTGAATCCTGAGGTACGATCGTCAAAACTCTAGGTCTTTGTCATCAAAAAGTACTGATGTGGAACCATATTATGATAAGGAAGGAAATAGATCCTCCAACGGATCATAAGAGTGACTAGGAACTGGGTAAAGGAAGTGAGACACAATTGATAATAGATACAACAATGATGGGATCAGGATATAGATCAGACATTGAGTTAAGTCCTTGAGCAGTGAGCACGACACAGAGACGACCCAAGGCAACTTTTGACTTTATAGATAGAACAAATAGACTTATTTGTCATGTAGGAGACATGATCAAATTCCCCAGGTATAACTGACAAGAGGAGGAGTAATAAACTTGAAGTAATAGATGAACTGAAAGTGAACACTGAGACATGGGTATCGAAAAAGACAGAGAGTGCTATGTTCAAGGATGGCATGCTGCCACTAATCAAAAACCAAGAGAAAAATTCTTCCTTACCTTCCCTATTAAATTTTAACGAGTCTAGGAAGTTCAACTCGGATCTCTCTTCATTTTTTAACAAGCTTGAAGAGAAGAGGAAACAATGCTTGATAGTGTCACTGATTCATGGATTTAATAAGCCCGAACTAGTACATGCTCAGTTGGTGTTTTCACATTTAGAGAGTCTGAAAACTCCAAAGAAGACTCCAAGGGGGTCCTTTTTCGTCCAATTCAGTCTCCTGAGGCCAAAAAAGTATAAAACATACCATAGAAGAAATATCTTAACTTTCGTAGAAGAAAGGTGAACCTTTTTCGTACTTAGTCAGGGAGGTCCAAAAAAGGTTAAATTACCACCTACCCAACGCTTATTCAAGAGCAGCATATAGCTTGATTTTTACGAGTGTGAAGGAAAGCAAGATCACTTGGAAATTTGAGTACGAGGAATGGGGCTTACAACAATAAACTTGATTCTTTGTTCTTTAGTGTTTAACAAGCATGACAAAGACATAAAGTACACTCGAAATCTTTTTCATGTTTAGGTCCAGAGCACGAAAAAGAGAAAATTAAGCACACACCGGGGGTTCCTTTTCCGTAATTTTAGTCCCTCAGGTCCAGAAAAGTGATAAATCTATGCCTGAGAATACTCTTTTCAATTCTGAAGAAAAGAGAGTGTTCCTTTCTTGTTTTATTCCACATGGTCCGAGAAAGCGATAACCTACCACCAATGTGGATGCCCATTCACATATTCTTAACGATCTTGAATGGACAAGTTTACTCAGTAGTCAAGTCTATTTTGAGGAGTTAGACCTGGGCCTAAAGAAACTCAATATCTTTCCCATGAAGTTTTAACAAGTCCGAAAAAATTCAACTCGTGGCCTCCTTACTTTTTTTAACGAGCTAAAAGGAGAGTAGAAAGAATGCTCTAAATGCGATGAGACGAGTGCCATAGGCAGGTGAAACTAGTTCCAAGCGCAAGGAACAAACCTATGCATAATGCAAAGAAAATGAGCAGGATAAAGACACTCGAGGAATTCCTCCTTAAGGTAAAAGGTGTCAAGTTGCTAAGGCAAAATGATACAAGGCTTAACTATGATGAGAGAAAATATGAGGGCTTATACAATGAGCTAAAAGTGTGAAATATGGCATCAGGCTCAAAAGCGCAAGCAGGACACATGCAAATGCAGTTACAGCTTGAACAATAAGGTGAGTCCAGTAAACAGTTGTGAATCCAACTACAAATCTTGTCTCCAAGAAACAGAAACATCAGAATCATATTCAGAAGAAAAGATCTGATGCGGGTCACTTTGGCAGAAACACTTGTGACTTTGCTATCTTCTACAAAAGGGAAAGTCAAGGCAGAATCGATCGAAGAAGATTCTATAGAACTAAGGCTCGAGGGTTTATAATCAGTAAGATCAATCTCAGAAGGAAAGAAAATATAAACTAGGGAGATAGAGTCTATAGGAACAAACTCAGTATCACAGGAGTTGAAAAATTCATAAGAAAATTCAAAATCATCAGGATCACTGACTTGCAGATCAAAGGGAGAGTTCGAAGATTCAACAATACCAAAAGGAGGAGATTGATCAACAGAAAGATCAAGATTACTAAGAAAATCAGGGTTAGACTTAATCACAACTGAACCAACATACAAAATAAGGTCAAACTATATAAAATACTCTAGGAATACTTCATCCGAAGGAAGGAGATCATCTGAGATAGGACACATGTCTAAACTTTCAAATGGATCGACAGAGTGAAGAGCAGGATCCACAGTATGTATAGGATGACTCACCTGGTCAACTATTGGGACCAAGTCCTGAGAAGGTGAGCATGAAAATAGAGGCTACTTCTTAGTAGCAATTGAACACAAAGGACACGAGGCCACATAGCTCACCCGTGGTGGGGTAGTGTCTACAAAAACACTGGGAACCAATAAAGGAAAGACCTGGTCTCTAGTTGGGTTAGGATACAGATCAAGAAAATCCAACTGATCGATAGTTAAAATTTATTCACCATGATTAAAGTGCATCACACGAAAGAATGTTGACACCGCAGCTTGCATGGCATAGACATAATCATGTCTGAGGAGCATATTGAAGTCCAAGGGGTCTTCTATCACCATGAAGTCAACTAAGACGGTCTTCCCACCCAAAGTAATAGGTGTTTGAGAAAGAATTCCCAAGGCTATACTAGTTCTTCTATCAAATTCCAGTAACTGACTAGATGTCGACACAAGGCTGGGAGATCCCATGCCTCGCCAAGCACAAGCAGACAAAATACTAACTGAGGCTCCTTCATCAACAATACAATGAGCAATCATGTATGATTCAACTTTGACCTTTATCTGGAAAGGTGCATCAGAAGGAAGGTGTGGCTCAACTAGGCTATCCCAATCAAAGGAAGCAATCCGAGAGCTTGGTGGGGGTTGATCCGAAGTGAGTTCAGTGCCCCCTTGTTTAGTAAGTTCTGAACTAGCAGTGAAGAAAATGTGACTAGTAGACACTTCACTCTCCAAAGGAAGAGTGGGATTGATCGATAATGAAATTGATTCAACCGCTTCATCAAAGTCACTCTCCGTAGGGAGAGTGGGATTGAACAAAGATGACATTGGTTGAATCAAATTAGGATCACTCTCTAGAAGAAGAGTGGAATCGACCAAATCTAAGATTGGTTCGACCGCTTGATCAACCAACGGTTGAGTAGGGTGTTGAGAAAGTATAGGTTGTTCAAAAACGGGATGACCATGAAACCAAACTCTTCTTACCTCTTCAATAGAAGGGAATTTATAAGTAAGGTGGTCTCCCTCACAAATCTTACAAGGAAATTGGGCTTATGTTTTGAATAGGTAGTATTTTCAACAGTGTCAACATGACTCGTAGTGGCTGACGAATTGTCTTTAGCATGAACTACAGAGGTTGAGAGACTTCCCCTAGCATGGCTTGCAAAGGCTGAGAGATTGCCCCCAGCATGGCTTGCAAAGGCTGAGAGATTGGGTCCAACATGACCTGTAGAGGTTGAACGGGTGCCCCCTTGCTTGTGTGCCTTCTTCCTATTCCTCCTTCTTTTACTCCTTTTAGACTGTCGGTTACTAGTATCAGTACTTTCACTGCATGAGGTGGAAGGAGTAGGAGAATTAACTACAGGTGAAGGGGAAGCAATGTTTTGATGCCCTTGATATAAGGAGTTTACTTGCGAAGCATCAGGGGCATTCAGGATAGTTGGAGTGGAAAACAACCACACCGGTAGCCCTAAGGTGAATCCATATAGATTCAAGATGGCCATCAAAAAAACACCAACATTCCTTGTGAGAGGAATAGTACAAGGAGTTCCCAGCATGGGGATCTGGTGTTCAAAGGGGTGTTAGCCATAGTTTCAAACTAGGAGGCAAAGTCTGAGGTTGATAGGCAACCAAAATTACAAAGCACACACCTAAAGGCACACTAAGTACAGACAAACTACACAGCACTCACTAAAAAAATTCCTAAAGTCAAACAGACAAATGGGTATAAGATACATTTTCCAAAATAAATCTGATAGACAGTTACTTGGTGTCCCTGTAGATGTTCTTAGGCACAAGCGAAGGAATCACCCACTGCCCTCCCACACCTTCTACCGGGGTTACCTTCCAAGCCCGTCCAAGGTCAACCAGAAATAGCCTTTCGGTGTACCTGTGTATGAACGCTAGATGTCAAAGAGACTAAAGGCTACCTTAACTATATTGATAGTCTGGGGGGACAGTTGCAATCCTGGTTCGTACACATGGGTATGGTAGCAAAGCCCGAAACCCCATCTAAGACAGAATCCCTAGATGCGCAAAAACCTTGGTCTATGCTTTGACAAGGAATCAGAGGGTTATCTCCTTAGTCCAAGTCTCCACGCGTCCTCGTGCTTAACTCTCGTTTGAGAGGATCTTCCCAGATACAATCAACATACAAAAGGGTTTACCTAGTGATTGTCCAATTGTGTCTGAAATTTTATACTTGTGGAGAGTTAAAACTTCCTATCCCACAAGTCTAGCCTGAGCTAGTTGGTGTATGACCCTATAAAATAAAACTTACTAATAATTTTTTAATTATATCGTTTATTTTAAGGGATGTTTTTAGTCAGAGGGTAAATGGCGTGAAACTTATGTGGTGTTTTGACTCAAAGTTGAAAAAAATGACTACCCAAAGAGAAATGAAATGCAAAAGGCAAAAAGTATTCTCTTTATTTTTCAAATAGAAACTTGAAAGCCACAAAAGAACAATTTCTTTTTATTTTCAAAAACAATGATATGCCATGCAATCTAGACTAAAAACCTAATCTACATGCATATAAAGCAAACATGTGTTTTAAAAATTTTTCTTTTATAAATGCAAAAGAAAAACAGCCTATCAACTAATGCAAGCAATTAATGTAGGCAAAGCAAATAGAAAACTACTATGCACCTAAATGCACAATTCTTGAGTATGCTTGAATTAAACTAACTGTATAGAGTAAGCAAAGTGAAGTAAAACAGATTAATAAAACCAAAGATCTACCACCTAAGGAAGACTTGGAACCCTAGCTTGGGCAGACACAATGAATGGAAATCACTGACATCAAACAAAGGAAAGTGACAAACCAATACTATTTAGAGATAGAAAAGGGTAAAGCAGTGTCTAGAACCCTGATCACTGATTCAGACAACCAACACTTGGACCTATAAACCAAACAAGAAAATCCACTCCAAATTGCAACAGAAAGACAATCCAACCAAAAGAACTCAAGGGATTTACAAGAAAGCAAAAGGTGTGGCACACAAGGTCATCAAACTCATAGTAGAGTGCTTATAAGGAAAACCAACCAGAAAACAGACTTTATAGAGGGACAGGGACAATCAAACCCTAACCCAAAAAATCCAAAGCTAAGGCTTGTACACGACTGTATACAAGGGCAAACCGCATACTATAAGTGACTGTCCTAGAGAGCAACCCGCGTATGCAGGCCTGTGTACGTGATTGTATGCAAGAGAAACCCGCGTACAGGTACACAATTTTCTAATAAAAAGAAATTTTTTCAAGGTCTTCAAACACTTTCCTAAGCATGAACCAATATAGGATACCACACACAAACTCAAGGCAAAGACTGGGCAACAGTAAACAAAAATAACCCACAGTAGTCTGGGCTCCCCAGCGGAGTCGCCAGTTCTATTGTTCAGGAATAAACACTCTTATAACCGAGGGTCTGGGGTTACCAACTTACTCTTAAAACTTGCAGACAATCAACTTTAAAGTACAAAAAGGAAATAGGAAGATATGATGAACTCACCCGATTAACAACAGTTGATCCAAGCTTTGTCTTCTCCCACTCTGCTACTCTCCAAAGCTTTCAGGGATGCACCTCCTTCACCTGCAAAGAGCAAATCCTCCAAGTACAATATTATACATGTATATATGACAAGTTAGATAAACAATATATAAAGTGCTTAATAATAAATATTCATCAAACCATGATACATGAAAGAGACTCAACACAAAGTTGGAAGAAGGATTATCTTTATTAACAATAGTGAATGAGATAAGTGTACAACCCAACACCTGAAACAAGGACTCCTTTGCAACCAAAGGATTCTGAGTTCTGCTGCTCCAAAGACTTATGAAGATATACCACCAGCATAACTTTGCTCTCTAAGTATGATTGATTAATGCCCTCCCCAAGGCCTCTATTTATACTTAGGGAAATAGAGCAGTTTCAAAGGTTGAGGAGGTTGAGACAGTTAAGATAGTTAATGATTAGGGATTAAAAAATCTCCATTAATTGTGTTCTATTATTTTTAATGTTGAATGGAGGTGTACGTGAGTATTGATACTGGCAACCTGCGTATGACACGCGAGTTGCTATAAGGGAAACCCACGTATAGATCTATACACTGGTTGCAATGACAATACTCGTGTACAGTACGCGATATGTTGTGGATATAGTCGTGTATGTACACGAGTTGCTGTGGAAAGAGTCGCATACAACAATCAACATATAAAAAGCTAAAATGGAAAGCTGGGTGGATAGTGAATGCATCTCATGTCATGCCCATCTATAGTGTTTAGGAAACCTTCAATCCATAAGTGTAATTTTGTGTGCCAACATATGAAGTGTCAGCACTCGGATGGATAAGTGCCATTTGGGTTGATAACAGGCATGAGTACCAAAAGACAATAAATATGATCTAATCTAGGGTACTCATGTGAGGCAATCCCTATCCACGGAAGAACAATGGCATAGACAAGGTATTAATGGTTAAAATACCATAGTCTGTGGTCAAAGTAGTAATTCTAGGGTTAACATGAATTAGGTATAAATGCAAAAATGCATATGAATGACCAAAATCCTATCCTATATGAGTGAAAAAAAACTTCAAGTGACCTTCGACCTGTTTCATTAAAGAAAAAAGACATGGTATTAGTTTGATTTTTATAAAAAAATAAGAACTACAGGTTAAAACCCACTTTTGAAATAATATTTCTATAAATAGTTCAAAATATAAATCAAAACTCACCATTTGAAATTTTTACCCAATATAGACAAGTTTTACCTCTACCTTAAATTGCTCGGTGTGGACAACTCGATGGACGATTCTCAAAACCGCAAGTGCCAGGTAAATCTACTCTCCATGCTCTTTCATTTTATCCAAGCAAATTTTAATTTTAGGCAAAAATTTGATGTTTTCAACCGTTTTAAAGGCAATTACACTGTGTACGTGGGTATGATATGTAAACAGGCACGTACACGCATTTTATATGCGGGTTTCTCAAAATCAAGTTGCGTATGATATGCGACATGTCCAAAGGACAATCACGTACATTGCGCGACATGTCCGAAGGACAGTCACGTACATTGCTTGAGATATAAAAAAGCTATGTGGGGCCAAAATCAAAATTTTTCATATGAATTTAATGTTTGATAATGAGCTTCTTAACAAGTTGAAACATGGTGTTGGAGTGGAGGGAGAGGGAGAATGAAGACATGGACCAAGATGCTCTTCAAAGTTCCCCCATGATAAATGCTTTGCGGTGAAGTGGGTTGCTCAAATTATTTTGTACCTCACCTATGCGATCCAATGTCCACTTACTAGAGTTTTTGATAAACTACTAGGATCATGATCTTGGTGCATTTGACCTACAAGGTGAGTTTCTAGAGATTACCTTGGACGAAATCTATTTTATCTCCAGTTTGTTGAGATGAGCAACTTCGATCAACTTGGAAGATACTGGTAGAGGCGGTGACCTTCTAAGTGTGCAGAACTACATTGATACATACTGTGCGCCCGATACTCAAAAGAGGGCTAGTTTCATCCCTATTGTTCATATCTGTAGCTTTCCATTACAGGTGTTGGTAAGCACTATAGTGAGGGTTGTAGGGTCATCATCACTTCATCTTGCAAATTGAAACCAAATGAAACTTGCAGTGGAATGTCTACAGGGAGCCTTATTTGACTGGTGTTTGGGAGTAATCCCGATAATGAAGAAGTAACTCTCTGACTGTTAAAGAGGTCGAAGAAAAAACTTCAGTTATTCTAGTATATTGGTGGCCTTTTTCTTTGAGAGGGTTCCCGGTCTAAGTCTTGCAGTACCTCTACTAGTTTCTTCTCCCCGTTAGCCTAGACTGAGTAGGTGGGGGGGAATCTTCCTTTGCCATGGAGGCGGTGGATCGGTTCAGAGTGTATACAATGATGACTTCTACTTATGGTGGGAGCAAAAACTACCAGCACTGGAACAGTTTCCATATGTTGGGATATATTTCCAAGGTGACAACGACCTTGTCCTCCCTCCTAGAGGAGCATGGGGAGCGTCAGGTATTTGTGTTTTCAAGTTTTTAAATTTTTATGAATTTTTAGTCATAAATATATATACATATGTCTAAGAGCTTTTAATCCTATAAAATGTTAAAATGCAGATATTGGACTAGTTCACCCAGTTGAGCATCCATGTATGTATGTGCATCTTGTGGCAGGAGAGGATCATGGCTTGATTATGGTTCTTGAGGGGAAGCTGGATAGGCTTACCCAAAGAGTACCTACATTGCACATTGAGTAGATCCCTACCATTATGCAGGAGCTAGTGGTTGGTATACCACCTGTCTGGATACGCCTTATGAGGCGGGTAGCTAGAGCAGTGCTTGTGTACATCGTTTCCGCTGAGGAAGCTGAAGAAGCCAACGAGAAGGATGATCAGGATGATCAAGGGGGCCAGGGTGGTCTGGATGACCAGGGTGATCGTGATGACCAGGGTGGTCAAGCTTAGACCTAGGAGCACTTTATGGACTTCGATCCATTTTTGTATTTTTTTTGTATATTATACAGTTATGAATGGATCTGAGGATCAAAAACTCAACCTATCTATATGGACAGATATTCACACACACACACACACACACACACACACACACACACACATATTGTCAGTTTTATTTACATGTGTTTTGTAATGTATCTATTGTATATTTTATGAAAAATGTGTTAAGTGCCAATCCAAAATATAATTAGCATATGCATCAGTTAATGAATTTTGATTTCTTGGAATATGATTGAATGTAATAAACTCAAAATTTCTTTCCAAAAACCTAACTTGCATAAACCGACGTAGTAAAATAGGGTTCCACAATTGATAAGCTCGATTAAGCTAGGAAACCACCAGTTGAGAGTCAAGTCTGACTTCCAGCTGGGTGATTCAATGTGACAAAGCATCCCATAAAAGCTCAATGACAACCCTGTATTCGACCAAATTATTGGTAGCAGGACCTAAGCAAGCACCTCCAGAGGCAACTAGCTGTCCTGAGGGTGAGTAAATAACCCATGTGGCTAAAGCCAGGTTACAAGTGTGGCGACTAGCACCATCTGCGAAACCTACGAATCACTTGGAAGACATCTGTAACAACCAACATATGGTATAAGAACACAAACCGACGAACTATTGTACATAAAGTTACATACAATAAAAATACAGGAAAAAGTGCTAAGCCTAAGCATAGTACTTTTTCAAGTAGAGCCCATTTCTAGGCTCGGGAAGCTTATTCCCCTCGAAATCAGTTAATTCATATGCAACTTTCTTCAAAAATTTTGACACGACATAAGGTCCTATCCACATAGACCTAAATTTCCCTGCCCCCAGGGGTTTTTTGTCTTGATCCCAGAGCAAGACAAGCTCCCCTTCAGAAAAAATCTGAGGTTTGACCGTTTATCATATTTATTTTTGACCCTATTTTTATGAGCCTCATTTGCTATCAGCGCATCTCTACGTTGTTCATCTAGATGTTCTAAGTGTAACAAACGTTATTCAAGCTCAATCGTATCAGGTAACACATGAATAACAATCTTTAGGGACTGGATTTCACATTCAATTGGGTTACTGCTTCCACCCCGTGAACGAGTTGGAAAGGAGAGAACCTTGTAGCAGTTTTCACATTGGTCTGATAAGCCCAAAGTGCAGGATACAACATGATGTGCCAATTGGAATGGGTTGCATTAACCGTGCACTTGTGAATAGTCTTCAAGGTTTTATTTACAGCCTCGACTTGACCATTCGCTTGAGGGTAGAAAGAAGATGAATGTTCTTGTTTAAACCCTAGCATAGTGGTCAATTTAGTAATCATACTATTTTGGAAGTGACTACCATGATTAGTGACAATCTCTTTAGGAATACCGAATCGTGTGATAATTTGGTTGAAAATGAAAAAAGCTGCAGTTTCCTCATCAGCTTTATAGGTGGGAATTGCCTCTTCCCACTTCATAAAATAATCTACAATGACAATGATATGTTTGTGCCCCCCAGTCGAGACTGGGTTGCACTTCACGTAATCTATCCCCCACTTCGTGAAGGGTCCCACTGAGATGGCGAAAAATAATAGAGCAGGATGTAACCACATCTTTCTGGTGTAAAGCTCACGAGGATGATAATGCTTCATGGCTTCCACACAATCTTAAAAGATCATGGGCCAGAAATAACCGGCTCGTAAGATTTTCTAGGACGTTGCTAACCCAGATAAATGACCCCCACATGCTCCACTATGGGTGTTAACCCAAAAAATCCATCACTCAGCTCTACATGGCCTACACCATCCAAGGACATCCACACATGACCCTCATTTGACCCCATTTGACCCCCACACCCTAAAAAAGGATTAAAAATGTGCAAAAGGGCTTAAAAACCCCTAAAAAGAGCCAAAATAGCTCTCATAGGGGCTAAAACCTCCAAAAAGGGGCTAAAACCCCTCAAAGGAGCTTAATACCCCCAAAAGAGCTAAAAATTGAGCAAAAGGGGCTAAAGCCCCAACCAGGGGCTTAAAACCCTAAAAGTATTGAGAAAAAGTATAAATAGAGGGGTGGGGGTCACTCTCAAATCATTCCTTGCTTGCATACTGTTATGCTGCCCGAGTGAGTGCCTTGAGACCATTTGCTTCTCAAGCCATTCACTCTCCTTCTCATCCATTCTCCCATTGAGCCATAGCTCCCCCATTCTCAAGAGAGGTGCTTCTCCAAGCTAGGGCATGGTGGCCCATTTCCACCCATAGAAGGTATAATCTCTGTTTTGTGTTGTCTATTTTAGTTTTTCTATCATATTTTCTTTCAGATATATTGCTTAACATATACTTTCTGGTTTTCATGGTTTTCTTGCAGGTCTTTGGATGTTTATAACAAGTTGTATGCAGGGTATTGGAGCTCAACCCATAACCTTATGTGCAGAGGGGTTTTGCTTCTTTTCATTTCTGTTCTTCATTTCTGTTTCAGTCTATTTCCTTTCTGTTCTATTTGCATCCACCACTAGGAACCCTACCCTTCTATCCTATAGACAGAAGGTAGCCATTCCTGCTCTGTAGCAAGGGAGAAATCCCTACTATAGAACTAGCGACCATACTGGGTTGATCCCACTGGATCCCTAGGTTTTGTTTATTATAATTTGCTTATTTACGTTGATTGATATTTTTATTTCATTTTTGTTATTGTCTCGGCCATAGTACCGGTTACTGTTGGCCGTTCTGTGAGTTGCAAATCACTCAACTATGCAAAAACAGCCGAACCGAATTTATGAAAATTCACCTGTGTCCGAGCTCGCTTTCTGCCCAAATAGTTGATCCATTTGTGAATCTGCCCAAACAGTTGGTCTATTTGTGAATCTGCCCATGGTTAGGGGTAAAAGGGCCCGTTTCCGAAGTGGGTTTTCAACCGTTTGAGGTAATTCCTCACGGTTTGATCACAATCCACTTCAAAAAAATAGGTCCTCTATAGATGTGCGACCCATTTTTGGGATTGACTATTTGCTTCTATTGGGACTGTCAGTGCGGCTCAGCTGCCTCTATCCATCAATATGTGTTTATTTCATTTCAATATCTATTTATTTCATTGCAGCATGTGTAAATCATTGCTAAATTTAATGGTTAATGGATTAATGAATCTGATCAAAGCTTGATTAAAAAATTACTGTAATTAAAATCAACATCTTGCCTAGCCCTTCCTCCTCTACCCAGTTATCACCCTTTAGGGTATTTTGGAATAAGACGAAGGGTGAAGCTCGTATATTAATAGGCACTTCACCTATAATTTTTCAAAACCACTAAAAACGGGTGACTTGGAAGGTAGAGGGGGTAGAGAAAGAGGGCTTCTCACGACGCTCAGTGTCCTCCCTATTGACCGACCTTACATCTAGAGGGTGACCTATGGATCTACGGATGGGCTTAGTCCCATTGTGTTGAGAGCCCAACAACCTTTCCTGGTTGAAAAGAAATACAGGTGCAAGGAATTCACCTAGTTAGGCTACCATAGTTCAGATTCATGTATGGCATGTAGTTAAAATTTCTGTTTACAATTTATTGCTTTCATTACCCATGTTTATGAAATAAACCAAACAATCTCTATGGAATATTCATAAACCATACAAGCAACCATTAAGTGTAACATAAATATAAAATACATACACACAAACAAAACCATGTAAACCAACCAAACTCAGTTCATGACGTTAAGTGAGCCATTAAAATTTATAATTTACACTAAGTCAAACATCTGCAGTCTTTGAGGACATAAGTCCCTAACTGCCTTAACCGTGGGAAGTACTTGGGCTTAGCCCAGAAAATCATTGTGAGGAGTACCATGGGAACCCCAAAGTAGCTGGCCACTGAAAGGAATTGCCAAGCGAAATGGGAAATGACCCCCACCAATTGACTAGCACTCCTGTGAGGAAAAATCCAAGTGCTGTCTTCTGGTAGTCTTGGTGGCTGAGTGACCACCTAAATCCAATAGGAAGCCATTAAAACTGGGGTCCAAAAATCATTACCATATTTCACCATTCAGACAAGATTGATCCCTCATGTTCTTCCTCACGACTAAGAGGTGAACCACTACAATTCAGGTCATTAAACCAACATCGTCGAGACCATTCTTGGTGACCTTCTACACAATCAGAAGGCCACACAGCCTTTGATTCAGAATCAGAATCATACCAGTATGAACTAGATCTACACATTGCACCATCTAGCCTCATGGATGGTGCAAACCCGGATCCATTTTCTGGCATAGTGATTAGCAGTGGACCCATGTCCACACCCCAAACCACCACCAACATCCCTGCAGGTGGTCCCAACACGGTCATGCAAACCTTCATAAGCTAGTTACCACCACCCATATTGACCAGTCAAGTTGTCCCACCTGTAATACATGGGGGTAGTGTGCCTTCCACTCACATTGTCCCACTTGGTGTGCATGGGGGCAGTGTCCCTTCCACCTACACTACCCCTCCTGTCAGAAATGGGGGCAGTGGCCCTTCCACCTACACTGCCCCTCTCACCACACTTGGGGGTACTGGCCTATCCACAATGGTGCCATAAGTACCCCCAGTTATGCAGGTGCATCATGTCCCTACAAACCCCACCACCATGGCTGTACCATCTCACATCAACCTTGGGTCAAACCTTCCTTTCATGGCATGTCTCAACTTTCCTGACTTGGCTTGGTTAACAAATGAGCCTATCTGCCATCAAACTTTTTGGCCTCCCATGCCAACCAAACTTCCCTCAGACATTCCCAAGTTTGAAGGGAAGGAAAGGGAGTTCCCCCAAAACCACATCATGGCGTTTCACCTATGGTGCTCATCAAACATCATCATAGATGATTCAATTAAACTCCGACTGTTCCAACGTACCCTCACAGGTGCTGCAGCCAAGTGGTACATTGAGCTACCGCAAGCTAAGTACCTGGATTTCAACTCCCTGGCTTTCATGTTCCTGCAATATTTCCAACTCTACATTAGATACGACGAAGGGGTGGAGATCTTGTTATCTTGACGCTAGAATACTGCAACCCATATAACTGACCACATCCATGAGTGGCGGTGATGCCGTAGTTTGTGCAAGATCCAACTTGATGACATGATCTTCTTGGATTGGTTCCTAAAAACTTTGCTACCACATATAGCAAAGGACGTCGCATCCAAAGGTCAACAATTTGAAGAGGAGGCCATCTTGAAATCCCAATAGTTTGATATGATCAATGCATAGTCTAGATACCTTTACACTGTCATTCCAGATGCTCCCCGTGCGGGCACTTTCTACCGGGATGCACCAGGGGCATCCCATGCTGTAGATGGCATCATAGGTTCTGTCTCTCACCAACCACAGCACCATATGACACCACCTATAATACCACCACAACTAAGCAACACCCCTAGTGTTGCGTGCCAAAACCAAACTTTGAACTACGCAAGAATGTTGTCCTAGTCCAGAGCCACAACTTCTTATGCACAACCTGCGCCACTGCAGCAGGCCCAGGCATTAGCTTGGCCAACACAGCAATACACAAAGAAAATGCCCATATTTGTGGCACCGACACCCACCCAAGTCTACTATGCACCACTAGTGTAAGCTGTTCAAGCCCCTGCCCCTGCTCCACCTGCTCCATTGGGACAGGTGTTTGCACAGCAGAACTGTCCCAACCAGCCAGCCCCTAATAACCAATAAGGGAAAGCCAGGAATAACCGACCCTGAAACCAAGGCAACATCCAACCACAGGGAGGTGGTCAACAACCGAATCCTCCCAACAATGCCACGGTGAACCAGCTAGCCCAAAATCCTCAAGGACCAATTGCACCAAGACGCAATGCTCCGTTGCGTACAAATCAACCATGCACACTATGTGAGGTCTACGGGCACTACGCATTCAAGTGTCCCTTCATGGGTCATGCTAAATAGGCCATTAGAAACAAGGTTCAACATGCCACCAATGAAACAGACCAAGCCCGACCCAACCCGAAACCACCGAGACCTCCTCCTATGGTGCTCTAAAACCCATTACCAGTCCAAGGATTGCTGGCAATTGCACCCCCTCCCCAACCCAATCCCAACTCTCCGACGGCAGAAACAGGTGTCCACCACCTGCTAGCTATGACAACTGAAGAGGTCAATTTACAAACCAGACAAAATCAGTACAGAACCAACACTGAACCCGCTGACACATCAACGACATCTACGTCCAAAAAAGTGAATGTACCTCTTTAGTTACCCCCTTTTCCTGTGCTCCTCCATATGCCATGTTATCCCTAAAGTTGAACCCCGAATGCTAGGGTCAAGCTTAGAGAAATATTAAATTTTGGTTTAATGGGTAACTAAGTTGATAGAGTGCTGGAGGTACAACAGTACAGAGATCAGGCTAGGTTTAAAGATCAAACAGTAGGAAATGTATCATTGTAAATTACAGTAATAGGAAAGACTACGAGCATGAATTTCTAAAGAATGAATCTGGTTCTACAAGAGGACATTTAAAGGTAATTGCACATCATTATAAGAATCTTGTAATGGATTATTAAGACCAAACACAAGATAAAATCATAACTAGATACAATTCATGTATAAAAGCAAAACAAGCTCATGATTATAATCATTTCAAAGCATCCATCCTACATAAAGAGAAACAAAGTGCATACATGCCCTACCAATACCATCTCAGCCCTTGGCTAGAACTCCTCTCTTCCTCCCTTCTACCTCCTTTCGAGTATCTCCGTTTTCTCTTATATAACATTTGGATCATTTACATCCATATTTCTAATACCATGCCTTGCGCCTCAAGATAGGCAATGCATTGATTAGGAAATTATTACATGGGATTTGAATAAGGAATTTAGTACAACTGAATGCACTATTGTAGAAGAGATATTCAATACGTTCTTGCCAGATCACACTCAGAAACCTCCTACTTGAATCGATTTCAACATCTGCGCTTATGATTTCTTATGGTCGCATTAATCTATTGACACAAAGTGTCATGTGATAAGGCAATATAACTGTTTTATCTTTTAAATGTAACATATTCTCAACAAGACACTTGGAAAAGATCAAAGTCATGAACTGAGCTGAGCATATTAATTTGATGCTGTTGAATTGTCCATTACTTGCACTAAGGAGATGATTCGACCAGATCTTTGACCAAAGATCCACGTCCATTCTAGATGACCTGGGTATGATCTGAGTAGCACATAACCGTCACAAACCTTGAATCTCCAGATCCTATGTGTCCATTTTCCAACAGAACACTTGGAAATATCATAACCTTCAAAATCGAAAAAGGAACTAAACCACCAGAACTAGGAGCACAATCATGCCATATATAATTTTGAACCGCATCATGGTGCCTCTTATATCTTTGTGCTTTTCATTTTGAGTTGATGGGATGATAAGAAATCCCAGCAGTAAGTAGAGGATAGTTGGTACAATAGCTATCAAAAGTATAAATTTATTTACATCAGGCTGCAGAAAATCTTGATAAATAGTCAAAAACATGGCACCACTCAACCCAAGCTAAGAATTTAATATACCCATCGCTCTGCCCTGATGATCATCAAAGTTTTCCACATTGGTCATCATGTAGGCCGTGTCAACCCAACCATCTCCACCGGTTCCCAAAGCCACATACAAGCACAACATCCATATAGATCTTGGAGTGTCACCTGCAATTATCATCCACATCAGACCATAGCCAAATATCCTCAAAAGTGCCCCAATGTGCACAGTGACCCATGGCAGGTAAAAGTTGTAAAAACAAAAAGCCAGAAGCCAGAGCAACAACAACTCCAAAGTCTTTAGCAGCTCCAATATTGTCAATCTGATCTTGAGTATAGTGAAACTTCATTTTTATATGCCCATTATAAACAACCTAAGTGTATGTTAACCCACTACATCCCATGATGATCATTGCCGCTGACAGAGAACACCATCTATAAAAATGCAGGCAATGCCTTTTTCTTCTTGAATCAGTCATGAAATTTCCATTTTTCTTTGGTGATAATGTCATTTTCATGTGAAGTTGAGAAGATCCACATGAACGAAAAAAGATGGAAATTGTATTGTCTTCAGATGGCATTCTAATTGGCTTGGGCTTGCTGAGAAAAATTATTTATAATAGCAAGTCCACTACCTCCACCACTCATAACCACAATATTGACAAGCCAAAATTCAACCGCAATGAGACATTCCCAAACTGTGATATTAAGAATGTTCTGGGCCTCACTATGTTCATTTATATTATGAGGCGCTGATGATTCCACCAATTCTTTCAGTGTCATGAAAGAAGACTCAACCACATACTGCACAATAGAATCAACTGTAGAAATTGTACTATAAAACCTTTTTAGGGTAGCTTAAAGCTTTGAGAAAAGTATGTTAAGACAATGAACCTTTTACCTCTCCTCCATAAATGCATAAAACTGTGGGATCAATTGAGGGCCACCTTAGATGAAACCATTCTGTGTGCTACCAGAAACTTATAACTTTTGTTGGAGCAGATCTGATGACAACATCTAGCTTCGTCTAGGGATGGCATGCTCCTTGTGAGTTGGCAAGAACAATTTGACCCGTGCCTTTCCAATCCATCACTGCAACCAGTGTTTTGTCTCCATTGGGATGGAGTATTTATATCTTATTCCTAACCTATTCCAAACCTTGAAAGCCTGCTCTTCTTATACTGCAAACTTATAGCACACTATAAATTCAAACTGCTCACACTGCAAACTTAAGGAAACGCTTGAAGCATCAAGCTTATTTATCCACACTATCTATACTAACCAAAACTACAACTTTGGTCAAGTAAAATCATGCTTCTAGTGAAGCCATGCAAACATTCCATCAACCAACCAAAACTTGCTTCTAACTTTGAGCATATACACAATAAAAAATATTGAAAAGCATAACTCATACTCACCTCCATCAAAATCTGTTTCTAAGAAATTAATGATAGAAGATTTATTGAACTATTGAATCTAAATAACTTGCAACAGGATCATAAAAATGACCAAAAATGACCTCTTCCTGTTGCTTGCCTTCTATGAATCCAAGCTGACTGATTTCTGAAAAGTATTGCTCAACTGATGAGGACTGGATGAACAGTTCTAGTAATTCTTTGTCGCTGCCTTCCTCAAAACCCAATCGATTACTGCCAAAGAGTAGATCATTGTTGAAAATATCAACAAAGGATGATGTAGAAATATGGTGCTCAAGAGTTTCCATTGAGTATTTCTCTCCTCTTTCTTTCTCATGGGTGTCACTGTCACATATAGCATCATAATTGAAGGGTTCGATAGGTGTTTGAAAAAACTGCTCTTCTTCATCAAAATACCTATCATACTTAGGATGGTCTTTATGAATTACTAAATTTTGAATATCAGTAACCTTTGGTTCATGATATTCTTCAATTTGTTGGTTGACATTTGATGAAGAAGAAAATAGAATAGATTGATTTGGTAATTTCTCATCATCAGATTTAGAACTGGCATACACCGGTTGATTGTTGAAAAAATAAATATATATATATATATATATATATTCATAATTCCTTTCTTCATCATCTGAATATTCATCATAAATAGGCTGATAAAAAACATCATGAAGAGTATTTTCTTGACTCTCCAAATTTTCCAAAAGAATGTGTGAAATTTCATCATTAAATATTTGACCTTCAAAACTTTCTGAAATTTGAACTTTATAAAATTTCACTTCATGAGTTTCTTGGAAGGATGACAGCGCATGAGAAACTTGATCGATTTTCAAAAGTGAAGACTTCAGTTCTATAATGCTATCATCAGTTTTCATAATAGAATTTTGAAACTTTTCCTCATGTAAAACATAATTAATAGAAGAAACAACATATAACGAGTCTGCTTCCTCATTTTCTTCACCAAATTCAGAATCCACAGCTTATTCATTATCCATTTCTAGATCATGTTTATGGGAAGACACATCATCTTGAATATCATTAGAGAACTGATGAATATTGTGAGGAACAATTTCTTCTTTATCTATATCTTCAGTCTCATTATGCAATTCATACTCACAACAATTTTCAAATAAAAACTCAGCTGAAAAGTACCTTTTATAGTGCTTATGGAATATTGTGTGAAAATCCTTCAAGGATGAAATACTGGAAGGATGTAATGAGAAATACCATTCACATGCATCACCGTCCAATGAATACATGAACATATTCATACGAACATCCTCGTGCTGTAGATCTAGCAGATTCATGCATTCATGGAACTTGATGAGGTGATCAGCAGGATTATCTTCTCTCCTTTCTCTGAAGATAGGTAGAAAATCTCCCCATTCTTTCATACTTGGTACTAGATGTGGGAAATCGGGAACTATAGAAAAGTCAAGAGGTGTAAACCTCTGATCCATAATGGCCTTCATTCGATCTTGTGATGGCATTCTGGATCCTCAACAAATGGACTCACCTCTGAATTCTTTGGAGTCACCCGGTGAAGAAATTTGTAGCCACTATGTCACCAGCCTTTGTTCACCATCAAAGTCTGGATATATTTGTTGTCATATAGTCCAGGGAAGTATGTCTTCATTCCTCCGTCCCCGTCAATGGCGCCAGAAGATGTTATCCCTAAAGCTGAACCCCAACTGCTAGGGTCAAGCTTAGAGAAATCTTAAATTTTGGTTTAATGGGTAATTGAGTTGATAGGGTGCTGGAGGTATAACTGTACAGAGATCAGGATAGGTTTAAAGATCAAACAGTAGGAAATGTATCATTGTAAAATACAATAATAGGAAAGACTACGAGCATGAATTTATAAAGAATGAATTTGAGTCTACAACAGGACATTTAAAGGTAATTGCACATCATTATAAGAATCTTGTAATGGATTATTAAGACCAAACACAAGATAAAATCATAACTAGATACAAATCATGTATGAAAGAAAAACAAGCTCATGATTATAATCATTTCAAAGCATCCATCCTACATAAAGAGAAATAAAGTGCATACATGCCCTACCAATACCATCTCAGCCCTTGGCTAGAACTCCTCTCTTCCTCCCTTCTACCTCCTTTCGAGCATCTCAGTTTGCTCTTATATAACATTTGGATCATTTACATTCAAATTTCTAATACCATTCCTTGCGCCTCGAGATAGGCAATGCACTGATTAGGAAATCATTACATGGCATTTGAATAAGGAATTTAGTACAGTTGAATGCACTATTGTAGAAGAGATATTCAATACGTTTCTGCCAGATCATACTCATAAACCTCCTTCTTGAATCGATTTCAACATCAACGCTTATGATTTCTTATGGTCACCTTAATCTATTGACACAAAGTGTCATGAGTTAAGGCAATATAACTATTTTATCTTTTAAATGTAACATATTCTCAACAAGACACCTGGAAAAGATCAAAGTCAGGAACTGAGCTGAGCATATTAATTCGATGGTGTTGAACTGTCCATTACTTGCGCTAAGGAGAGGATTCGACCAGATATTTGACCAAAGATCCATGTCCATTCTAGATGAACTGGGTATGATCTGAGTAGCACATAACCATCACAAATCTTCAATCTCCAGAGCCTATGTGTCCATTCTCCAACAGAGCACCTGAAAATATCATAACCTTCAAAATCTGAAAAGGAACTGAACCACCGGAACTAGGAGCACAATCATGCCATATATAATTTTGAACCGCATCATGGTGCCTCTTATATCTTTGTGCTTTTCATTTTGAGTTGATGGGCTGATAAGAAATCCCAGTAGTAAGTAGAGAACAGTTGGTATAACAGCTATCAAAAGGATAAGTTTATTTACATCAGGCTGTAGAAAATCTTGATAAATAGTCAAAAACATGGCACCACTCAACCCAAGCTGAGAATTTAATATACCCATCTCTCTGCCCCGATGATCGTCAAAGTTTTCCACACTGGTCATCATGCAGGCTGTGTCAACCCAACCATCTCCACCGGTTCCCAAAGCCACATACAAGCACAACATCCATATAGATCTTGGTGTGTCACCTCCAATTGTCATTCACATCAGACCATAGCCAAATATCCTCAGAAGTGTCCCAATGTACATAGTGACCCATGGTGGGTAAAAGTTGTAAAAACAAAAAGCCAGAAGCTAGAGCAACAACAGCTCCAAAGTCTTTAGCAGCTCCAATATTATCAATCTGCTCTTGATTATAGTGAAACTTCATTTTTATATGCCCACTATAAACAACATAAGTGTATGTTAACCCACCACATCCCATGATGATCATTGCCGCTGACAGAGAAAACCATCTATCAAAACGCAGGCAATGCCTTTTCCTTCTTGAATCAGTCATGAAATTTCCATTTTTGTTTGGTGATAACCTCATTTTCATGTGAAGTTGAGAAGATCCACATGAACAAAAAAGATGGAAATTGTATTGTCTTCAGATGGTATTCTAATTGGCCTGGGCCTGCTGAGAAAAAATATTTATAATAGCAAGCCCACTACCTCCACCACTTATAACCACAATATTGACAAGCCAAAAGTCAACAGCAATGAGACATTTCCAAACTGTGAGATCAAGAATGTTCTGGACCTCACTATGTTCATTTATATTACGAAGCGCAGATGATTCCACCAATTCTTTCGGTGTCATGAAAGAAGACTCAGCCACAGACTGCACAATAGAATAAGCTGTAGAAATTGTACTATAAATCCTTTTTAGGGTATCCCGAAGCTTTGAGAAAAGTATTTTAAGACGATGAACCTTTTGCCTCTCCTCCACAAATGCATAAAACTGTGGGATCAATTGAGGGCCACCTTAGATGAAACCATTCTGTTTGCTGCCAGAAACTTATAACTTTTGTTGGAGCAGATCTGATGACAACATCTGGCTTCGTTTGGGGTTGGCATGCTCCTTGTGAGCTGCCAAGAACAAGTAGACATGTGCCTTTCCAATCCATCACTGCAACTAGTGTTTTGTCTCCATTGGGATGGAGTCTTTATATCTTATTCCTAACCTATTCCAAACCTTGAAATCCTGCTCTTCTTATACTGCAAACTTATAGCACACTATAAATTCAAACTGCTCACACTGCAAACTTAAGGAAATGCTTGAAGCATCAATATTTTTTATCCACACTATCTATACTAACCAAAACTACAACTTTGGTAAAGTAAAATCATGCTTCCAGTGAAGCCATGCAAAAATTCCATCAACCAACCAAAACTTGCTTCTAACTTTGAGCATATACACAATCAAAAATATTGAAAAGCATAACTCATACTCACCTCCATCGAAATATATTTCTAAGAAATTAATGATAGAAGATTTATAGTTCACTATTGAATCTAAATAACTTACAATAGGATCATAAAAATGACCAAAAATGACCTCTTCCTTTTGCTTGTCTTCTATGAATCCAAGTTGACTGATTTCTGAAAAGTATTGTTCGACTGATGAGGACTGGATGAACAATTCTAGTAAATATTTTTCACTGCCTTCCTCAAAACCCGATCGATTACTATCAAAGAGTAGATCATTGTTGAAAATATCAACAAAGTCTGATGTAGAAATCTGGTGCTCAAGAGTTTCCATTGAGTATTTTTCTCCTCTTTCTTTCTCATGGGTGTCACTGTCACATATAGCATCATAATTGAAGGGTTCGATAGGTGTTTGAAAAAAATGCTCTTCTTCATTAAAATACCTATCATAGTTAGGTTGATATTTATGAATTCCTAAATTTTGAATATCAGTAACCTCTGGTTCATGATTTTATTCAATCTGCTGGTTAACATTTAATGAAGAAGAAAATATAACAAACTGATTTGGTAATTTCTCATCATCAGATTTAGAACTGGCATATACCGGTTGATTGTTCAAAAATTCAATATATATATATATATATAGAATTCCTTTCTTCATCATCTGAATATTAATCATAAATAGGCTGATAAAAAACATCATGAAGAGTATTTTCTTGACTCTCCAAATTTTCCAAAAGAGTGTGTGAAATTTCATCATTAAAGATTTGACCTTCAAAACTTTCTGAAATTTGAACTTTATAAAATTTCACTTCATGAGTTTCTTGGAAGGATGACATCGCATGAGAAACTTGATCGGTTTTCAAAAGTGAAGACTTCAGTTCTATAATGCTATCATCAGTTTTCATAATAGAATTTTGAAACTTTTCCTCATGTAAAACATAATTAATAGAAGAAATGACATATAACAAGTCTGATTCCTCATTTTCTTCAGCAAATTCAGAATCCACAGCTTCTTCATTATCCATTCCTAGTTCATGTTTATGGGAAGACACATCATCTTGAAGATCATTAGAGAACTGATGAATATTGTGAGGAACAATTTATTCTTTATCTATATCTTCAGTCTCATTATGCAATTCATACTCCTCACAACAATTTTCAAATAAAAACTCAGTTGAAAAGTACCTTTTACAGTGCTTATGGAATACTGTGTGAAAATCATTCAAGGATGAAATACTGGAAGGAGGTAATGTGAAATACCATTCACGTGCATCACCATCCAATGAATACATGAAAATATTCATACGAACATCCTCGTGCTGTAGATCTAGCAGATTCATGCATTCATGGAACTTGATGAGGTGATCAGCAGGATTATCTTCTCTCCTTTCTCTGAATATATGCAGAAAATCTCCCCATTCTATCATACTTGGTACTAGATGTGGGAAACTAGGAGCTGTAGAAAATTCAAGAGGTGCAAACCTCCGAGCCACAATGGCCTTCATTTGATCCTGTGATGGAATTTTGGATCCTCAACAAATGGAATCGCCTCTGAATTCTTTGGAGTCACCCGGTGAAGAAATTTGTAGCCACTATGTCACTAGCCTTTGTTCACCATCAAAGTATGGATATATTCGTTGTCATATAGCCCAAGGAAGTATGTCTTCATTCCTCCATCTGTGGCAATGACGCCAGAAGATGTTATCCCTAAAGTCGAACCCCGATTGCTAGGGTCAAGCTTAGAGAAATCTTAAATTTTGGTTTAATGGGTAACTGAGTTGGTAGAGTGCTGGAGGTATAAAAGTACAAAGATCAAGCTAGGTTTAAAGATCAAACAGCAGGAAATGTATCATTGCAAAATACAGTAATAGGAAAGACTACAAGCATGAATTTATAAAGAATGAATCTGGTTCTGCAACAGGACATTTAAAGGTAATTGCACATCATTATAAGAATCTTGTAATGGATTATTAAGACCAAACACAAGATAAAATCATAACTAGATACAATTCATGTATAAAAGCAAAACAGGCTCATGATTATAATCATTTCAAAGCAGCCATCCTACATAAAGAGAAACAAAGTGCATACATGCCCTGCCAATACCATCTCAGCCCTTGGCTAGAACTCCTCTCTTCCTCCCTTCTACCTCCTTTCGAGCATCTCAGTTTTCTCTTATATAACATTTGGATCATTTAAATTCAGATTTCTAATACCATTTATTGTGCCTCGAGATAGGCAATGCACTGATTAGGAAATCATTACATGGCATTTGAATAAGGAATTTAGTACAACTGAATGCACTATTGTAGAAGAGATATTCAATACGTTTCTGCTAGATCATACTTAGAAACCTCCTTCTTGAATTGATTTCAACATTAGCGCTTATGATTTCTCATGGTCGCCTTAATCTATTGACACAAAGTGTCATGAGATAAGGCAATATAACTGTTTTATCTTTTAAATGTAACATATTCTCAACAAGACACCTGGAAAAGATCAAAGTTTGGAACTGAGCTGAGCATATTAATTTGATGGTGTTGAATTGTCCATTACTTGCGCTAAGGAGAGGATTCAACCAGATATTTGACCAAAGATCCACGCCCATTCTAGATGACCTGGGTATGATCTGAGTAGCACATAACCATCACAAATCTTCAATCTCCAGAGCCTTTGTGTCCATTTTCCAATAGAACACCTAGAAATATCATAACCTTCAAAATCGGAAAAGGAATGAACCACCGAAACTAGGAGCACAATCATGCCATATATAATTTTGAACCACATCATGGTACCTATCATATCTTTGTGCTTTTCATTTTGAGTTGATGGGCTGATAAGAAATCCTAGCAGTAAGTAGAGAATAGTTTGTACAACAGCTATCAAAAGGATAAATTTATTTACATCAAGCTGTAGAAAATCTTGATAAATAGTCACAAACATGGCGCCACTCAACCCAAGCTGATACTTTAATATACCCATCGCTCTACCCCAATGATCATCAAATTTTTCCACACTGGTCATCATGCATGCCGTGTCAACCCAACCATCTCCACCGGTTCCCAAAGCCACATACAAGCATAGCATCCATATATATCTTGGAGTGTCACTTGCAGTTGTCATCCACATCAGACCATAGCCAAATATCCTAAGAAGTGCCCCAGTGTACACAGTGACCCATGGCGGGTAAAAGTTGTAAAAGCAAAAAGCCAAAAGCCAGAGCAACAACAGCTCCAAAGTCTTTAGCAGCTCCAATATTGTCAATCTGCTCTTGATTATAGTGAAACTTCATTTTTATATGCCCACTATAAACATCATAAGTGTATGTTAACCGACTGCATCCCATGATGATCATTGCCCCTGATAGAGAAAACCATCTATCAAAACGCAAGCAATGCCTTTTTCTTCTTGAATCAGTCATGAAATTTCCATTTTTCTTTGGTGATAATATCATTTTCATGTGAAGTTGAGAAGATCCACATGAACGAAAAAAATGGAAATTGTATTGTCTTCAGATGGCATTCTAATTGTCCTGGGCTTACTGAGAAAAATGATTTATAATAGCAAGCCCACTACCTCCACCACTCATAACCACAATATTGACAAGCCAAAAGTCAACCGCAATGAGACATTCCCAAACTGTGAGATCAAGAATGTTCTAGGCCTCACTATGTTCATTTATATTACGAGGTGCAGATGATTCAACCAATTCTTTAAGTGTCATGAAAGAAGACTCAGCCACAGACTACACAATAGAATCAGCTGCAGAAATTGTACTATAAATCCTTTCTAGGGTAGCTTGGAGCTTTGAGAAAAGTATGTTAAGATAATGAACCTTTTGCCTCTCCTCCATAAATGCATAAAATTGTGGGATCAATTGAGGGCCACCTTAGATGAAACCATTCTTTGTGCTACCAGAAACTTATAAATTTTGTTGGAGCAGATCTGATGACAACACACCAGGTTTCCAACAATTCCATGGATAGAGCTATTGTTAGCTACAACGTCGCGGATGATTTGGTCCAAACACCTACCGGCATGTCTGCTCTTGAGGTACTCAAAAATTTCCTTACACAGTAGAAATCCTTACTAGCCTCCCTTGGTTCCATGGACCTCTCTGACTCCAAGTTGATTCCATTCGACATAGAGAATGGAGAACCATGGATGCCATCAACCATTGCCTTCCAAATCCCGGTGTCTATCTAGAATTTGGTTGTGCACCGATGCATAGTGTATGAGGGGGCATCCACGTGCATTATGTCTACCCTAGTCTAGGTAGAAGCTTGGATCCCCAATTCTCCAACCATCCTCTACTACTCTATGGGCTTATGATGGCCATCCCACTAGAGCCCAAGGAATCCTCCCCCATGTCCCCATCACATTAGCCGAAAAATAGTACTGATTGACATAGAGGTTGTCAATGCTCAATTGGACTATAACCTTCTCCTTGAAAGAAGTTATATGTACACCATGAGAGTCGTAGCATCAACTGTTTTCCATCTCATGATGTTCCCCCACGAAGGGAAAATTGTGATGATTGATCAACTAACTTATCACGATCCGTAAGGGCTAACAACACCCACCAACTTTATCACTATGATTAACACCATCGATCCGCAAGGGCTAACTACACTCGCCAATGTTATCCCTGTGGTCAACACCATGGTTGACAACATACCAGCCTCCCCATTGTTGAATGTGCGCCCTGGGTTGTTTGCCGATACCACCATGACAAATTTTTTCCCCTTAGTGTCACCACCACTGACACCAAATGAGACTGCAGATTTGTGCATGCTCTCATCTAGCACTGCTGCACCCAAACAACAATAGCAGCCGTAACCCCAACCCCAACCAAAACACCATCCGCAGCCACAACACCATCAACAGTCGCAGCATCATCAGCAGCCGCAACATCATCCACAGTCGCAGCATCATCCGTAGCCGTAGCATTATGCACAGCTGCGAGCACAACCTCAACCCCACATGCAATCATCAGGGAGTTATCTAGTCTCCTCCCCAGTCCACAGAATTCCCTTCCTCTTTCCCCCGCCTAGTGTCATGAGCAAGCCAGTAATGGCCACCTTAAACTTACCCAACTTTACATTGGGAATTATCGTGTGGTATCTTGATCCACCAGCTCAACTACCTATGCCCCAGGTAGTCTTAACCCCCATGCAACCCATTTATCTCGAATCACATCCTCCCCCCGGCTCGTAAAAACCAACCACCGCACCCGCACCCACACCGCCCCACCCAAAAAGCGCCAAGGGAAAAAACGAGAAATATACCGCTGAACTTCGAAAGATCCTGCCTTGCACCGTCTACGAAGAATAGGGCCATCCAACTCAAAAATTCCCTGAGATTCCCATAATTTGCATGCATTTGGATGCCATGGATACAATGAAAAACCTCCCCATGGTTGAACTTCCAAGCGGGCTAATAGTGAGAAATAAGTCATTGAGAAAAAACCATGCTTGCGCCCTCTGCGGTTTGTATGGACACTAATCTCACCACTGCCAAGACTTGTCCGAGTTTTGATTGGATTTATCCAACCTTCGTTAACATTCCCTTGAATCTGAGATCACCCTAATCGAAGAAGTTCACCCCCCACCTCCTTCTTCAGACACCATGTCCATTTACATGATGTCCTGTTCTACCAACCCTCTTGTCTCCACCACCAATGACGGTCCATCAGACCTGTCTCTTTGTTGCTTCCATAATTATGAGGAGATACTTGAAGCCTTAAATGCCCCGGAATACCCATGGGATGACATGCACCATCGCTCATTCTTCCTCCCCGAAGAACTTGTGTCGCAGTCTGACCAATTTTCTATGGAAACCAAAGATTTCATTCATGGGAAAGTCGACTGGTTCAAAAACCCCATTCTGGCACCAGACGTCTTCAAAGAAGGGAACATGGCCAACATCTTTCCAACCATCAAATTCAACATCTCAACCAATCCTGAGGTTGTTGAAGAAATCATGCTGGGGGCATCCTACTCCCTGGAAGAAGTCGCTGCCTACAAAGCTCTCTTCTAAGAATTCCATGACATCTTTGCTTGGTCCTACACTGAAATGACCGGATTGGATCCATCCATCATGGAACACCACATCGACACATGGCCTAAGGTGGCCCTCGTGCGCTAAAAGCAACGGCCCATCCATCCTTCCAAAGTGGCCGTGGTCAAAGCTGAAATAGAGAAGCTACGCACAGGCGGCTTCATTTACCCCATTGCGTACACCACTTGGGTTTCGAATCATGTTCCCATGAATAAAAAACAAAGTACCATCTGGGTTTGCACAGAATTCCACAATCTAAATTGGGCATGTCCCAAAGACAACCTCCCAACACCCTTCATCGATTAGATTATCGATGCATGCATCGGACATGAGGTCTTTTCCTTCATGGATGGGTTTTCCAGATATAACCAAATCCATATCCCGAAAGAAAATCATTACAAGACTGCATTCACAACCCCATGGGGCACATTCACCTATCAAGTAATGCCCTTTAGTCTAAAGAACGCTGGAGCCACCTTCCAGCGTGCCATGACACACTGCTTCCGCGACCTCATCCACATCATGTTGGTCTATCTTGACAACCCCATTGCGCGGTCATGGAAGCAAGCACAACACATAGATGACTTGTGGCAAACCTTTATGCGGTGTTGTAAGTATAGGATCTACTTAAACCCTTTCAAGTGTGTTTTCTATGTCCCAATGGGCCGTCTCCTAGGGTTCATCGTGTCACACAAAGGAATGGCCGCTGATCCCCTGGAAATCCAAACCACTTTCCCTCTAATGTCACCTCTTTAAGTGACTTGTAGTTCATCTTGTAATATAGTCCTATCCCTTTTTGTTTTACAACATTTTTACCACAAATTAGAAACCCCCCATTTAGGGGCAACACCATTAGCTACTGGTTCAGATTCACCCGGAGCCTATTCGAGACACCCCTCACACAACTGGGCTCAAATTTCTATCTTCTAACGAGACCATCATCTCATGTTTAACAAGTAATTTTTGGGACCACTTCCCAAAAGTTACCTCAGTTTATGAGCCACATCATTGTGATGTAAGTGTCTCTGGACCTGCACTTGCATTACACTTGCCTTCTGCCAACCATGTGAGTTCCTGGGCCACCGCCTGAAATGCACATCATTTTACTTCAGCATATAACTGTCTAATCCGTCCACCACACCTTACGCGGGTCTCCGGGCCTCTACCTGGAGGATGGATCATTTCTTTTGCATGAATTTGGCACATAACTACCTCCAGACTTGCACTCACATCACATGTAGTCAAGTCCATCCACCACAACTCACACACAACTCTCCTGACCTCTATCCGAGAGCCACCTTGATTTGTGTGCCACTGCTGCACCGATTCATGTGCCTCTATCGTGATCTATCCCGTGTATGTCCAAGAGCCACCTGCTCCATCCATACTGCATGGATGTTCTTTGGACCATTGTTTGTTGTCGTGACATGGGGGCACCTTTAGTGCCCCCTCGATCGGTTGACCATAATGGAGTTTCTTTAGAGCTCTTTTATGACTCCTAAAAGAATGAAAAGATTGCCAAGTGCAGCTGCTTCCTTTTCCACTCATTAAAGTATAGGAAAGGGCATCTACATCATCTTGTTTATCTCCTTTTGCGGACTATGTAGACCATCAAATGAAAAGGACCACCTTGGCACATTCAAGCCAAGACCGGTCCCCTTTGCATACTTTTATGCTTTCTCAAGCAGAGGGGCCGAACTTTATGAAAAAGTTCACCATGGGTTGTCGTTAAGCTCTTTTCTAGCCTTCTCATCAAGAAAAGATTGTTGAACAAACTTGGTTTCGTTCATTCTCGTAAAAGTATCTGAATGATCGTCCAATCAGTATGGGTTTAAGATTTTCTGGACTAACTGGACTACCAACGGTAAAGAAGTATCCCATCCCCTAAAAGGATGGGAGAGCTCTCCTGTGTATACTTTTATCCTTTTTCAGGCACAGGAGACTACCAACGAAAAAGATCCCCCACTGGAGTCTTCTTCATTCTTCGAGACTCTTTAAAATTGAAAGCACCATCAAGCATTTACTTTCTTGGGATCGCCAAAATTCCATGAGATCATACCACAACGGTGTCTTTAGACACCACCCCACAGATAATAGTTTAGTAGCATTCCCACTTTGGGTCACCTTTGTTCAGAGTACTCTACAATGTGTCTTCCTTGGATCCCATCAATACCAAAAATGTCTACCTCCCCCAAGTATTTCCCGTCTACAGTGACATTCCTAGTATTACAGCTATGATCCCTTTCCCATGAGTCAGTTTCATTTGTTTCCTAGTCTGCCCTACCGTCATACTTTGAACAAAGGAATTTTGAGTCTACTACACCTCCTCTGCCCCTGTTCAACTCCTTCCCTTCCACCCCCCGCACAATTCAGTGGGTCAGTCTGCATATTGTCTCACATCTTTCGATTATCTCCCTCGCGCTTTTGGTTAAGGAAACACCATTTCCTTGACCGGGGGTAGGTCTCCCTCTGTCGACGACAACACATGTATTCCAAAGGATAGACCCAGAGGTCCCTGTATCCTGGTTTCATTAACCTCATTGATGAGTTCCTTGGACCACTTGAGAGGAGTCCTTAGTGCCTCTCGAGATGGTTGTTTCTCATGTGCTCGACTCCAGTTGCATCATCGCATCGTTGAGATTCGTACAGGGTATTGGTCAGTGCAGTATTTGGTCGAAGAACCCAGATGTCACCTGACTCTAGCACATTGATGAGTCTATTTGAGGGACCCCAATAGGATTATGTCCCTTATGATTTCCAGGTTGTGTTGGAGACAGGGTTCATAAGCCCCAGCAGTGCTTTTATATAGATTTATGATTGATGCAACATATTTGTACCATAGAGACTCTAACTCTTCATCAGTGAGTCCATATAGCTATGTACCGTTCCAGATCCAGCAGGCCATTAGTCATGAAGATATAACATTCCATGAGAATGCCATGGGTCCAATGTAGTAGTTCTTCATATCAATATTGTATTCAACCTCTCATTGAGGAAACCATTATTGTAACAACAGTTGTACATGATCAACTCTTGCATTATAGAGCTTAGATCACATTGATCATTTGACATTGTTATGAGCATGGGGATGCCCACCTCATCCATATACATGTCACACATTATTTGTATCTCCCCATTGATGGGAACCATATTAATACAAAAACCAAAATCCACCATGCCCCAGCCCAGGAAGCACCACCACTCCCCAAGAAAATCCTATGATGTCTGTTGGCCATACGATGAGATCCTACTCTCGCACATCAAGGGGCAATCTATTCACCCAAAAAATCCCTCACTCAACTCTACATGGCCCACACCACCCAAGGACACCCACACACGACCCTCATTTGACCCCATTTGACCCCCACACCCTCAAAAAGGCTTAAAAATGTGCAAAAGGGCTTAAAAACCCCTAAAAAGAGCTAAAATAACTCTCATAGGGGCTAAAACCTCCAAAAAGGGGCTAAAGCCCCTAAAAGGAGCTTAAGACCCCCAAAAGAAGTAAAAATTGACCGAAAGGGGCTAAAAGCCCAAAAAAGGGGCTAAAGCCCCAACCAAGGGCTTAAAACCCTAAAAGTCTTGAGAAAAAGTATAAATAGAGGGGTGGGGATCACTCTCAAATCATTCCTTCCTTGCATACTGTTATGCTTTCCGAGTGAGTGCCTTGAGACCATTTGCCTCTCAAGCCATTCACTGTTCCTCTCATCCATTCTCCCATTGAGCCATAGCTCCCCCATTCTCAAGAGATGTGCTTCTCCAAGCTAGGGCATGGTGGCCCATTTCCATCCATAGAAGGTATAATCTTTGTTTTGTGTTGTTTATTTTAGTTTTTCTAACATATTTGCTTGCAGATCTATTTCTTAACATATACTTGCAGGTTTTCATGGTTTGCTTGCAGGTCTTTGGATGTTTCTAACAAGTTGTACGCAGGGTATTGGAGCTCAACTCATAACCTTGTGTGCAGAGGGGTTTTTTTTCTTTTCATTTGTGTTCTTCATTTGTGTTTCAGTCTATTTCCTTTCTGTTTTCTTTGCATCCACCACTAGGAACCCTACCCTTCCATCCTATAAACGGAAGGTAGCCATTCCTACTCTATAGCAAGGGAGAAACCCCTACTACAATGGGAATAATTTAGGACAGTCTTTGCTTCTTTGTGGGTAAGACATCAACGCAAAATAGAATCAACCCCCCTATGATATAAGGTATCTCCAATAATGAGGTAGTTTTTTGCATGTAAGCATAGTTTGCACCGTTCTTCCCATGAGAAGGCTGCAGGGCACTTCAGAGTCTGGAGATAGACAAGTATATCTCCCTACCAAGGGTCAAAGGTGGAAATAAAAAAGATGTGCTCATTTGGGAATGAGTCTTCTTAAATGGCTACATCTTCCTCAACCGAAAATTCTGTGATGAGCTCAGCAAAAGCTAAGGATTTTTTAGATTTGGCGAATGGGAAATCTAAGTCAAACTCCTGAAGAATGACTATCCATTTGTTGAATTTGCGTCCAACTATCTGTTGGGACAAAACATATTGGAAAGGATTAACATCTGCCACTACCATCGTGGTCCTCAGTAAGATGTAGTGACGCAACCTCTGAACAACATACACAGCTGCTAATGCTAACTTCTCGACATGGGAATACCTAAGTTCAGGGCCAGCTAAAGCATGACTAAGATAGTAGACGACATGCTCTTGGAGCTTATCATCCTCCTAGACTAGTACTACCCCTATGGTCGATTTAGATGTGGCTATATACAATATAAAGCACGAGAGTAATCTAGCAGGCGCAGTAATGGTGCCGACAACAAAGCTTTCTTTAATGGCTCGAATGCAAGTTGTGTGATTTCATCCCATACAAATGGGGTGTCCTGCTTCAACAGGCGCATGAAACCTTTAGTGATCTTGGTATAATTTACGATAAAATGTCGAAGGAAGTTGGACTTCCCTTGCAGGATTTGAAGCTTCCTAATGGAATGAGGAGCAGGAAAATTTACGATGGCCTCAACTTTCAAAGGATCCACCTGAATACCTTTGTTGGAAACATTGAATCCGAGCAGTCTCCCTGAATCAACACAGAAAACTCACTTATGGGGATTCAAGTCAATTTTGTAGTATCTGCATCGTTCGAAGATTAAACGCAAGTGATCTAGGTGATCGATCCTCTTATGAGAATGTGCTAGTAGATCATCAAGGTAGGGTTAGACAATAGATTTAATGTCATGAAAGGAAAAATTCATTGCCCACTAAAAGCTAGCCCCTGTATTTTTCAATCCAAAAGGCATTTTCTTGTACACAAATGTACCCCAAGGATAGATGAAAGTTGTTTTATGTTGGTCTTCTAGTTTAATTTGAATTTGATTATACCCGGAGAAACCATCCATAAATGAAAAGACTTCACTCCCCACACAGGCATCAATGATTTGATCTATGAATGGTGTGGGGTAGTTATCCTTAGGACATGCTTTGTTTAGATCGCGAAATTCAGTACAAACACGTATTGTCCCTTTCTTTTTGTCGACAGGAACGGGGTTGGATACCCATTCTGTCAAAACTATCGGGTAAATGAAACTGGCTTTCAATAGTTTTTCAACTTCAGTGTTAATAGTTGCCGCTTTCCGCGGATTGACAGGTCTAAGTTTTTGTCAAATAGGTTTGGCATCAAGATATGTTTGGATTTCATGCTCGACTATTGATGGATCTATTCCTGGCATCTCCTCATATGACTAGGAAAATACGTCATTGAATTCCTTAAACAAGGCTGTATAGATCGCAATCTCCTTCAGAGAACAGTTTGCACCGATGTGTACATTTTCCACAACGTTTGGGTTTACAGAGATGTTGATAGGAATAGTAGCGGAAATTTTTTCCATATTCCCCTCAACAAAGATTCCTTCCCTTGGTAAAGGATTAATAGGTGTATCAACATCACTTTCCAGTATCATATCAAACTCTTGGTTCTCATTCCTACTTAAATTTGGAAGAAAATAGGATCGATGGTGAAGATCTTTGCAGGTCTTATCTCATCTGCACATAGCTTCCAGAATGGCTTCATCAGAAGGAAAAACCATATCTAAGCAGTCTCTAGAATGCAAAGAGTTCTCTACCCAAGCAGGAAGATAGGATTCTTTCAGCTCCTCCGAGACTGTGAGAAGGACCGAAATGGGATCAACAGTGGTATGAATGATAGGTTGATAAGCTACTTTCACTGCCGATAAGGGCACTTCAGGTTCATGGTGTAAAGGAAGAACCCAAGGATCTTTTCTATCAACAACCGTTGCAATAGACTTCCCTACACTAGTAGAACCTAAATAATTAATTGGAGCTGGAAAATTGAATGTGCCCATCAATGATGCATACATTCCATCCCCTAAGCTCTATGAAGCAGGTTTAACCTGATCAACCAATGGCATGGTGGATTCATTAGTTTCTATGCAGTCCTTTCGAGTAAAACTAAGTTGGTCTACAGTAACCAACTTCCCTTCGTGCGAAAACACTACTACCCGAAGTACAGCCGATGCAATAGTAGACATGGCATAAGTCCAAATTCTCCCCAGGAGCAAGTTATAATACAAAGGTGCATCAATCACCTCTACCTCAATAGCCACTTCCTTCCCTACAAACTTTATTTCAAAAGCCGGTAGGATGCCATGTGGACGAAATGACCTTCCGTCAAAAGTAGTAAGTAGGGTGTTTGATGGAACTAGCTCTGGAGATCCAATAGCTTTCCAACAAGACAAGGACATGACACATGTGGAAGTTCCCTCATCGACAACTTCCCTTCCAATGGTTTTTTTTCCATGGATGACATCTATCGATAAGGCCACATGATAATATAGGTGAATTTTGACATCAGACAAATTAAACTTCGCCCTGAGGATCGATGAATCCATAGTACGTAAGGCTGCTAAGAGTGCATCTCACTGGGCAGGACAACTCTGTAACACCTCTAAATCCAGCATCACACAAGGGGTCTGGGATAAATCTTCAACTATAGAGTAGTTGGCTACAACCCTAGCATTGGGATTGTGCAAGGTTTTCTTGAAGAGACCTTTCGGTATCTTGGGCATAGGTTTGGCAGGTTTTTCAATAGTGAGAGGGTTGGAAGTTTCACCTATAGAATTACCCTTATCCAGAGCCTCTGTCTCATAGTTCTTGTTCCTAGTCTAGAGTAAAGTCTAGGATTGAACCATGTTGATATAGTTTGGGTCAGGAGCATTTGGGGTGCCCCCTGCTACATTTGAAGCTGAAGCAGAATTTTGTCCTTGGGGAAAAGGATCCTTCATGACAACCAGTTGTTGGCCTTTTAGCAGCTTCTGAGCTTGATCAATAATGGGACATTGATGGGTCAGGTGATCTTCCTAGCACAAATTACATGGGAATTTCACCTTCTACTTTTCATTTTTGCCCCCATCAGCATTGTTTGTGGGTTTTGGCTTATTTTGGTTTCCCTCACCTTTTTTTCCTTTCTTCTTTTTCCCATCGGGCTGCTGATTTCCCTTTTGAGAGGATTGTGCAAAAACATTTGCATTCTAGGGTGAGGGGGTAGCCTTTGCTTCCGCCACCATAGAATGTTTGACAGACAACTCATGGAGCTGTTTAGCCAAAGACTCTACAGTGGGAGAATTCATAGAACCAACCACACCATCGACATGGGGTCCAGGATTAGGTTTCTCTACATTATGTGTTGGCCTCGGTGCATCAGGGATGATTTCATATAAAATCCTAGACTGAGAATATATCAAATATAGCTGCTGGGTCCTGAGGATAGCCTCTTCCTCATTGGTCACTCCTGAAGTAGATACATCCTTAGATATATATGGCAATAGGGATTTAAGGAACCATTCTAGTAAAAGTTCGGGAGGAATAGTGGCCTTAATAAGGCTCTTCCGTCTTCTCCACTCTTGGATGTGATCCGAAATATGAGTGGCCTTGTCCTGTCAAAAGGTAGGCAACAAATCTGTCCCAACATCATACCGAACAGGAAGCTGGAAGTGATTAAGGAATACATTATCCAAGTCCCAAAAAATATCAAATGCAGTAGAGGGCAGTTCAATGTAGCATATTGCTGCGGTACTAGTCATAGTTCTTTGGAACAATCTCAACTAAATCGTGTCGTCATTCAGTGAGTTGGAAGAGCACCAAAAGTGGAAAGTGGTGACGTGAGCTCCTGGGTCATCACCAACTTTGCCTTCAAATTTTTGGATATCCGAGGGAATCTTGGTAGGAATGGGTGGCCAGGAGGAGTTATGTCTCACTGGGTCATTCATTAGCTTCGACAAGTCTGACAAGTTTAAAGTTGCCAGGTAAGGGAGATTGGGTCTAACCAGAGCATGAAAAGTATCATCTTGGGGATTAGAGGGACTTGCCCCCATGTTCGTAGATGTGAAGGTAGGTTTCCCCCCTGCTGCTGGTTGTGAAGTGGTCGAGTCGCTTTGGAAAGGAGTCCACCCATAAGCCAGTGGATTGTTTACGTGCAGCGAAATGTATGAGGTTCGAGATTCCCTAGTTGAAACTGGGGTTTGGAACATAGGAGAAGGTATCCCTCTGCTAAAAAGCGAGAAAGGAGAGCTCGTGAAAGGAGCTAAAACCAAAGTTTGAAAACCTTGACCATAAGGGTTAGGGTTTTCAAACTACACCCCTACATACGCGGGTGTTGGACCTACATATGGAGTAGATGGGGGAATGTGCCCCCCATTCCAAGTAAATCCCTAGACAAATGACAAGGATCCTATAGGACCACTCTAAGCAGTGTGTCTGAAGGAAGTAGAAGCAGAAGGTACACTAGGAATCCCAGTGACCACTCCACCAGAAGTTCCTGCTAAATTTGTGGAATCCAGTGGTTGAACCACTCGACTAGCTGGAATTAAAGGTGTAGTAGGTATACTTGTTCTAGAGGCACCAACTGGGGGAGGTGGCACCCCTTTAGCTGGAGTGGCTGAAGTGGATGTAGAAGAACTTTCTCTTGCAGTAGACATTAGTCTGCCCAGAGGGACACCAATCACGGGAGAATTGAAAGGATGAACCTGGAAAATCACAGGATCGTTTAGGTTAGTTAGAGGTGAATTAAAGTTCTTTGCAAAATCATCAGCCTGCAAGTCTTCTATCTCTATTGTAGTTAAATCAAACTGGTTTGTCCTAAGTTCCGGTTCACCCAGAACTTCACTAACTCCTATCGGTTTGAAAGAACCGTTCGTGTCTAATATCTACCTTTGAGGGGGAGGTGGAGGTTCCAATGTAATAAGCAGAGGAAGGTTTTGCAACCTTCGTGACCTTCTGAGATATTAGTCCTCCACGATTGTAAATTTGACTCTTCACACCCTAAGGTCGGCTAAACACAGAAAAACCATAGAGAAATCACTACAAAATTTCCTAAAGTCTCAACAATCACAAGAGGTATAAGATATGCTTTCCCGAAGAAAGTTGAGAGACAGTTTCTTAGCGTCCTTGAAGAGGTTCTTAGGCACAAGCAGAGGAATCACCCATTTCCCTCTTACACTTTTTACAGGGGTTACCTTCCAAGCCCATCCAAGGTCAACCAGAAATAGCCTTCCGGTTTACCTGTGTATAAACCCTAGATGTCAAAGAGACTAAAGGCTACCTAACTATATGAATAGTCCGGGGGGACATTCGCAAGCCTAATTTGTATAGATGGGTAGGGTAGCAAAACCTAAAACTCTGTTTAGGACAGAATCCCCAGATGCGCAAAAACCTTAGTCTATGTTTTAACAAGGAATCATAGGGTTATCTCCTCAGTCCAAGCCTCCAGGCGGCCTCATCCTTAACTCTCATTTGAGAGGAGCTTCCCAGATACTACCAACATAGAAAAAGATTTACCTATTGATTGGCCAACTACGTCTGAATTTAAGCACTTGTGGAGATTTTACACTTCCTATCCCACAAGTCTAGCCTAAGCTAGTAGGTGTATGACCCTATAAAACAAAACTTACTAATAAATTTTAAATTACATCATTCATTTTAAGGGTTGTTCTTAGTTAGAGGGTAAGTGGCGTGAATGACTGTGATATTATAGACTCGATAAGAAAAGTAAAAAAGGTGTATAAAATGAATTCCGAAACAAATTACAACTACTTAAATCAATCTTCTTTTCTTTTTGTAAATATGAGCTAATGAGATTACAACTAAGTATGAGAAGACTAAGACTTTTTTTTATAATTTTTTTGAAATTTTATTCGAAAATACTGAAAATAAAACTACTATATGCAATTAAATGCAAAAGTATCAAATGCTTTTCTTGGATTTCCAAATTCTTCAAAAATTATCATGCACCTTAATGCAAATTTTTTTTGTGTATGTTTGAATAATCAAACCACAAAGAAAGCAATATGAAGTATAGCGGACTTGCAAGAACCAAATTCAACCACTTAATGAGGAGACTTGGTAAACACCTAACATGGGAAGAATCAATTAATAAAATCCACTGAGATCACTAAAGGACAAGTGACAAACTGATACTACTCGAAAGCAATGCAGAGTACAAGGTATCCAAAATCTTGATCACTGACTTAGATACATAGCACTGAACCTATCACCAAAACATGAGAACCTACTTCAAATTGCTAAGTGAAAGAGGACTCAAACAATAAAACTCAAAGGTTTAATAAAAATAACAAAGCATGGTGCACAGGAATTTCAAACTTACAGAAAGATGCCAGCAACAGAAGACCTTCAAGCAGACAAAAAACCAAACAAGACAGGGACAAGCAACCCTCCCTAAAATTTTGTGCTGCTATAGGACGTACGCGACTGTCTTATAGAGAAACCCACGTATACAAGTTGCTATATGTGACTGTGTAGCACAGCAACCCGCGTACGCAACAAAATGTTTTCATAAAAGAAAAAATAATAAAGGTCTTTAGACACACTATTGCAAATCAAAGGAAAGATAGACAACCACACACAGAATCAGAGCAAAGACTGGGAAAGTATCTACAGGACTAACCCGCAATAGGCTGGACTCCCTAGCGGGGTTTCCAGTTCTGTTGTTCAGGATAAAGCACCCTTGTAACCTAGGGTCTGGGGTTACCAACTAACTACTAACTTGTAGACAATCAACTTTAATAGAGAATGGAAAGGGAATAGGAAGAAAGTCTTGACTTACCCGATTACCGATGGTTGATCCAAGCTTGATCTTCTCCCGCTCTTCTTCTCTCTAAAGCTTCCAGGGATGCATCTCTTCACCTGCAAAGATTAAATCCTTTAAGTAATATCTCATGCATATATATATCATAGGTTATATGAACAATATATCAAACATATGAGCAAATATATTCATTTACCAAAATACATGAAATAGACACAATACAAGATTGGAAGAAGAATTCTCTTTATTAACAATCGATGAATGAGATAAGAGTACAACCCAGCTTCTAAGACAAGGACTCCTCTACAACCAAAGGACTATGAGTTCTGCTGCTCCAATATTCTAAAGATATACCACCAGCATAACTTTGCTCTCCAAAATTGATTGATTAGTCCCCACCCCAAGGCCTCTATTTATACTTTGGGAAATAGAGTAGTTTCGAAGGTTGGGATGGTTCAGATAGTTGGGATAGTTATGGATTAGGACCCAACTAATCTTAACTAATCTCGTTTTATATTTTTGAAAGTTGAAACAAGGTGTACACGACTATTAATATAGGCAACCCACATATGACACGCGATTTGCTCGAAGGAAACCCACGCACACAAGTGTATGCGGGTTGCAATGAAAATACTCGCATATGGTATGCAAGTTGCAATGCAGATAGTCACGTATGCAACTAAACACTTAGAAAATATATATATAAAGTTGGTTTGAGGGTAATGCATCCCAGGTCATGCCCATCTATAGTTTTTTGGAACCTTGAATCCTAATTGGTCCTTTTGTGTACCAACATAAAGAATGTCGACACTCAAATGGAGAAGTGCCATTTGGGCTGATAACACACCATGAGATACTTACCCATCACGTGCATATTAGTAGTATACTGTCATTAATGCAAACATTCTATCATGCATAATACATCAACTGAATATAAACAAATGCATAACAAAAACAATATCATGAAATGAAAATTGAATACTTATCTTTATTTGTTTCGTGGGTAGACTCCTTCTTGAGCCTTCAACTTCATCATCTTCTTCATTCATAATAGCATAGTTTCTTATCCAAATGCTAAGATGGATAAGAGGTTATTCAAGACTTGAGTTCTTCATATTCCTCATTACTTGAGGGATCTTCTTTGGATGGTGAGAGCTTGATCTTCAGTTGCTCCCATCTTCTTTTCTCTTAGTATGATTCAAGCTTCTTCTTGTTTGTGCTCTTCCCAAAGTCTACTAAAAGTAATCACTTCCTTCTGGCACACATTCCTTGAATGAATGAATACCATGATCCTGGGAGGCCATTCAAGGTGGTTATCACAACTTTTGCATTCACTACTTCTTCATCCACTGCTTCAAGTTGTTCTTTGATTTGAGAGATCCTTGTAAAGTATGATTGTATGGTCTCTGCATTCTGGATCTTCACATTCTTCAACTTTTTTCTCAAAGTCATCTTCTGATTTATGTTCTTCCCTTCAAATATCTTGGTCAAGTAATCAAACATATCTTTATGTGTCTTTAGGGAAGACACTTGTGGTATAAGGTGATCCTTGATTTAATCAGCAATGATCTTCTTGACCTTGACCAAGTTCTTCTTGTGTAAGGCTTTTAGCCTCATCTCCCTCTGGAACTGGAACCTCTCTACTTATGTAGGTGTCCAATTCATTTCCTTCAAGAAATAGTGAGATCCTATAATTCCATGCTTGGAAGTTGTCAGCCTCACCATTCTTGTCATCAAGCTGGTGTGATTAGTCATATTGAAATGAGAACCTCAACTGTAAATAGAAAAAGATTAGATCTTACCGATTTGAGGTGTCCATCTTGGTTCCGGAGCTGGCTGATCTAGGGTTTGTCAGAGAAACCCTAATTTTAAAAACTTGGAATCTTTCAGATCCAATTGGATAGAAATATAGAACTCTTAAAGGTGAGCTGTCCAATATACTTCTTTTCTGAAAACAGTGGAGGGAATCTCCCGGACCAGGGAGCCATAGTTTACCAATTTCTTCTACAAAAATGCCTGATATTATTTCTGTAGTATCTCTAAAAGTAATACTCCTTTGCGTCAGAAATTTTGTACTGAGGTAACCTCATTTGTTCTTATTCCAACACCATAGGTTTCATTAGAATTGGTTTCACAACTTGGGACTTAGGAGTGGTTTCCCAAGGTGACCTGTTTCAGGATTGTTCAACATAGAGAAGTTGTATGGAATTCCACGTATCACTATTTCATCTTCAGGGTCTGAAACTTGTACCATAGAAAGTATAGTCCGTTCCCTTTCTATAAAATTTTAATAAATTACATTTGGAACTTTGTAGCCTGATATATAGAAATTTGACTTAGGTGTCTTGTTTGGGGATGAATCCTAGGAGAGGATGGAACCCTAACTTGGAGGAATCATATCTCCTAGAATATAGAGAATCTAAGGATGAAACTTGGATACAGTGTACATCAGGAATTTGTATTCGACTTGTGAAATTTTTGGCACTTTATCCTTATCAAATATCGATATATAGCGAATATACAAAAACTATCAGTTTCAGTATTTTAGGGTTTTTCAAGCCCGAGGTCAAACTAGGGTTTGACTTTCCCGAAGTTTCACCCAACTAAAAATATTGACTTAGGTCTCTAAAATTCGATTTTGATGAGGAGAGTAAACCTATTTCGGGCTCACTCAAAAATTTATTTTTTGTAAAAAACCCTAATTTCCCGCACCAAAAACTGAAAATGCACGAAATCAAATTCTGCTTTGACAGAAAGATGCGCCCTTCAATGGAGAGTCAACTTAGCATCCTTTTGCTGATGGATTGTGGAGAGAGACCCAAAAAGTAAGAAGACCTAGATTTTGCAGCTGCAAATTGTCTTCTTTTCAGGTTATCTCTGATATCATGTTAGTTTTTTATCATTTAAGCAATATGATCTAGGATCTTATCTGAGAGAATAACATGCACAACAAAAATCACAAGAGATAAGAGACACAAATAATTTTCCTCGGGGAAACCATAAAGGAGAAAACCCCACAACTTCCTTAGAGATAGAATGAGCAACAATGGCCGCAGTAAAACCCAAAGACAGAAAAGTTGATCTCCACAGTTGTTCTCTCTCTCTCACTTGAGAGAGCTTCTCCTCTCTCATTCATTCTCCCCAGTGAGTGAGTGTTTGTTTGATAAATAGAGAGGCTCACTCTCTATTTATATTATTTCATTCACTTTATTTCCACTCCAACATGTCAGTCTCAATTAACAATTGCTTACCAGGGCTGACATCTCTAGGAGAGTCTAATAACCCTAGTGCACCACATGAACTGTGGGGACTTTTCCCTTTGATGAACAAGGAGGGTTAACCTTAAATCAATTGTGGGGACTATTGCCCCGACTTACAATAGAGGGTTAAAATCAATGAATTTAAATGACTTTTTTACATTATTGATTATCCCAATAAGAACATCGAGGTATGACATGACTCAATTACATTATAGATACTTCTCGGAATAAACATCGGGGTACAATACATAAGATATACAAGTGAATACATTCCGAAGTTACAAATACATCAACAGTAGTTGATGATGGTGATTACCATACATTCAGGAGAACTATGTTCTATCTGATCTATAAACTTACCTTAAATAGTTTTATTTATCAGGTTGTTTCTATGATTGAATAACTTGGAAAAGAAACTTCTTATCTTTATGAGTTAGTAAGTTGTAGAATCCAGTATTTTCACAAATATTTTTAAAAATAGATCTAATGTATTTGTAGGCCAAGAATTCCAAGAGAGTACTTGTATAATGTGTATATATATATCCTTTCCTTTATGTCATTCCAGTAGTAGCATTAGAGTATGGTATTGGTGAGCTATTAGCAAACCCTATTCTTAGCTTGAGTGAATGAGGGTGGGGCCAAGTTTCTTTTTTGGGTTCATTGGGAACAAAGCCTCAATATGGTTGTATTCATGGCTTGATCTACATATGAAAGTTAGGTTTTAATAGTCCACCCAATATGATGAAATTATTTTGATATCTCATTAATCATGAGTCAACTATCCACATATCCCGTAGATCAAGCTTTGATAAACTAGGGCACTTACCAACAAGCTTCGTCCATAAACTAGGGAACTTACCAACAATGTGCACTATGTCATACTCAATAAAAAATTAGAATAAAAACCCCTTTGCATTAGGTTGGATCAACACCATATTCTCCAAGAAAGAAACCCATAAGTCTTCTACAGATTTTATAGTGATGACCATAAGCTATGAAACCCTCGTATCATGATATGTAATAGTCCTTGTGCTACTCCTTTAAGGGTTGTAACTACTGAACATTACCACTATGTAGGGTTGTAACTGCTGAACATGTCAGAGGAACTTTAAGGAATTATCCACTTTAGTAAGCAAATATTGAACATTACCACTCTAAGGAAGGTAATATTGCATTTCTTAATTGGTTGGCTATAGATCCTCCATGGTGGCCTTGTCCACTGTATCATGGATGCTCTTAGCCATAAACCTGGACAAACCTTGGCCACAAACCATTATAGTTGGATTTAACTCAAGGTCTTAGTCCCGGATCTTGGTGATCCACCTACCCCTTATCCCACTGCTCTCCTATTGCAAAAGTATATCCTTCACCATGGGATGAGGAATGTAGGCCACCGTATTAGCATTCCAAAAGTGATCATGAAAGTAGTTAGGTGCCTTCACCAAGGCATAATCTCATGTTTCCATTGAGGCTTAAGTAAAACTTTCCCCCTGAAGTGTATTTCTTATGAAAGTAATTGGTTGCTCACTCCCTTGCTGATTTTTTTGTAAGAAAACAATATAGACTTTGCTTGATATATATACAAAGGATTTATTTGCTTCTTCTCTCCACTTATTCAAATTCAATCTTATCAAGATGATTGAACCAAAATATTTCCCAAAAAGAACCAGGAAATGTTTCATCATATTCAAGATTGGTTGTAACCAAAAGTTTCAAAAACATAATTGGAAACAAAGGCATAGATGAGGTTTCAAAAAAATAATTGGAAACAAAGGAATAGATGAGAGGAGTACTATTTCCAATTCATCTAAAGAGGAACAGAAGATTCAAGTCATGATCTTTCTTCAACATATTTGATATATGCCTTCCAATTTTCGCAAAAATAGGAAATGAAAAACTTTACAGAATCGATGCAACCAAAGAAAGATTGAATGGCTTGTTTTTTTTAGTAAAAAGAATCTCCTAGATACCCTTCACTATTTTAGGATCAATCCTTACTCCAATATTGTGTTCCAAAATATTTCCTTCAAAGACCCCCAAGATGTTTTTTCTAAATTCAGCGATATGCCCAAGTATTTGCACCTGTCAACAATCTTGCTAAGTGTCCAATATGATCATCCCTATTCTTCAAAAAAAGTGATATCATCTTGGTACAATGCTATGTACTCATTAGAGAAAGCAAAGTCCATAGTACATTGGAAAGTGGCTTTAGCAGTTGTCAATTCAAAAGGAATCCACACATATGTATAAGTCCCCCAAGGGGTAGTGAAAGAAATTTTATATCTCTCATTAAAACAAAAATTACACAGATATGAAAAGGCGTGGTTGAGGACATGAATGGGACAATGTAATGTCCCATTCCAGCAGTGATCAATCTTCTTTCAAAGTATTATTGGTGATTACATAGGTAAGGGGCTTTATATCGTAGGCCAATTGGACCAATAATATTGTCAGCAACAAGCATACCCTAGGATTTTTAAGACACTAGTATTGGAAATCGTCAAATATTTGTTCAATTTCTATGAGCTTGAATTTCTTTACTGTGAGAAGGAATAGCCTGCAAAAGAGTATGCTTGATGACAAATTCAAATGGAAAGTATGTAGTTGGTGAATTAGAAGATTTTCTAGTTTTTATTGCTATAATTTGCTGCTCTATACATTACAATGTACTATCTTTTCTAGGCTCATGAAATGGACAAGAGAAAGGAGGGGAAGCCTGGTGAAGCTAGAGCTTCTTTAAGAAGCTTTGTTAGAGACAATGGGTAAGGATAATACTTTTTTTATTAAGCATATATATTTAATTTATTTTGGTTTGATTTATAATTTTTTGTTTGTTTGGCCATGCTTCCAAAATATTTTTATGTGATTTTTTTATTAAAATAAATGCAAGTGTCTCATTTAGGAAAAACTTGCTTCTGTTAAGTTCCTCCTTGTAACGTCAAGGGGTCAAACCTTGTTTGAAAACTGTGCTGCACATGGGGCAGCATTTATATGACTAGGGGTATAGTGGTAGTGGATCGGAATAGACTCGGTGTTATACAAGTACAAGCCTGATCTCAGATGATGATTACCCTAGTTATAAAACAATTACTTAGGATTCCAAATTGTAAAGCTCTGTTGTAATTTTAGCATTAAAATTCTATCCCATTTCAAGTTGTTATTTTTGAACTGCTTTCTTGATATATGAGCCAAAAATTGAATGGATTTTCAAGGTGGAATTTGTGCCTGAATCACCAATCATTTTTGTTTTTATCCTCTCTCATGAGAGTGAGCATGTACATACAATATCTCCATAAATTTCTCCCCAACGGAAATGAAATTTGGACTAGTAAGTAACACCCTTTGATGCCTTCTTTCAAATGCTACCGATATCACTACAACTAGATGTCAGAGTATTCATATATCTGTGTTTTAGTGAACCCTACTATTTTTTGCAAGGTTTAATGACTGTTTATGAACCCTTAATTGTATGCATTGTTCCTATGATATTCTCACACCTCTGATACTGAAATTTTTACCAGTGATAGAGATGGATTTCTTGTTTTCAACTCTTCAAAACACACTCAATTTGGAGGTCCTAGAAAATGTTATAGATACAATAGCTTAGATGTACTCCTTAAAGTGTTCAAAGAATCATTTTCTCTGACACCACTTGTAATGAATAAAGTAAACAATAAATCATGATAAACTTGCATACACACAATATACACTAAAATTCATTAGTGGCACTTCTCTAAAAAGTATTATGACAATGAATCACAAAATAAATCCTTAGACATTAAGAGATTACTCTGAATAACCTAAATACATCCATATACAATAATCATAATCCAATGCATACAATATTGGCTATATTGACCTTGACATACTTGTTCTCACCCATTTCTCATGCATGCACACTACCAGGCTAACCTACTATTTACATATACATATGACCATTTACAAAATTCCACTTGAAATGATTCCTTTATACTCAATGAAAGATAAGCATTGCAATTGAATAGGATGGGCACAATAAGTGTCTTGTTTCCAAGGTGAAATAACCCTCAAACTTCAAAGGAACAATTAGTCAACATAAGCGCTTTCATTTGGTTAAATTTCCATGACACGATGGGACTCTTCTCTTTCAATTATTGAGCACTTACACTTGGAATGAACTGGTAATCCATGTCTCCAAGGGTTTTAAATTTTGGTGGGTGTCTTGACATTCTATTGTCTTTACTGCTTAAGTGTACCCCATCATATGCTTGTTTTTCCTTGGGATAGAATGCCATCAAGTTATTGAAATACCATCATATTTATTTATGTATTCATGATTTTATCTATTTTTAGATAGAGGATTGAGGTACATTTAAAAATATGTATTTGTCAACTATATTGATCTATATTCTCCTTTCTATATATGTTTCCAACTTTCCGCCTTTCCATTCAAATTATATGGGTTACAAGTTAAATTTTTTTGATCAAGATAGTCAGAAGTTGTCATGGTTGTAGACCTTTTTATTTTATATCTATTGTTTAGAGTTATAAATAAAATTCCAAAAAATTTAATAGAATTCTACACTGATAAAGCAAGTTCGACTTGATTTTGAATCTATTTAGTGATTTTCAAGGTTGAGCCCAATAAAAATAGTGTCTAGGATAAGATGAATATTCTAAATATTCTTTCTCATCTCTTTTATGTCTGGCGGGTCCAAAAGGATTGGGAATTTTACTTGCTTGTAATGAAGTCAAATTCCTACAAACAAGTGGAGAAGTCAGCCTTTCCTGAATATTATCTGGGACCATACCATGATTCATAAATCTAGGATGTTTTTCTTCATTGCAAAATGAAATTAAACATGTTGAATCCAATGCTTATTCATTTTGCTCTATTAAATTGCCATGGTTTCTTGGATTATTGACTCCAATCTAATCCACATGGTCCAACATTTCCTTATTTTCATATGTTGAACTTTTTCATGTTTGATCCATTTTGACAAGTACAGTCCTAACAGTTTTTCCATGAGTCACTTCAGGTATAGATGAGCTCCACACAATAACTTGTAAAGATTTCAATATGAATGCATTTTTTACCACATTGAGATCTTCCCCTTCTAGTACCCACATGAAGTTTTTTGCTTGTTCTCATTTGCAATATCAAATTTTACTCTATTATATGTTGTTATGAAAAATGATTTCCATATAACCAATGCATCAATCTTTTCCAGCAAGACAATCCTCATCATATATTGTTCCCCTAGATCCTTCACTACGAAGAATGGGAAGCTCACGATCAAACTGTAACTTGTAGAAATATTATTTCAATAGTCTCTATGCCACCATATTTGCAATGCATCAGATTCAATAACATATTGTAGCTCATATGGAAGGAACAATTCAAAGGATCAACGTTGCCTTTAACCATTAGTTTTGTAGTGGATGGCTCTATCTATTGGATTGGTGAGGTATTCTCCATAGGACAAACTTTATCTAATTTCAGGAGGTGATGATAGCATGGTCAAGTAGTGGGATTCCATAATCCAGGTATTGGAGTAATTATATTTTGTTGATTTTTTTTTAAATACTTTCTAAATTGTCAACAATGTAGAGCATATTTCCCATTGGTATTCACAAGTCAATTGATTCTTTTTGTGTGTGTTTATACAGGAAGAGTTACTAAATATAGAAGGGAATAAATACTATGTTCATTGTGGTGTTGCAAGTCTATAGAGTGTTGATTTATGGTGTGATTGGGATTTACAGTCATATGCATCTACTTGGGTTCATTATTTGATTTAGTTTACTTTCTTTACAATCTTTCAAATGGACAGGGCTACATGTTCATATGACCACATAGTACAACTATGGGACTTGTGCAACTCAAAGAATGTCTTTCATTTGAAGGTTTATTTGTCACACATATGTTTGTTTTTTAATAGAAATGATGATTTTTCATTAGCATCAAAATAAATCATTACATAAGCTTTGTTTGGTATATACCTCGCTATTTGATTTACGTCTTGTTTTTTTTCAAAAATATGAGAAAATTGAGCCTTGAATATTTTGATACTTATCTTTTATATGAAATGTAGCTGTGGGTTGCTGTTGGAATGCTATCTTAGAGTTCATATCTATGAGGATTATAAACCTTAGCTGTGACTGTGTAAGAACTATCCTAGTGGAATGTAACTGTGTAAGAGATACCCTAGTGGGTTTTGACTATGTATCCTAGTGGGTTGTGACCGTGTATCCTAGTGGGTTTTGACTATGCATCCTAGTGGGTTGTGACCATGTAAGCCCTATCCTAATGGTATGTGACTGTGTAAGAACTATCCTAGTGGGATGCGATGGTGTATCCTAGTGGGTCATGACGGTGTATATTTTTTGTTAAACTATACAGAATCCCATCAGTTATTTGACGAGCTGTGGCCCTAGTCCGATGAGGTTTCCATGAGTCTAACAAGAGAAATCCATTGGACGCTGTCAGAAAACCAACTAGAACCTATCAAAAATTCGACGAGCTGTGGCCCCAGTCCGACGAGGTTTCCATAAGTCCGACAAGAGTGATCCATTGGACGCTGTTGAAAAACCGACTAGAACCCGTCGAAAACCTGATGACCTAAGCATCACACAAATGATAAGGTGAAGTTGGGAAATTGAGAATTCACCTTCGGATCAACAACTAAAGAGTCATTGGATATTCGACATGTCTCCATCAGAAATCAGACAAGAATTCCTTATGTTATCACGAAAGGGAAGTCGGATTTTCGACTATATGGGAGTCAAAAATTCGACGGGGTTTGGCATGTTGTCAAATATCTAACAATATCCCAACGACAACAAAAAAAATTGTTGTTGTCGAATTACCGACAAGATTATGTCGAATTTCAGACATGGAAGCCGTTAGATTATGGGCTCAAATTCTGTTGTGCATGGTGAAATCTTCTTCATGACTAGTGTTGAGGAATTTGTTTTTTTGGGCATTGCTTGAGGTAGGGGAGTAAATGCACAACTATAGAATAGTTTAATTTAGGCATATTACTCTGCTGGGGTACAAATTCATCGGTCTTGTGGGGGGATTAAAATCATGGGTGTCGATTGTGATGAAGGTTTGTTAAAGCATCCATGGGGGAGGATGGAGTGGTCCTCAGTTGGGATGTTGATGGAACATCAAAATTGGGTTGTTGATGAATATAAAATGGTGTATCCATTATGGTTGTTAAGGGGAAACATTGGTACCGAGAGGCGAGTTTCATGATCATGCACGAGAGTAAAATATTACATCTTTGTCAATGGAGGCTAGTATGGGTGTTCTGAATACAATCTTGCACGCATGACACACATACCCAAGTGTAGTAAAGGACATAACCAAGGTATGGACAATGAAAAAGTAATAACCAAAACATAACACACATAAGGAGTGTGCATATGCCTTTGAATGGAGATCCCCTTATGGCTAGGAAACATGTGATGGATGTGGTAGATATGGAACTTCGTCGAAGGATGAAAAACAATCACAGGTGAGTATACCATCTAGGAGGGATTCATTCTTGATGGTATCTGTTTCAAGACATTTTATCAATGTAGACGAAGACAAATTTCTCTAATACAAATGGTTTGTATATAGAAAAAAACATAACATAAATGTAAGCCTTTCCCTATATTTATCAAATTACATAAATGTGAAGAATTTATGCCTCTTTTAGAAGGTTTTCCTCTCTAACCTGAAGATTTTGCAATTCTTCTTATTGATGAAGAGATGTTATGCAAAACATTCAAAGAGAGAAAGAAACAAGTAGAAACTACAAGATAATATGATAGATGTATGCAAGTGACCAAGGATAAATGCTACAAATGAGATTAAACATCATTTATGGTAAATGAAGGCATTAATGTATTAACATCAAAGAGAAAATAATTTCAACCATATATAGGCTTGGTGTTGAATATCCCTTCCAACAAAACCTTGCCTCAATATGAAAACCATCAAAGATCAGATCTCTGGATTAATTTCTCTAGCATTTGGCTGCTCTCATTTTGACCCCCCAAGCCATGAAGATGGGCTTGCATTTATAGTCCAAAATATATGACAAGGAGAGGAGAGGATTAGGGAGAAGGAGGAGGAGGGATCCTACTAAGCTGGGAGGTGATTGAGATCCAACCTAAATGGAAGGGATAAACTTCCACGAGGGTCTTCGAGAGAGAATTCTAAAAAAATATCTTTTTTCCCTTCATATGGGAAGTGACGCACCCTATACACAAGAAAAGTGCATCAATGAATTACCCTGTAATGGAGCAAAGTGCGCCAGTGGAGAGTGGCATGCCCTGCTAGAAGGAAAAGTGCGTCACCTAGTCAAAATAGGGTTTTTAAAGGGAAAAAACCTCAAGGCTCATTTTCCAAGGAGCTTCTGGCCAAGCAATGTAGGAATTGAGGAAAGGAAAAGGTGTACATGGTTTATGATCATGACGAGGACAAAAATTCTATGTAACAATATCTGCTAAGGTGGGAACAATTTTCTCTATCAGTGATTACTGTGGAGATACCAAAAGGTGAAGAAGTTGGTCTTGCAAATGCATATACTTTAGGAAAACCTGACGTTCAACACATAGAATGGGAAACTTAAATGAATAGTGGTAAGTGGCACCACATGCTCAACATTTGCATGATCCCCTGATTGGAACTTGTCTTGGTGTTCGGGCCCTTGAAGGGGATGAGGGACTAGTATGATTGGGGGTCATATGGATGCATTAAACACACCCATCTGGTTGGGTTTCATGGTTCATATGAGTGGTATTTGTAAGTGTAAATATAGGGGTGTTTGAAGGTGTGATTTCAGGAGACAATTTTTTCCACTTCATTGGTGGTGACCATATTGATGGAATCTACCTTCTCTAGTGGGGTAAGATTGATTTCTTCCATAGTTTGTGTCAGGAGAATCGTTTCCAATGCATTCCAAAATCTAGGCAGATTGGGGCAATGGTGTGTATAATTTCCATGTGGAGAACAAATCAAACACACTTTGTTGCTGTGTAAATATTTGGACTTAGGGGTTGATGGGGATAAGGTGCTCCCAGTCTCATCTTGAGGGGCATGTGTGATACTAAGATGTATATTTAGCAATTTTCTGAGCTAGGGTAAGGTAGGGAACATATTTGTTGCATGATCTTGTTGTCCACATAAAGCACATGGGGGTGTGACCCACATGGTAGGGGTATCATGCATGATAGGTGCATTGATTGTTTGTTGGGTGGCACTCTTCATGCTAGTCTTAGGTGTTCCCGAGGATGATTGAGGAACATGGTTTTCTATGATGGGATATTTCCACTTGGGATGAGTAGTGCCTCCATTAGTGAGGGTAGTTGGATTAAGATTCAATAATTCCTCGATTTTGTGGTTTGGTGACTACTAGTGGTGGTTGAATCATTAAGGTTGAGGTTCTGGTGGATAGAGTAGGAGTGGTAACTCATTTTAATGATACCATCTTATAATGATATACTAGTTTGGAATCAATCTATGGAAATGGTGGTGTAAGGTACCACATAATTAGTTTAAACATGAGTCCTAGAAGTGTTAGTTGATCCATAACTGGTGTTCGTCATACTCCCATAGGGGGTTATAGAAATGGTATCTAGAACATAGGTGGGATGGATGACTTCAAGACTTGCTCGATGTCATGACTTGATGGGGTGGTTGATGATGATGCTCCAGGTGTGGACACTTCTTTCTCCATGGTGGAAAGGGTACACATGAGACCTTCTATTGGAGGGGGGATGACAAGTGGAATACCTGAATATGCCCCTAGGAGATCAAAGTCCTTGTAAATTCCTAGGATAATCTCAACATATGGCGGATTGTTTTATTGCTTACCGTGGGAAATACATTTTTAGGATTAGTTGATGTGTTGGGGTTGTAGTAACTGACTTGGTTAAGGGTGACCACCTTTCCATTGAATGGGAACATCATGATATGGAATGCCGAGGAGGTTGTTGCCTTCATGTCATACATATAGCTACACCCCATGACAATATTGTAGTCAAGTTGGGCATCAATGAATTTAACGTCAATCATGACCATTTTTCCCCTAGCTTGACGAGGACATTCTAGTACAAGTTGTGCAGTTGGGATGGCGTACCATCATATCCACAGAGAGTCATAGAGGAAGGTGCTAAATTTGGGGAGTCCAATATTTTCCAAGCATTGGAAGACATTATGCATGTGGAGGCACCTTCATCGATGATGTATTGATGGATGATGATGTTTTTAATTGTGATCAACACCTAAAATGCAACTGATGAGGGTAGTTGAGGTTCACCCTTATCGAGGTCAAATGCCATGAGGTTGGTTTGGAAGGGTTGACAACTCCTAGTGAATTAAATAATTCCTTTGATTGGGAAAGGAATGATTGAAGTACATATAGGGTTGACATGGTAGTTGGTTATTGTGACAAATCGTATACAATCTTGTAGTTATGGGAATCCTTCATGTGATGATTATGAGGGGTACGCCATAGTGGTGCTTTAGGGATCCTCAAAATTTGATTTGTGGTAGGATGCGAGATCTGTAAAGGTCCTCCTGATGGGACTGAAGTATATTCAAGGAAAGGTGAGGTTTCAACATTAGTGTACCCTTTAGCGCAAGTCTGGAGGTTGATAGACGCTTGAGCCATATAAATATTTTGAAAAGATACATCACCTGGGGGACGAGGATATGGATGTTGGGTAACCGCACGGCTGTTGAAAAGGATTGTTGCAAAAAAACTTGTTGTGAGTGTTGTGCAGGAGGAGCTTGAGGAGGTTTTACGGGTGGTTGCTTCTTGGCTCCCAACATTTGTTGACAATCAGGGATAAGCAAAGAATGGTGAGTGTAGTGACCATACTCACCACATATTGTGCAAGGGTAGTTTGTCATCAAATTGGAATTCTTTCCTTACTTAGGGGGGTTTCCCCCATGTGAGGATTGGTTACCCCGGTTTGGATTCTATTGGGGGGCTTGGTTTCCCCCTTGGAATTGTTGTTGGGATTGTCTGTTCTTACCTTTCTTCTTCCCTTAATTCTAAGGATTTGAGGGATTACCAATATTTAGTTGCTCAAATTGTTGAGTTTGTTGTTGTAGGGAAGGTTGAACAAAGTTGACTCCCATATGAGGCATGGGTGTCATATCGGGAGGATATGGATATGGGTAATAGGGGTTATACCCCAGGGGTGGAATATATGTTGGTTGTGATGCATATGATGTGGATGTTGACTCAGGTGATGTCATTTGCATTTGAGGGATTGATGGTATTCGACTTGTACTTGGGTAAGCGGGGTTGTATGTTCCATACCAAGTCTGACCAAACAAAGGGTTTGGTGTAGTAGGAGTAGGAGTTGACACAATGGGGACGAGTGGATATTGCATTACTAATGGTGATGGTGTAGAATTTGTTTGTGGGGAATTTTACTTTGGGAAGAAATTTAACCAATAATCTCATTCACAGAATGTGATATCCCTACAAGGGGTGGATCCAAGGATCGATGCCGAGGGGCATCTGGTAATATAGTGTACAAATACCTCGATTACACATATATAAGGTCAAAGTACCAAATGGGATTTGAGAATTGCTTCTTCCTTATTTTGTGGAATTGAGGTAGCCACATCCTTTTCAATAGTAGGTTGGAGTGATTTGAGAAACCAATCCAAAAGGAAGGGAGGTTGAATTCCAATTTTGCACAAAGCTCGACGACGGTGCCATTCATGGATGTGGTTTTATATGTATGTCATCATGTTTTGTTGAAACTGTGTGATAATTTTGAGGCCAAGTTCATGTATGATAGGAAACTGAAAATAGGAAAGAAATGATGTGGCAATGGTCTCAAATATGGTATGCGAGTCTCTTTCCAAACCCATACTTTTTCGTAGCTACTTCGATTAGGGTTGTTTGGAAGAGACAAAGGTAGAACAAATATTTCACTATGTTGTTAGAGGAACACCATAAATGGAAAGAAATAATGTGGTTGGCAAGATCATCTCCATGTTTCCATTTAAATTTAGGAATATCTAAAGGTAGATTTTGTCACATATCTGGCCAATTTGCATCATGAGCTATGAGATCATTGACCATGTTGGCTAGGTACAAGAGGTTCAAACTCACAATGAATGTTAATTTGGGATTGGGGGCATCGATGTTATTTTGAATGTTGTTTCCTTGAGAGGGACCTTGGAGTATGTGGCGATGATATTTGTCTTATGGTTGAAGATGAAGATGTAGTGTGACTTCCTCCTGAGGGGGGCGAAGAAGGTGGGGTTCTTCCATGCGGGGGAGTAAACAATGGTGAACCTATTCCATGAGAAGAGGATTGGAAAGGATCAAAACTATATTTAATGGGAGAGAGTGAGTCAACCAAGGTGGAGCCTCATCTATATTATCCAATCAATGTGGCCTTAAAGTGACCTTCAACTGGTGATCTCCCTCATGTGCCATGTAGAGAGAATGGAAAAACACCCCTCGAGAGAGGGGAAAGGCCTTGCATTCTATGGGAACGCCTTATGGGGGGGTTTCTTCCTCAATGGTGGAAGTCAAGTTGTCAAGTGAGAGTGATGAGTGATGAAACAAACAAAATGTAGATAAATGCAAAAATTATTCTAACCACAACATATGCAATATAGTGCAAGGTGCGAGTGATATGTGCAGATATGGATTAGTGTGATGGTATCCAAATGTTGGTTATTTTTAAATTACAAGTTTAATGAGCTTGTATTTAGAAAAGAACAAGTATAAATTCCCTAAAAATTCCTAACGTCCTTCCTCTCCAATGTAACTAGGCCTCCCAAAAGCATAATTAATGGTGATAGTGGAATCCACACAACAATCGACTAGTGGAGGTAACAAATATCTAGTTATATTAGTGGTGGGACCAATGTTCCAATAGAAGACTTTGCAACACATTCCAATGACAATAGCTAAATTTAGGAAACACTTGCACTCCCAAGTGCTCCTTGGCAGTATCCTAAGTTTGGCCACTATGGTTACCTTGCAGCAAGTGTGGATTGACAGTTAGGCCTGATTTGTATACTGTCGTCTCCCTAACAACAATGTGAGTTCCTTGTAGGGGAGAACAAAGAATTTATACCTTGTATTTTACCTCCTTGGTCACGGTACACATATCTGATCTGGGATTTGGTACACTTGCTTGGAGGACGATTTAAAGTACCTTAGATGACCACAATGCTATGTTTCAAAAATATGCCTAATGAAACTAAGCTCTTGGGTATTGTGTGGATGCATAACCTAATCCACCTACAAAAGCTAAAATATTCTCTTATGACTTCCGGTGGAGGATTTTAGTTGTTGAGCATCTTATATTGGTTGCTTCTTAAGGATTTTGTTGTGATTAAAATGAGTAGAAGGGAGGTATTTCACACTCTCCTTCCTTTCTAATTCACATAAATCATGAAGAGCATACTTAGTTGGAAAGAGTATTTAGGTCCCTTAGTGTGTGCTAGTGGGAATACACATGTGATGAAAGAAAATATTATTGTTGCAATTAAGCAAAGTTCTCAAAACAAAATGATTTGTAAACTGAGCTCTAGAAAAACTAATACTAACCACATATTGTTGGGTTTATATTGACTGATAAACACACATGCTAATATCTTTTCTCTGTACAATCTTCTATGTTCTCCAAGAAAAGGAATAGTGGCATAGGACATGTCCATCTGCAATGTTCCTTTAAGCTTTGAAGCCCAAACTCTTGATAAAAACATACCAAATTTTGGAGGAATATCAACCACTACCACATCCATAATAATTCTCTTGGAATGGATCTGTGCAAAGTAACTACCATATCTTTAATTAGCCCCAAACATTTTACTTTTCTAGAATCAAAGGAAAACAAGTCTTTGTAAGGCCTTGTAATCTATAATCCTAGACTCTCAACCACCACTCTTGGCATTAGATTATGTGATGCACTAGAATATAGCATAGCTTTATATAAAATCATGTCATGGACATTAAGGATAACATAGAAGGGTGGAACATCTTCTTCATCAGTGTCTTCAATTCTAGGACCAAGAGCTATTGTTGGAGCATCATCCGTCAATTCTAGTGTGTTTGGTTGGAATTCCCTATAAGTCTTAACCATCATGGTTATCTTTTCTCTATACTCACTGTTTCTCAACAATGCACTGAAAGGGATGGAAATATTTATCTTGGATTATTCACTCTATAAATTGAAGGAGGAAACTGTTATGTCAGTTTCAATTGGCATTTTTGTTTATTCTCTTTTGACATTTCTTTTTTATTACCTTTCAGTGTTTCTTTTTTGTTTTCAGGAACCTTTTGCACAATATTTTATTTCTTCTTTTCTTTTTTTTCTACATTATGTTGACTACTAGAAGGAATATTTGGATATTTCCTTGCTTTATTTATGATTACAAATCTACTTCTCAAATTTAACTTTCTCTGGAAATCATCTATTGCATTCTGATATCTTCTTTGATATTGCTCAGTTTCTAACTCAAGGGTATTACACTCATTTTCCTGAGCAAACATATTGTGTTCCTCTTCTGCAAGATAAATTTCATAGTCTAGATAATCAAAATGGGGTATTTGATTATCCATTGGATCATTCTCTTCTTTATCATCAACAGAATTCTCTGGAAATGGGGGTATTATTTGTTGGTATTCAACATTTCTTGTATTTCTTTGATCTCTCTATCTAATCTAAGGGGGGGGAGGAGGCCTTCTGAAATTGGGATTCTTGATTTGTGGCTCATGTTTCTCTCTATTTGGAGGTTTGTTTTCCAATGCCAATATATCCATCGAACTCTCCATTGTTTTAATCATTATATCAAGCTTTGCATCATTGGATGAAGAACATATAAGCTTGATTGTCTTACCTAGTTCTTATCCTATTTAACTCCACCCTTTGTTTCATCTTCCCAGAATCCATTAAGTTAGCCTCTACCTCCAAAGCATCTTTAAACATAGCAATAAAATCAACAAGTTTTCTTTCTCTTAATAACAAATCAAAATTACTACCAAATGCATCAACATAGTGTAATTTTGTAGCTCCTACCCGGGGTTTTATGTCAGTTGGTATTGAATTGTAAACCCTCATAAATCTACCTGAAAATTCATGCGCCGACTCAAAGTTGCCTTTCTTTAAATTATTATATTAACCCAACACCTGCATAGTACTCTTTTTATCTTCCCTTATATCTAGAAAAAGAGTTTGAAAAGATTGGAAAGTGGCAATAGACCTTGCAGGAATATATTTAAACCATCTTTTAGCTTCCTCAGATAAACTTTGCACAAATCATCAAACCTATCCACATGTTGTCTTGCTATGAAATTTCTCTCCTCATCAAATAATTAAATTCTTTGTGAGTAGTTCTATGGCAGTCATGCAGTACAACAGACAAAAATAATGGAGAAAACCTATCAGCAATAGCCCTAGGAGGGTTATGAATAACAGGTGGATTTTGAACAATACTAGGAATCCGAGGTTGAAAAGTTTGGATTACAAGAATTTTTTCTTCCGTCTTTATAGTATCTTAGAGATTTTGACAAATGGATCTAAAAAATAAGACTAAAGTCTGTTTGGACTTATTTAAACTTGTTCCAAATCTGATCCAGACTTAGACCTTAAAAAGGAGTGTTCAAACTTTGTTTCCAACTCATAATATTGAAAGATGAGAAATTCTTCTTGAGTTTGAGAAACATATCGTTCTATTTTAGAAGTACCTACTTGTTCTTTTCCTCTTCTTTTCCTAATTAAAATTTTTGGATATTCCACACTAGGTAAAGTTTTAGTATTAGGGTTATCTCTTGTGTACGCTCTCCTGAAATCTAAGATGTTGTATTTAGAATACCCTATTGAAAATCAATGTGGAGTCGCTAGGGAAAAAGCACAACCGACTTTGGATGCACGAACCTCTATTTTCCCATATAAATTGTGTCTTCTTGAATAACATTGTTGTTCTTCCCAGGGCATATTTGAACTCTCGTTCCCCGAAAATGACACTAAGATGTTAGCACTCAGAATTTACCCACGATTGTGAAAGGATAATCCCAAGGTAACCAAAAAACCAATATTTAGGAGGAAAGTTGGCTTTGTTCCTTCCAGAGAGGGATCTCTCAATAAATAAACTCAAAGTCCAGATATATTTTGAAAAGAAATAAAATTTAATAGTCACAATGGCTAAAAAAGATGTTCATTGGGCATGGAGTAAAATATGAAAAAAAGTAATAACAGTGCTTTGCAATGGAATTCTTTAAACAGATGCAGGGTAGCTACTCTTTTACAGTAAAAAAGATGATTGTTTGGTGATAAACAAGATTAAAGGAACAATACATTAACATGGGAATCTCAGGATGAATCCAATACTAACTTTAGTGGAAATAGTTTGTGAATGCTTGAAAGTAAAGGATCAAAGCATATGATTATGAATTCCAACCCAATATACACTCATTCAAGCATGAAAATAAAACATAATGGAGAGGTAAACAGGAAGCACATTCACATGAGGAAAAAAATACAGAATGTAAATTGAATAACACAAGAATCTATCCAGAAAAACTATTTGGCTCTGAAATTTTTATTAATATTAAAAATCTGTTACAAATTCAGATCTTGCTTACGACTTCCAACCCCTAATACATTGTAAAAAGTTGCTTAAATACATCAAAATTATCCTTGAGTTGATAAGTACTTCTATTCTAAAAATAGGCAAAATAACTGCTTTATTACATTTGTCATGTACCTCCTAACAAACTAACTACTCATAAATTTATTACATTTTTGAAATAAATTAGTCTTCAACATCCCTCGAAATTCTTTACTGATGTAGCTTGTACTTTGTTCTTCTTAACTTCTCTACTCTCTTCCACTGGTCCACAGTTGGAAGCTCTAGAGTGGCCATTTCTTTAGCTAATACTTGTAATTATACATGATCCACATATGAAATAGATGGAAATTGGGAACAAACTGCTTTGAAAGTGTTGATTATTTCAAAGTCTACTACTAATTTATCAATCATTGTTTTCCCTGATAGAGATTGGCTTATATCTTCAAATTTCCTGTGGTCAAATATGCATTTCACCAACAAATCCTAAGATTCAACCTGAGTCAAAAGTATACCATTTTCCTACCAAAAGGAAGGTAAACCTTTTTTAAAATGTGACACAAATGAACCTTTAAAATCTTCACTTGATGATTCATTATGTCACTTGATGATTCATTATGTCAATTATGTCAATTTTGATGAGAGTGAATGCTTTCAACTAGGAGTTCATCAAATTTAAGGCATGGAGGGGGAAGAGACTGGGACTCATACTGACTATGAACAACAGACTCATAAAAAACTCAGGAACATATATTTCTATGTCTAAACCTAAGAACTTACTCATCTTTGGAACAATTAGCTTAGTTTCTTCATTGAATAGGTTTACATCTAGGGTAAATGGCTAGTTATCAAGGGATACATATGACCTGAAACATTTTGAGAAGAAGGGTTGTTTTTTCTCAATGGTATCATGTATGAAGGATTGAATTAGGTATTCTTCACTGAATTCTTCTCTGTTTTGGGTGAAGGTAGGAGCGACAGTAAGAGAGTCTCGGACAATGAGTGCATTAACATGACATCTAATATTAGACTTGTATGGATCCATTATTACCCTCTTAGAAGAGGAATAATTTGATGTGCACCAGTCAATGAAATCTAGAAAATAAGGGTTTGGTATGGACATAAATAGTACAAATGAGATTGGAAGACGACGTGCAAATCAATGCCTTGGTCTTTAAAATCATTCATCATTGTTTTTAACTGGTGAATGGGATAAAAATATAGAATAGTATCAAATATACCTCCATATTTATCTTCTAATACTTCATTTTTTTTTTGAAATTCCAGGGCTTGAGACTCTACTTCTACTCCACTATCCATGTTTAAATACTAGTAGGCAGGTAAAAACACGACCTGCCTAGCAAACTGACAGCAGGATGGGTATCTGTCTAACTTGGCTTTGTCCATGTAGACAAGTGCTTTCTTCTCTCAATGCACAAGATACAAATAGTCCTCAAACACATTCCCTTTATAATATTCATCATAGTGTTTTTAGATCAAAGGAAGTGGTTTTATTTTCCACTAGTATAATTCTTTTCTAATTTTCATGCAGATCTGACATGCAGATCCTTCTCTGTCTGTAGATTTAATCTACCTTTCCTCTAAACCGTTGATCTTGATCACCCCTTAACCTTCTCCTTTCCTTATTCCGTTTCCCAACTTGTCACCTATCCTCCTTGTAATTTCCCATAGTGGACCCTCTTATCACCCTAGATCTACCAGATCTTTATTTCCCACCACAGACTTATCTCCTACGTAATCCTTCTCTTTACTTTCTGTTGTTCATATGAAGTGTAAAACAATGTGCAACTTCTATAATCGGATCACCTCATAGCCGCCGATCTCATCCACTTCAAATATTGACCATTGATCGATGTTGCTCTTAACCATTCTGTTGAACTCCAACTAATCATTTGATGCACATTTTCTCCCAATGGACCCTATCTCCTTTGTCGATCTTACCAGTCATAAATCTCCACTGTTGATTAATGTTGAGTTTCAAACATTCCACTCAATCCCGATCTAACTTTCTATGCGCATCTTCCCACAATGGATTTTTCCTGTGCCACATATATTTTTACCTTCAAATATCCATCGTAGATTTGGGTGGGCCATAAGCTTTTTCGATGATCATGAATATTCCTTCTTCCACGTAGTTTTCATCGGTGGATCCATCACCCATAGTAGATCTTCCCGCCTTAATATATGGACCATTGAATGTTTCAGGATATACCATAGGCGCGATTTTTCCATTTTTAGCCCTTTATTAATTTTAACCTATGGTTTTATGAGAACATCGAGGCATTGATCTCTAATTTAACATTTCTTAAGCACCTTTTGATCACATTTATAAAAAATCCTTCATACCACATTTCCATTTCTTCTCAGGCCTGCTCCATCCAACTGCTAACCAAAATAATACTAACAGTTGGCTCCAACTAGGGATGATATCCTCCTTGTGAGGTAGAAAAGAACCCGCAGACTAGTTCTAATTTATTTTTTGTACAAAACTTTTCAAAAAATTAATAATTTGAATCTCTTTTTCCTTTTTTCTATAAATAAAATAAAACAAAATGACAAATATTAAAGATCTTAGGGCCTTCTCTTCGGGCTTCAAATCCTTCATTTTTCCATATGTACTGATTCTTTGAATTAACTAAATATATACAAATAATATAAAAAATTACTTTCCACCTCAGTACAAGTAATTCCTAAGAAATATTCCATTAGTAGGGCCCCTTTTAAGCTGAACCCCATTTTGATATTACAAAATGAAAGAATTGTCTCCTCTAAAAGCAACAATGATGTATGGCCCTTTCCACAAATGATCAAGTTTTCCATGTTTATCTTCTTTCCTTGCATCCCATTTTAGAACTAGATCATCAACCTAAACCTATTGTTCCTTAAACCTCATGTCAAAGGTCTTCTTCATTTTCTCCTGATTTACCCACACCTTATCATAAATTTTTTCCCTTACCTAATTCAATTCAATAATCTTATTTATCCTCCCCTGCATATGATTTGGTTCTCCCTCATGTTCCTATAGTAGCTTTATCATAGGAAAACCTAAATACATTGGAAATACCACCTCTTCTCTATATACCAATTGAAAGGGTGACATACCAATAGCTCTTTTAGTGCTTATTCTATCTTAAATCCATAAAACATACTTCAGTTTGGTGTGCCAGGCACTGTTGTTCTCTTCCAACAACTTCTTGATTATCCTCACTAAAATTTTATTAGAATATTCTGCAAGTCCATTTCCTTGAGGATAATATGCATTAGAATTATTCAAACTGATATGATATTTGTGACAAAAACTGATCATTTTTTTAGATTTGAAAGCTGGTGCATTATCACTCATAATTCTTCTGGGACATCCAAACCTTGACAGAATATTATTCTCCAAAAAATCCATTTTCACAACATCAGTAGCCCTCCTAGTAGATATAGCTTCAATCCACTTGGTAAAGTAATCAGTTGTAGTCAGGATCAATCTATGTTGGCCAGAAGAATTTGGGTTAATTTCTCCAATGAAATCTAACCCCTGTTGCTAAAAAGGCGCTTCTACTGAAATAGGATTAAGTGGTAATGGAAATAATTTTCTCTTCCCATCAAAGATTTGACATTGATGACAAATTGTGATCTCTTTGTAAACATCAGAAAACATGGTAGGCCAATAGAAACCAGTCCTTAAAATTTTATTTGCAGTGAATTTCCAAAAATGATGCCCTCCACATACTCTCTGGTGAAACTCCTTCATAGTATGTTGAGCTTCATTCTCCAGTAAACAGTTTAGAAAAATACCTCCCGGGTCTTTCCAATATAAATATTGGTTCATGATGCAAAATTTTTCTTCCTTTAGCTTGACTGATATAGCTCTAGTTTTACTTAATCTTGGAGGTTCCTGTAAATTCTGAAAAACATACACAATGTCACTATACCAAGGAGATACAGTGAAATTTATGATCGCCTATAACCTTGAATCCAGTTTATTCGCATGAGTAGATAAGAAATTCAATTGGAAAGATTCACAGTTTGCATCACTCATTAACTTTGCTAGTCCCTGTCCTTTCATTAACTTTGTAGGCTTGATCTCCAAACCATATTCCAGCAAGATGACTATCCATTTTTCTCTTTTACCTTCTGGATCAGGCTGGTAAGAATATTTTTCACCACATTGCTAGGAACATAAGAAATGATATGAGAATGTAGAATATACACCCTAAAATACTTCAAAGACTTGACCAATGCATATGCTTGTTTTTCCATGATGCCATATTTCAATTATCCATCCCTCAATACCTTGCTAAAGAAACCAATGGGTTGCTCTGCATTCTATTGATTCTTTTGCAACAATAATCCAACTATTGTATGTTCAAAAGCAAAAGAGAAAACAATAAAATATTTAGAAAAATATGGACTGTTCTAGGGCTTCTCTTATTTCTTTCTTGATGCCATTAAAAGATTGCTTCGCTTCTATATTCCATTTGATTTCACAATCCTTCCTCAACATATTTGTTACATTCCTTAAAATTTTTGCAAAAATTGGGATAAACCTTCTTAAAAAATTAAATTGACTAATGAATGACTGAATTTACCTCTTATTTCTAGGTACCTCCATCTTCAGAATAGCTTTTACCATGGCTAGATCAATTCTAATAGCATATTTTGAAATAATATGACCCAACAACTTCCCCTCTTTCATGGCAAAATTAGGTTTTCTAGGATTGATGGAAATACCATAGCTTTTGCATTTCAAGTATACCTTTTCCAAGTGCTTTATGTCATCCCTGTCAGATTTGGAATTAATTGTAATATCATCCATATAAATTACAACAAAATTATCCTTTTCCTCGGAAAAATCTATGTCCATTTCCCTCTAGAAATTAGTTCCTACATTCATCAACCGAAAAGGTATTTTGGCATACATAAAGGCCCCCATGGTGTATTGAAAGTTGTCTTTTTCTGATCTTCAGGAAGAACCTTTATTTGTTTGTACCCAGGAAAACCATCCATTGTAGAAATCCTCTCAGCACCTACAACTTTCTGTAGTATATGATCCATTTTAGGAAAAGGATAATTACCGTTTTATGAACTTTATTAAGATTTCTGAATTCTACACATAGTCTAATTTTTCCATTTTTTTTTTCTGATGGGTACTAGGTTAGCTACCCTATACCTTGAAAATATGAGTGTTACAATTATTTTCACATTGAATAACTTCCTTGCCTATTTTTCAATTAAGGGCAACAACATTGTAATTATTCTTCTTAGCTTATGCCTGAAAGGTTTCTCTCCACGTCTAATAGGACTAGTATGTTGTATGATGGAGGTGCCATATTCTTTCAGATATTCGTAGATCCAAGAAAAAACACCAGTATAGTTTTTCATCAAATAAATATATCTCTTCTTCCCTTCTGGAGGGTATTTTTTTATAGTTTCACTATTTTAGGAGAATCTTCAGTTCCAATATTTTGATCCTGAATATCATTTTCATTGGGATGAACTTTAGGATCTTTGGATACATCATTTTTTTCAAACAATTTTTATAGAGGTATAAGGCCTTTAGGAATGTTATTACCTTTCAACTAAATAGAGTCCTTACCCCTAATCATGTTTTTCAATTTTTTCTGCTCAATATCTTCATTTGCAAGTTGTTCATGATCTTGGATATTTTCTGAAATTTTATTTTTTGTATGAATATTTGTATTTAAAAACGCATCTGACAACTCCAAAAATATCTTTATATGTAATTCATATTCAAACACTTTCCAATATTTGGATTTGTCAAGGATAGAAGGTCTATTTACAATCTCAATTTTATATTTTTCTTTAGAATAGATAGGCACTTTAAAATTCCCAGCAGTAGTGGCTAGAGAATCAACTACATGATTTTGCATTCTAGGAATTACCATGAATCTGTGTTTAGTAAATAACTTTCCCAACATGTCCCAAACTTTATTTATATAAGCTTTCATTCTTGGATGTTTTGTTTGATAACTATTATTCACATGATTCACCACTAATCTGAATCTCTAAAGACAACTATTTTTTTTCTTTTAAATCCTTTAAAGCATTTAATCCTAGTAACAAAGCCTCACACTCTGCTACATTATTGGTACATTCAAATGTCAATTTAAAAGAGTCCACCTTAAAGTCTCTATTTAGAGATATGATCCAAATACCTGCACCAACTCCCTCTTTGTTGATTAATCCATCAAAGTGAATTGTCCATACCCCTTCATCATTTTGTTTGTGTTCTAATGCTTCATGCCTCTTAGTAATAATTTATCTTCTTTCAGTTCACATACTACTGGAATGTCTTGTTCAATATGAGAATCATTGAAAAAGATGGAAGATCTCAGATCAATATCTACAACATATATGGGATGATTATTGGGTTTATCTTTACTTCTAACCACATATGCTAATCTATTTCCTCTGTACAATCTTCTATGTTTTCCAAACAAAGGATTAGTTGCATAAGACATGTTTATCTACAATGTTCCTTTAAGATTTGAAGCCCAATATCTTGATAACAACATACCAAATTTCGGAGGAATATCAGCCACTACCACATCCATGAAAATGATCTTGGTAGGGATCTGTGCAAGAGTAACTACCATATCTTTAATTAGCCCAAAACAATTTACTTTTCTAGAATCAAAGGAAAACAAGTCTTTGTAAGGCCTTATAATCTCTAATCTTAGAAACTCATCTACAACTCTTGGAATTAGATTATGTGGTGCACCAGAATCTAGCATAGAGTTATGTAAAATCATTCCATGGACATTAAGGCTAACATAGAATAGTGGAACATCTTCTTCATTAGTGTCTTTAATTCTAGGACCAAGAACTATTGTTGGAGCATCATCTATCAATTGTAGTGTACCTGGATGGAATTCTCCATCAGTATTAACCATTTTGGTTATATTTTCTCTATACTCATTGTTGTTGAAATGTTATAACTTCAAAGGATATTCTAAATGTATTTTATTGATGTACCCCAAGGGAGATGGTATATTCCTCCGCCGGGATGTTATTATTGTAATTGGTCAGCATAGAGTCATGAGGTAAAGCCTCCATTGTAATTCGGGTCAATAGAATCCTAATGGATATAATAAAGTATTGTTTTGTGATTTCCTAGGTGAAGTCATCCCAAATAGTTTAGGTGGGGCTGGCTTGATTACTTGATTAGGGTAAAAGTCAGTTGAAAAAAAGAGTATAAATAGAGGAGTTGTACTTTTCATTTAAACACATAATCACTCACTTATGTAGCACACAGGAGAGAGAGAGAGACATACCAGCAAGGAGGAGAATACATGTTTTGGGGTTTTATCTTATACATCTTATACAAAGGAATTTTTGTTGGGTTTTCTTCCCCTTGAGGGTTTTCCAGGATAAATATTGTGTTTATCTTGTGATTGTGTTTCTTGCAGTGATTTCGCATATGCTACTATTGTGAATTTTGATTAAAAACTAATGATATCTAGCTAAGCATATGAAATATTAACATGGTATCATATCTATCATGAATAGAACAACTTTCACAAGGTGAAACTCTCTCTCCTCTCCCTCTAGAAGAAATTAGGGTTTCTACAAAGTTTGTAATTTTGAAGATATGCTTGCATAGAAAGTTGTTCCTCCATTGAGCGCATATATTGATACATGGATCAATTTTTTTGGGTGGTTGAATCTATGGGAAAGCCAAACCATAGTTTGGCCTTGAACCAAAAAACTGCAGAAAACTAGAACCAAAAAACTGCAAAAAACCAGAACCAAAAATTATGTAGAAACTGCAACCCCTCAAGTAAGTTTTGAAGGGTAAAGATTTGGGATATCCAGAAACCAAGTGGACCAATCAAATCTCCTCATTCAAGCACATATCTTGGTAAGGTCAGCTTTTCATTTTGATAAATTTCAATTTTTAGTGACCTCTTGGATAGGATGGCCCCAAGCACTAAGCTTGAGGACAAACTGGAAGGAATAAAAAGTTTCCTAGCATGGAGGTATAGGATTGGTCTCATTCTTAGAGAGAATGGTCTTGATAAGTACATCAAGGATGAAGTTGCAGAGCCAAAATAATATGAAGATAAGGAGAAGCATGAGAAATACCTAATCAAGGCAATGAGGATCATTTCTGATTTGATCAAAGATCACTTGATCCCTCAAGTGTCATCTAAGAAGACAACAAAGAAAATGTATGATGAAATTTCCAGAATGTATGAGGGAAAGAACATCAATAGGAAGATGAATTTGAGAGACCAACTAAAGGGCACCAATATGAGTAAATGAGAATCAATTCAAGATTACTTCAAAAGGGTATCTGAGTTCAAGGAATAACTAAGTGCCATTGGAGACACCGTTGATGAAGATGAACTAGTTATGACTACTCTCAATGGTCTCAATAGACCTTGGGATTCATTCATACAGAATATGTGTGCCAGAAAAGAAAGTATGAAGTTTGACATTGTATGGGAAGATTACATCCAAGAAGAAGCTAGAGTAGCAAACAAAAAATCTCTTCTTAGAGAAGATGTTCAAGCTCTAGATATCCATACTAAAAGAAGAAAAAATCAAACTTCAAGAAGGGTAGTTGTAAACCTCCAAATAACCTTCAAAAGAAAAGCAAAAACATTCATAAGAAATATTACTCAAAGTATCAATGCTATAATTGTCATAAGATAGGATACCTTGCCAGAGAGTGTCCATAAAAGAAGAAGAACAACAAAATACATCATGCTCATCTAGCTGAAGATGAGGATGAGGAAGAAGAAGAAAGACCTCAAAAGAGACTAACAAAATAAGAATATGTACTATTCTTTGTGCTCTCTAGGTATGTAACACCTGAAGAAGATATTTGGCTTATTGATAGTGGTGCTTCAAAGCACATGACAAGGAAGAAGAAAACTATGTCAAAACTTGAAGAAACGAGCTATCCTCAGAAAGTATCATTAGTAGATGACTATCAATATCCCATAAAAGGTATTGGTGAATCAAGATACAAGCTTGACTCTGGAACTTCCATGAAGATGAAGGAAGTACTATATCTACCAGGTTTGAAAAAGAACTTACTTTCCATCTCAGCACTAGATAAGAAAGGATATAGAGTTGCTTTTATAGATGGACAAGTACACATATGGTCCAAAGGAAATAAACTTAGATGTTGTGGTCAATTGTGAAGAAGAAGGATGATTTTACAAACTCAAAGGACATCCAGAGACAACCCTTGTCCATGAGACTACTAGCTCAAGTGAACTATGGCATAGGAGGCTTTCTCACATCAACTACAAAGCACTACCCTATGTGAGTAACAGGGTAAAAGGGTTACCAGATCTAAAGATTGGTCATGAAGGAACTTGAAAAGGATGTGCAAGAGGAAACACCATCAAGAATCCCTTTCCAAAAAGTGAAACAAAGACTAAAGGTACATTGGAATTAATTCATTCTGATGTATGTGGTCCTATGCCCTCCACATATTTAAGTGGATATGAATATTATGTCACATTTATTGATGACTATTCAAGAAATACATGGATATACTTCTGAAGACCGAGAGTGAAGTGTTCAGGGAATTCAAGGAATTCAAATCCTTGATAGAGAACCATTCAGAATGAAGAATCAATACATTGAGATAAGATAATGGCAGAGAATATAATTCAAAATAATTTGAAGCATTCTACTAAGAAGTTGGAATCAAGAGGGAACTAACCGCTCCCTACAATCCCCAATAGAATGGTGTTGCCGAAAGAAAGAATAGAACCATTATGGAAGCAGTGAAAACAATAATTCATGACTAAAACTTCCCCATGCACCTGTGGGATGAAGCAACAAGAAAAACTGTGTATGTGCATAACATATTATCTCACAGTTCTCTTGGATTCAAGATTCCTGAAGAAATGTATATAGGAAAGAAACTTGAAGTGAGATATCTTAATATATTTGGTTTTCCAATATATGTACATATTATGAAAGAGAAGAGAACCAAGTTGGATCCTTCTAGAAAGAAGGGAATATTTGTTGGATACTGTGAAGTATCCAAAGCCTTTAGGATATACATTTCAAGATTCCATCATATAGAGATTAGTAGGGATGTAACATTTGATGAAGAGACATCTCTTAAGAAATACATAAGGTGTCAACTTGAAGAAGTACATGAAGAGGATGTGCCTCCCAGAAAGGTAGAAGCAGAACCCTCTCCTAAAATAGTAGCATTTGAATATCATGATATGCTAGAACCTCAGGAACCCCCTACTATGGATATATCTCGAAAGATAAGACATTCTTGGGTAAGAGAAATCATACAAGAATCATAGAAGTATGGATCTCCAGAAGGCTCCACAAGAACAAGAAAGAGATAAAATCCATTCTCTAGTTACGTAGCTTTGATGTGTGACCTTGTAGATCAAGAACCCACCAGCTACGGGGAAGTTGCACATAAGAAAGAGTGGGTGGAAGCAATGAAAGAAGAATACCAATCAATAATGAAGAATGATGTTTGGGATATAGTACCCAAACCAAAAAAAACAAGTGTGGTATATTCGAAATAGATCTACAAGATAAAACATGCAGCTGATGGAAGTACTGAAAATTATAAGGCAAGACTTGTGGCTAGAGGATTCTATTAGAAATAGGGTATTTATTGTGAAAAGGAATTTGCTCCAATAGCAAGGTACAATTCCATCAGAACCATCATGGCACTTGCTTCCATGTTGAAGTGGGATCTACACTAGATGGATGTAAAGACAGCCTTCCTAAATGGTATGATTGAGGAATAGGTTTGCATCGAACAACCACAAGGATTTGAAGTCAAAGACAGAGTGACTCATGTATGTAAGTTAAAAAAGGTTCAATATGGATCGAAGCAAGCTCCCAGATCTTGGTATGTTAGAATAAATAGCTTCTTAACAAGATTGGGCTTTACCAAAAGTAAAGCTAATGCTAACCTTTACATGAATGTTATGGATTATTAACTTGTCATACTATTGTTGTATGTGGATGATCTATTTTTAACTGGAATCGAGAAACATATCACAAAAAGCAAGAAGAATCTTGCTGAAGAATTTGAGATGAAATATCTTGGATTGATGCATTATTTCCTCATGCTGGAAGTGTGGTAGAGCCAAGAAGGAATATTTATGAACCAGGGAAAGTATGCAGTAGAAATCTTGAAAAGATTTGATATGTTGGATTAGAAAGCCATCGCCACACCCATGGATACCAAGATGAATTTTCTATATGATGAATCATTAGACTTAGTGGATATGACTCAGTGCAGATAGATTATTGGGTCATTAATGTATCTAACAAATCCAAGGCCCGATATATGATTTTCTAAGAACACCTTAAGTTAGTATCTAGTTAAACCTAGACGGGTTCACCTGATAGCTGCAAAGCATGTGATGAGGTACCTGAAAGGTACGGTAGATTTTGGACTATACTATGTCAGATATCATGACTGCATATTGTATGGATATATGGATTCATATTGGGAAGGAAGTGCCACAGACAAAAAGAGCACCTTAGGTGGATGTTATTGTCTGGGATCCTCTATGATCTCATGGTTTAGTAAGAAACGGTCTAGTATTTTTCTCAGCACAACTGAAGCAAAGTACATAGTAGCTTGCTCCACTAGTTGTGAAGCAATATGGATTCATAAACTGATGTTAGGTCTATTTGACATGGATTTGAATACCACAATGATTCTTTGTGACAACCAGAGTTGTATAAAGATGACAGAGAATCCTGTGTTCCATGATAAATCAAAGCACATAGAAATCCGATACTTTTATATGAAGGGATATGGTACAAAAGGGAGCTATAAAGCTCCAGTATGTGAGTACTGATGAGCAAGTTATTGATGTGTTAACCAAGACCCTATCTCGAGTAAAGTTTGAATATTTCCATGACAAGATTGGTGTAGTCAAAAAATAGTTTCCTCACAAGGAGTAACAATGATGATACTACAAAATTTCCTTGCAAGAAGGAATGATGAAGATATGGAATCTCATCGGAAAGGAGGAATAAGTCAAATATATGGTCTCTCCTCAGAAAGGAAGAACAGGTTGAAGATATAAACCCTCCTCGAACAAAGGGGGAGCTGGTTGATGATATGAATACTTCTTGGAAAGGGGGAGTGGTGGTAAGACTGTCATTGATAATGGGATGACAGTGAAGCTCCAGTATGAAAGAGGCCAAGTACGCTTGAATATGCTAACAAGTTTTGAAATTCACTTGTGGATGATAGTATCGTCTCTTGAGGATGGTATTGCAAGAAAGAACACTATGTTCTTGAGAGTGGTCCTTATTAGCTAAGGATGGCCCTGTAGATGTTACTCTCACATGGAGAGTGTACCCACATTCATTTGTGGATGCCATAGAATAAAACTTGCTTAGGAGTGGTCCTATATTTGAAGTTGAGGATACTCTACGATGAGTCCTTGCGGATGACATGACCCACATTTAGGTGTGGTTGAGATATGCAGTTGCGGATGTTACTCTCGCATGGAGAGTGTACCCACATTCACTTGTGGATTTCATAGAATAACACTTGCTTAAGAGTGGTCCTAGATTTGAAGTTGAAGAAGCTCTATGATGATTCCTTATGGTTAACATGTCTTGCATTTAGGTGTGGTCGATATATGTAGTTTCATATGTTACTCTCATTTGGCGAGTGTACCCACATTCACTTGTGGATTTCGTAGAATAACACTCGCGTAGGAGTGGTCCTAGCTTTGAAGCTGAGGATCCTCTACGATGAGTCCTTATAGATGACATGGCCTGCATTTAGGTGCCATCAAGATCTGCAATTGCATATGATACCCTTGCATGGAGAGTATGCCTACATGTACATGTAGATGTCGTAGTATAACAATTGCTTGGAGTGGTCCTATCTCTAACAGGCTGCGGATGGTCTACGATGAGTCCTTGAGGACAAATCAACTGGTCTATACTATGGACCCTCCTCATTAAAGGGGAGTATGCTGATGAGGATTGCATCATCCTTGGACCTATGTCCTAAAGTGACATGGATTGATCATCCTGCAAAGAGATCATGTGTAATACAGGTAGTGTTATGTCAAAGGATCGATAAGATTGAAGTGCTGCTACAAAGGATCGAGAAGATCGAAGTGTTGCTACAAAGGATCGAGAATATCGAAGTGTTGCTGCAAAGGATCGAGAAGATAGAAGTGTTGTTGCAAAGGATAAAGAAGATCAAAGTGTTTCTACAAAGGATCAAGACGATCAAAGTGTTGCTACAAAAGGATCAAGTGATCATGTGTTGCAGAAGATATTGAAGAGTAATTGTTCCAGTTACTGATGATTATTCAAAACTTCCTATGATGTATGGATGTATTACCTTGATACTGCTAAAGATGCTCTCTCTAGTTACTCCTATATTTGATGATGTTGTTGTCAGTAGAATACCCTTCTTGTTAAGGGGGGTGTTTAAATATTGTAACTTCAAAGGATATTCTAAATGTATTTTACTGATGTACCCTGTTATCTCCTAAATAAATTAGTTTTCACTCAATCAAACTCAGAAAAATTATTTTTGCTCAATGATGAGGATTTCAAGATGCATTATGAGATTTTATATGTGATTAACAAAATTTGAATAGATGGTGCTCTATTTTTCAAGAAAATTTGAAATTTTAGCTTTCGATGGCTTAGGCGGACTTTTCGACAGTTCATTAGCCACCGAAAAGCCAGCTTTCAGCAGCTAACAGCTTCAGCTCAGGACCACGTTAACCACCGAAAGCCTGTTGATCATGTTTTTTGATAAGGGACTTTCGGTGGCCTAGGATAATGTACCAACAGTTCATTAGCCACCGAAATCCCTGCTTTCAGTAGTTAAGACCGAAATTTTAGGGCGCTCCAAGCCACCGAAAGTGGCATTTTACTATGAAAAGGAATTTTGTTTAAACGGTGATTCTAAGCGACTGGAGCATAATATTGCAAAACGCTCAGAGTTTTTTGTTTCTAATAGGTCAAAGAACAATAACCTCTCTTATTTTTCCTACAGGTGTTGCATATTGGGAGAGTTGAATCCATATCTGAGACCTAATTTTCAGATCTCGGAATTTCTGTTTGACACATGTTTTTGAAATCTAGATCCCGGGCAAATTAAAACAAATTTTAAAAAACTGAGGTTGTTTCTAAAAAAAAACCAATACAAAAAAAACTCTTTCAGTTTATACATGAGAATTACATATGTGAAGGAACAAATCCATATCTGAGCCCCATTTTTCAGCAGTTTGGTCAAAGTTTTAGGGCAAAAGATGACCTGTTAGTCCTCTAGGTGGCATTTTCGACCTCATCTATCAGTCCATGAAAATTTGCTATATATTTTGAAGAGTTCAAAGATCAAACCTAGGTCCCAGAGAATCAATTGGCTATTAGGGAAAATACATGAACTAGAGGTCTTAGAAGGAAAATCCAAACCCTAACCCTAAAACACATCTTGCGCTGGAAACCCTAGCAGAGGCAACAACAAGCTTGCAAGATCTGGAGGCAGCCCATGATGCTGCTGTTGTACATGTTGAAGAAATATGAGATTGATGAAGGATGACTCCAGGCTCTACAGGATGATAAGAAGGTCAAGGCTATAGAAGAAAGATTCAAACCCTAGAAGACACCTTGCACTGGAAACCCTAGCAAAGGTAGCTATTAGCCTTCAGAATCCAGAGGTATCCCATGATATTGTTGATATTACAAATCTTATGCAAGTTGAGAAAGTAATAGAAGGATAGGAGTAAAGTGTAAAAGTCTGATTTAAAGGTTAAATAAAATTTTGCAGAAAACAGAGCTTTCAGTGGCTTAGGTGAGTGCAACAGCTGTTCATTAGCCACTGAAAGCAAAGCTTTCAGTAGCTAACAGACCCAGGATTCTGCCTCCTTAACCATCGAAAGCATAAAAGGGTGCAAAAATATGTTTTGTCATGCAGAACCAGTTTTGGAAAGTACAACTACCTTAAGGATGAAATATAAAGCTGAAATTTGTTGGAAAACACCATTGGGAGAGGTCTGTTCCAGTTTTGAGGATACAACCATGGAGAAAAGGGTCACAAACCCTACATGTTTTTTACCAATAGTGGCTTATCTATCAGATGACATGTTAAAGCTATACTTTAGTGCTAATTGCAGTCATCAAAAAGTTCAATGAGTAACCAAGAGTTAGCATTAGATAGACTAGTAGTTAAATTAGGGTTTCTGACCTAATTTTGCAAAAAACATTAATTTTATCTATTTTTAGTAAAACAGATCCAATTTTTCAGGATCTGAATATTTTTGTAAAGGTTATAAAGCCTAAGACTTATTTTGAAGAAAGGGTTCAACTTCGGGGACTTGTAGACCATTACTATTGTCAAGCTTCTCATATTGCTCATGACCTAATATAATCTCTTTTGCTATCATATGTTCAGCTTCCATTTTCTATCTATTCTATGCTTATGTGTGAATGTGTTATTCAGGTTTATTGATGTCTGATAGTTGTCATCCTATTGGCATTTTGATGATTTGAATTATAAGTACCTTCCTTGTTATGATTATCCATTTATATATATATATGTGTGTGTGTGTGTGTGTGTGTTTTATGTATGAATCTGCCAGCATGATAAGTTCTCCATCTCTGCACCATATTATTAAACCTTTGAATAGTGGTAGTTAGAAGCCTTATCCCTGATTGAGTTTCATGCATGTATTGAGAGTGTGAGGTCCTATAGGTCACCTGACTTGATCCACTTAGAAAACCATAAAAACATTTAAGTTACCAGGCATCCTCAAGTTGCAACCTAGAGGAGTTTCCTGGAGTGATAACAAATTGGCGCTGTTGCCGGGGAGAGGAGATTGAAGCTCAGATTCCCTAGGAGATGACATAGATCCCGCTTTGATGATAAAAAAATTTTAGACACTATTCTGGTTGTAATAATCTATTTGGTGACTCCATTGGAATAAGGTGGCTTTAAGAAGACCAAGTACCAGAGCAAATCCTAAAGGGTGACCAGTAACACTTGTTTCAGATCCAGAAGAGATTCTAAGAAGAGCTAGGGCTTCACTAAGATAGACCTCCAGAGCTGCAAGGGGAGCTACATCAGGTATTTCTAGAGGTATTTCTATTGTTATATCAAATATACCTCCATTTCAATCTTCTTCTGCTGAAGCATCTAGTTCTCATAAGTTTATAAGTAAATCAGAAAATTTTAGGGTTGAGGAATCTTCAAGCACTATTGCTTGTGAATATCTCATCCCTGGAGACTCCATGAAGGATGAATTCAGTAGTGAATCCACAATATTAAGATTTCAAAAGCATTTGCTGCTCTTTTGGCTCGGAGGTTTGCACCTCTTGACTTCTCTTTCGTTCCTGGTTTCCCACATCCAGTACCTAATATGTCCGAATGGGGATATTTTTTACCTGTCTTCAAGGAAGAGAAAGAAGATAATCTTGTAGAATACCTCCTCAAGTTTCATGAATTCATGGATATATTATATCAGAGGCATGAAGATGTTCATGTATTCATTATATGGTGATACACGTCAGTGGTATTTTTCTTTACCTCCTTCCAGCATTTCATCATTGAAAGATTTTCACCAAGCATTCACTGAGCACTGTAAAAGGTACTATTCAGATGAGTTTGCATTTGATAATTGTTGTGAAGAATATAAGTTGCATTCTCAGGATGAAAAGGTAAATAGAGAAGAATATCTCCCTCAAGAGCTACCTCATCTCTCTTATGATCTTCACGATGAGGTACTTTCCCATAAACATAAACTAGAAATGAATTATAAAGGAGTTGAAGGTTTTTCGACCATCATTAAATCTGATTGTGGTGAATCTGAGGAATTGATTTCTTTAACTACACATGGAAATGATCAGCTTTCTACTGGTCAAATGATCATTGAAATCAGTGATGCTAGCTCACAATTTCTAGATTTGCAAATCAAGGGAAGCTGTAGTTAGCATGAGGAACCATATTTTCAGGGACTGTCTAATCTATAGCTAGAACATCAGGAAGATATTCCTTCTCCTTATGAATATGTTTCTTCAAATTATGACAAGGAACCAGGTAATATTTTTCCAGATCTGTTTCAAAATTTGGTTGCTGATACTCCTATATTTGACCAATGCAGAGATGAGGAAGAAGATGTTATAATTTGTGAAGACTCATTGCTTACTCAAATTTCATCTAGTTCTTCTTTTCAGCAGATAAATGATAAACAATGTGTGCATGCTGTGATAGATGCTTGTTACGAATCTACTGCTCAAAATTCCAATAAAGATCTTTTTAGTGTTGGTATATCTTGCAAAGATATTATTGTGGAAGAGGAAATTGTTAGCTATGATAAACCAGCCTATCATCATGATGAATTCAGATTACGTGAAGGGGAGCAGAAATATTCAGATCAGCTGTTGAGCTTGCATTTTAATCAGACAAAGGTTGAGCTGTCCACATTCAACATTGACATCAGTGAAGGAAAAGATCAGAAGCATAAAAAGGTATTTCCTATTGGCTTTTATGACCTTGTTGCTGACTATCTGAAACTTATGAGCAACATAGATATCAAAATATTTTTGTCAGATGCTAGCTGGTTCTGTCACCCTTTGAAACTACATTTCTGCATGCTATGGTTTCGTTTATTTTTTGGGTCAAGATCAAGGATAAGTTCAGCAGAGCGGCTTTTGACATGGCTTCATTAGAAGCATGATGTCACGTGATAAGAAGCCTCTACTGATTAGAATTAGGAGTAGGAATAGGTAGGAAAATAATCTCTTAATATGAGCAGCTAGGTCATTTCAGTTGTTTTCATGGATAAGCAAAGTGGGCTATAGGCAGATTGCAAGGTATTAGTTATAAAGGACAAATGACTCCATGCCCAATGGTATAGTAGAATATAGGTTCAATTATTATTTTTTAGGAAAGGAATTTTGGTCTGGGGTTCTTGGGACCTCACAGGGAGGTTCCCATCCCAGAGTAGGAGCCAGATGTTATCTCCTAAATAAATTAGTTTTCACTCAATCAAACTCATAAAATTTATTTTTGTTCAATGATGAGGATTTCAAGATGAATTATGAGATTTTATATGTGATTAACAAATTTTGAATAGATGGTGCTCTATTTTTCAATAAAATTTGAAAGTTTAGCTTTCGGTGGCTTAGGTGGACTTTTCGACAGTTCATTAACCACTGAAAAGTGAGCTTTCGACAGCTAACAGCTTCGGCTCAGGACCACGTTAACCACCGAAAGCTTGTTGATCACATTTTTTGAAAAGGTACTTTTGATGGCTTAGGAGAACATACCAACAGTTCATTAGCCACTGAAATCCCTGCTTTCAGCAGCTAAGACCAAAATTTCAGAGCGCTCCAAGCCACTGAAAGTGGCATTTTACTGTGAAAAGGAATTTTTTTAAATGGTGATTATGAGCGACTGGAGAATAATTTTGCAAAACGATCGAAGGTTTTTGTTCCTAACTGGTAAGAGAACAATATACTCTCTCAGTTTTCCTATAGGTGTTGCATATTGGGAGAATCAAATCCATCTCTGAGACCTAATTTTCAGATCTCAGAATTTCTTGTTTGACACATGTTTTTTGAAATCCAGATCCCGCGAAAATTAAAACAAATTCCAAAAAAATGAGAGAGGTTTTTTCTCAAAAAATATCAATATACAAAACCCTCTTTCTATTTATACATAGGTGTCACATATTTGAAGGACCAAATCCATCTCTGAGCCCCAGTTTTCAGCAGTTTGGCCACAGTTTTAGGGCAAAAGATGACCTGTCAGTCCTCCAGGTGGCATTTTCGACCTCATCTATCAGTCCATGAAGATTTTCTACAGATGTTGAATAGTTCAAATATCAAACCTAGGTCCCAGAGAATCAACCGTCTATTAGGGTAAATACATGAACTAGAGGTCTTAGAAGGAAAATCCAAACCCTAACCCTAAAACACATATTGTGCTAGAAACCCTAGCAGAGGCAGCATCAAGCTTGCAGGATCCAGAGGCAGCCCATGATGTTGCTGTTATACAGGTTGAAGAAATCTGAGATTGATGAAGGATGACTCTAGGCTCTACAGGATGATAAGGTCAAGGCTATAGAAAAAAGATTCAAACCCTAGAACACACCTTGCACTGGAAACCCTAGTAGAGGCGGCTATTAGCCTTAAGAATACGGAGGTATCCCGTGATATTGCTAATATTCCAAATCTTATGTAGGTTGAGAAAGTACTAGAAGGACAGGAGTAAAGTGTAAAAGTCTAATTTAAAGGCTAAGAAAAATTTTGTAGAAAACAAAGCTTTCGGTGGCTTAGGCGAATGCAGCAGCTGTTCATTAGCCACCTAAAGCTTAGTAATGTGTAAAAGTCTAATTTAAAGGCTAAATAAAATTTTCTAGAAAAAAAAGCTTTCGGTGGCTTAGGCGAATGTAGCAGTTGTTCATTAGCCACCGAAAGCAAAGCTTTCAGCAGCTAACCGACCCAGTATTCTACCTCCTTAACCACCGAAAGCAGAAAAGGGTGCAAAAATATGTTTTGGCACGTAGAACCAGTTTTGGAGAGTATAAATACCTCAAGGATGAAATACAAAGCTGAAATTTGTTGGAAAACACCATTGGGAGAGGTCTGTTCCAGTTTTGAGGATACAACCATGGAGAAAAGGGTCACAAACCCTACCTATTTTTTACCAATAGTGGCTTATCTATCAGATGACAGGTTAAAGCTATACTTCAGTGCTCACTGCAGTCATAAAAAAGTTCAATGAGTAAACAAGAGTTAGCATTAGATAGACTAGTAGTTAAATTAGGGTTTTTGACCTATTTTTGAAAAAAACATTAATTTTATCTATTTTTAGTAAAACGGATCCAATTTTTCCCCCGATCTGAATATTTTTGTAAAGGCTATAAAGCCTAAGACTTATTTTGAAGAAAGGGTTCAACTTCGGGGACTTGTAGACCATTACTATTGTCAAGCTTCTCATATTGCTCATGACCTAATATAAGCTCTTTTGCTATCATATGTTCAACTTCCATTTTCTATCTATTCTGTGCTTATGCTTGAATGTGTTATTCAGGTTTATTGATGTCTGATAGCTGTCATCCTATTGGCATATTGATGATTTGAATTATAAGTACCTTCCTTGTTATGATTAGCCATTTATATATATTTGTTTTATGTATGAATCTGCCAGGATGATAAGTTCTCCATATTTGCACCATATTATCAAACCTTTGAATAGTGGTAGTTAGAAACCTTACCCCTGATTGAGTTTCATGCATGTCTTGAGAGTGTGAGGTCCTGTAGGTCACCTGACTTGATACACTTAGAAAACCATAAATTTTTTTAAGTTACCAGGCATCCTCGAGCTGTAACCTAGAGGAGTTTCCTAGAGTGATAACATACCGTAAGGGAGATGGTATATTCCTTCGTCGGGATGTTATTATTGTAATTGGTCATCATAGAGTGACGAGGTAAAGCCTCCATTGTAATTTGGGTCAATGGCACCATAATGAATATAATAAAATACTGTTTTTTGATTTCCTAGGTGAATTCATCCCATACAGTTTTGTGGGGCCGACTTGATTAGGGTAAAATTCAGTTGACAAAAAGAGTATAAATATAGGAGTTGTTCTTCTCATTTAAACACAAACTCACTCACTTGTGTAGCGCATAGGTGTGTGTGTGTGTGTGTGTGTGTGTGTGTGTGTGTGTGAGAGAGAGAGAGAGAGAGAGAGAGAGAGAGAGAGAGAGAGAGAGAGAGACCAACAAGTAGGAGAATACCTATTTTGGAGTTTTATCTTATACATCTTATACAGAGGAATTTTTGCTGAATTTTCTTCCCTTGAGGGTTTCCCAGGATAAATACCGTGTCTATATTGTGATTGTGTTTCTTTCAGTGATTCTGCATATGCTACTGTTGTGAATTTGGATTAAACACTAATGATATCTAACTAAGCATATGAAATATTAACAACTATTTCTCAACAACTCACTGAAAGGGATGGAAATCTTTATCTTGGATAATTCATTCTATAAACTAAAGGAAGAAATTGTTCTTTCAACTTCAATTGGCATTTTTTGTTTATTCGATTTTGACATTTATTTTTTATTATCTTTCAATGTTTCTTTTATTTTTATTTTCAAGAACCTTTTGTACAATCTTTTCTTTTTGCTTTTATTTTTGTTTTTCTACATTACACTGTCTACTAGAAGGCTGATTTGGATATGGCCTTCCTTTATTTATGATTACATATCTACTTCTCAAATTTAACTTTCTCTCAAAATCATCTATAAAATTTTGACATCCTCTCTGATATTGCTCAGTTTCTAACTCAAGGGTATTACAATCATCTTCCTAAGAAAACATATTGTGTTCCTCTTTTGTAAGATAAATTTCAGAGTCTAGATATTCAAAATGGTGTATTTGATTATACATTGTATCATTCTCTTCTTCTTCATCAACATAATTCACTGGAAATAGGGGTCTTATTTGTTGGTCTTCATTGTTTCTGGGATTTCTTTGATCTCTCTGTCTAATCTGATGGGGGGGATGAGGAGGAGGCATTATGAAATTGGGATTCCTAATTTGTGGCTTAGTTTGCTCTCTATTTGGAGGTATGTTTTCCAATTCCAATATTTTCATCAACCTCTCCATTGTTTTCATCATTATATTAAACTTTGCATCATTGGATGAATATGTAGAAGCTTGATTGTCTTCCCAAGTTCTTCTCCTATGAACCTCCACCCTTTGTTTTATATTCCCAGAATCCATTAAGTTAGACTCTACCTCCAAAGCATCTTTAAACATAGTAGGAAAATCAACCGATTTTCTTTCTCTTATTAAAAAAGAAAAATCACTATCAAATGCATCAACATAGTGTAATTTTGCAGCTCCTACCCGGGGTTTTATGTCAGTTGGTATTGAATTGTAAACCCTCATAAATCTGCTTGAAAATTCATGCACCGACTCAAAGTTTCCTTTCTTTAAATTATTATATTGACCCAGAACATGCAGATGACTCTTTTTATGTTCCCACCTATCCATAAAACAAGTTTTAAAAGATTGGAAAGTGGCAATAGACCTTGCAGGAACATATTTAAACCATCTTTTAGCTTCCCCAGATAAAATTTGTGTAAACAATATCGTTTTAGCATCATCATAATCCACTTATTCTAAATCAATGAAATCATCAAAGCTATCCACATGTTGTTGTGCTGTGAAATTTCCCTCCCCGTCAAATAATGAAATTCTTTGTGAGTAGTTTTGTGGAAGGTCATGTAGTACAACATGAAAAACTAATGGAGAAAACCTAGCAGCCATATCTCTAGGAGGGTTATGAATAACATGTATATTCTGAACAATAAGAGGAATATGAGGCTAAGAAGTTTGGATTAGAGGATTTCTTTCTTCTGTCTTTACAATATCTTGGAGATTTTTCCAAAGTGAATCTAACAAATAAGAATGAAGTCTGTTTGGATTGATTTCAATTTGTTTCAAATCTGATTCAGACTTAGAACTTAAAAAAGAGTGTTCAAAATTTGTTTCCAAGGTAACGACAAATACAAGCTTTAGGAGGGAATATGGCTTATTTCCTTCCAAAGAGGGATATCTCAATATATAAACTCAAATCCCAGATATATTTTGAAAAGAAATAAAATTTAACAATCACAATGGCTAAAATAGGTGGTCATTAGGCATGGAATCAAATATGAAAAAAACTAATAATGGTGCTTTGCAATGTAATTCTTTAAACAGAGGCAGGGTAGCTACTCTTTTACGGTAAAAAGATAATTTCTTGGTGATAAAGAAGATTAAAGGAACAGTCCATTAACATGGGCATCTTAGGATGAATCCAATACTAACTTTAGTGGAAATAGTTTGTGAATTCTTGACAATAAAGGATTAGAGCATATGATTATGAATTCCAAACCAATATGCACTCATTAAAGCATGAAAAGAAAATAGAATGGAAAGGTAAGAAAGAAGCACATTCACATGAGGAAATAAAATACGGACTGTAAATTGAATAACACAAGAATCTCTGTAGAAAACCTACTTGGCTTTGAAATTTTTGTTAATATTGAATCTCTCTTACAAATTCAAATCTTGATAACGGGTCCCAACCTCCACTACATTGTAAAAGTTGCTTAAATACATAAAAATGCTCATTGATATTATAACTACTTCTATGCTAAAAATAGGAAAAATAACTACCTTATTACATTTTTCATGTACCTCCTAACAAACTAACTATGATATTTATTACATTTTCAAAATAAATTTGTCTTCAACATCCCTCGAATTTCTTTATCGATGTAGCTTGTACTTTGTTCTTCTGAACTTCTCTACTGCCTTCCATTGGTCCACAATTGGAAACTCTAGATTGGTCATTTCTTTAACTAATACTCATAATTCTACATGATCCACTTATGAAATGGATGGCAATTGGAAACAAACTACTCTGAAAGTGTTGATTATTTCAAAGTCTACTGCTAATTTATCAACCACTTTTTTACTTGATAGATATTGACTCATATCTTCAAATTTACTGTGGTCCAATCTGCATTTCACCAACAAATCCTAAAATTCAACCTGATGCAAAATTCTACCCTTTTCCTCCCAAAAGGAAGGTAATCCTTTTTTAAAAAGTGACACAAATGAACCTTTAAAAATATTCAGTTGATGATTCATTATGTCAATTTTTGTGTGCACAATGACTATGTCTTGATGTTTTCCTACTACCTTCCTGGCCCAGGTGATCACTATGATTCTTTCTTTTATCCCCATGGTCCTTAAATATTCCTCTGATAAAGTATTTAGGAAATTGATTGTATCATTAGATGTATCTACAAGATTCTTATTTAAGGCTTATTCTACTGCAGTGCAACTCTTCATGGAAGCATTTGTAACCATCTCTTTGTCCAAAATTTAGTTAAAAAATGGTATGAGCTTAACAACCTCAACAATGATCATATCGCAAATGAGGTGTCTTTCTCCTTGTATGGGAAATTGTCTAGTCAACTGCTTCACTAATTTATCATTTTTATGCATCAATTATTTATATTTATTTTCAAGTGCTTTTGTTTCCTCTTCCTTCTTTAGAACTGCATCGACCATATTTTTATTGTGGTTTTTTAGACCAACAATTTCCAAATCCTTCAAACTTACCTGGGAAATATCCTATACGATAGATTATGTACTTGTATGTGCAATAGGATAAATTTCCTTTACCTCATATTCTTTACTTTTATCCTCTATCTCTTTTTCCAGAACATATTATTTTTCTTTTAAAACATTAATTTTTTCAACCAAAATTGCTTTCTCTTTTTCCCATTCTTTCTTCTCACTAGCAAGCTTCAACTGCTTTTCTTTGTTGTCACTCAGCTCATTAGCCAGTAGCTATTTTCCCCTCTCCAATTTAGTTAATTCTGAAGCTTGAATGAATTGTGTATCAAGGATATTCAATTTCTTTTTCAACAGCTGAATTGTATTCTCCTTCTCTGTAAGAATTTTTTGTGTAACTTCTCCCTTATTGGATTCATTATCAATAGCTAACAAATCTCCTTGAATTTTATTGATTTGATGTTGGTGCACCTTGTTCTCTACCTTTTCTTTCCTTAGTTGATTTCCAATCTTAGTATGTGTTGACTACAATTGAGATACTTTCAAGGTAGTCTTCAATAAATCACTATAAATTACCTCTCCAGTATTCTCATGTAAGTGGATCATGTCAGGAACTAGGATATCCTTTAGGTTTAGCCTCATTTCTTGTATCATGTTGTTTGTAGCAACTTCCAAGTTCAAAGTATTCTTAGCATGGTCTTTAACAGTCACCAAAGAGTCCTCTTTATTGGAAATTTTCCTAGCATCTGCATATAATTTTAGAGATTCATATAAAGATGTCTCCCTATCATTATTATATTTATCATATAATTCAGCTCTGGATTAAAATTGTCAGTGAATGTCTCATGAACCTATGAAAAATTCATACTGCTGCATTTCATAAGTTGTTCCCTTGACTTTTACATGTTTTTCTTACTTTCAGTCTTGACAATTTCAACCAATTATCCTTCAGCTTCAACTTTCTTCCTTTTAGCTATCTCTGAACTTCCTTCTTCTTATGTTTCCATTGCATCTAAAAAATTCCTTTTACATGTCACCTCTGAACTAGTTGGAATGTGAGTGACTACCTCTGTGGCCTTCACCACTGCGAATGGAATTTCTTGTGAAACTTATACATTCTCCATTGGTGTTGGATAATCCGACCAATGTGATTTTTCAGCCAACCCTTCAACCTCTTGATGCTCAAAAACCTTATTCTTGTTCAGTTGTCTTCTTATTGATATAACCTGGTGTGGATCATAGTTCATTGCAAAAGCTATTTTAAAATCCATATCCTTTAGCAAACTCTCCACTACAAGAAGTGAAACTTTATTATTTATAATAAAAGGTCCATATACCCATGGGAATTTGATTTCTGAAGCTTTCTTGAACCTAATGAAATGTTCATTTTCTACTATTAAGTTATGTCTTATCAGCTCCAAAGCAAACACTCTAGGAGTGAGGAAAGCTGGTAAAATATATGGCTCATGAATAAATCCATACACTCTAATAATGGTATGCTCTTCTAATAGGAACCAGTCTCCTATTCTCCTATCCGGGGAAAATTGCAAAGATTCTTTTATCTGTGGCAGTACTCTGGGTAATGTTTTTTGAAAGAAAACTCTGTAAACCTCTACCATCAACAAATTCATATACTTGAATAAGTTGCTATTGATTTCTTCTGTAAGAACCATTTTTGGTAATTGTAGATTTTCTTCATTAAAGAATAAGAACATTCTAATTAGATAATATTGAAATCTAAAATGTCTGGTACTATGGAAATTCACTAGCTGAGAGTGAATGCTTTTAGCTAGGATTCATCAAATTTAAGGCACCGGGAGGTGGAAGAGACTGGGACTCAGACTGACTCATACTGACTATGAACAACATATTCATTAAAAACTCAGGAACATATATTTTTTTGTCTAAACCTAAGAACTGACCCATCATTGAAACAATCATCTTGGTTTCTTCTATCATGTCCCGAATTAAATAATTTCCAAATAAGACTATTTGCAAATAATGTTTCACCAACCTACTCGTTCCCTAGGTTGAGATGGAGACATAAATATTGTAATAAGGGGATATGGGACCCAAAAGGAATTTAGTTTACCATATTCACATTTAATTGGGTCACATAAATTATAAATTCTAAGAAAATAAGGTGCCATGAGTTCATGAAGACACTTGGAAGCTTGTGGAGTCTTTGGGTGACTAGATTCCTTGCACACTTGGCATGATATTCATCCAAATTCGAACAAATGGGTAATATAACATTATGGTATGGTTATGTTGTGTCAAATATTATATAATTATCCAAGGAATTCAAATTGGTAAAGGAGGGTCACTCCCATGTAAGAGTAAGAGACTAGAAGACAAGGTGTGCCACTTGGAAGCAGATTCTATGCACTCTATGACAACAAATGATGGAAGATTCTATGACAAGTATGAAACATTCAGACCTGATTGCTGAAATATGAAAAATATGACATGTCATGGATAAAAATAGCCACCAAGATGTCAAATTTTGGATTTATAGGCATCCATTCTAATTGGGGAAAGAATTGGAGCATGAAGATGAATACAAGTGTGATGAGAATTACTAAACCACTAAGATGATTTGGAGGAAGCTGATGAAGGAAAATTAAACACTAGGAGGCCTCATTAAATTTATAATAGGATTTCATGAAGAATTAGATATATTTTGATCATTTTTTAACTGGACTTTGTAATTTTGGAGAGATTTCGCTTGTACATTGCACGGTGAGTGTTCACTCTCCCTGCTTGTGAACCAATTTCGAGGGAGTTGGATTCCTTTCCAAGTTAGTTGATGGAGAGGAAATTAAAACATATAATTAGAGATTAATAAAGTATTTTTACTTTCATTTTTAAGTTCCATACAGTCGAATTATCATCTATCTCCCCATTATCTCATTCCTTCTTCTCCATTCCCCCACACTCTCATTTGATGGCGCACTTGTTGGAGTGATTCTTGTGCCTTGATAAGGATAGTTGATGGAAAAGATTTGATTTATGATGTATGGATCTGTAATATCATCTCCATATTATATGTAATTCTAAATATCATAAATACATGTATGAAAGGCTCACATTCCCCATGCTCTTAAATAACTAGTTTTCATGGATTTGGCTTCAATATTGAAGTAGCTTTATATCAGATTTGTATGAGGACATTTATATGAGTTTTATGATGATGGGGAATAAATATATTATGTATGGATCTGTAATATCATGTCCATATTCTCTTTAAGTCTAAATATCATAGATGTATGTATGAAAATCTTGCATACTCATGCCCTTGTATCGCTAGTCTTCATGGATCTGGTTCCAATCTTGAAGTAGTTTTATACCAGATTTGTATGAGGGATATTATATGAGTTGGATGATGTTGGGAAATAAATATATGATGTATTAATCTGTAATTAATTTTCATATCCTCTTTGGGTCGAAATCCAAGAAACTCATGTGTGAAAAGCTTGCATTCCCATGCCATTGAATGACTAGTTTCCATGACTTTGGATTCAATCTTGAATGAGTATTGTATCCAATTTGTGGGAGGGTTTTAATTTTAGTTTTATGCTGTTGAGGAATATTTTTTTACTCTAAATATTACCACCATGTTTCATATTACTCTCAAAACCATATATTCTACCTTTCTTATGTCAAGTCTAGCTAGTAATGCAAATTTCCCTTAGGAAATTTCTATGAAAGTTACCCTACAAATGTTATAGATCATAATCCACTTGCGTAACTTAATAAAAATGATTAAGGGAAGTAATTTATTTCTTATAATCATTGCCATACTCTGTTATTAAATTTTGGAGGGTCCTACTTTATTTGGAGAGCTAGTTTGGCCATCACCCTTGGGGGGATTTGAACACAATTTCCTAGTAATTTTGGTATTTTTTTCATTATCCCAGACAAGTTTTTGGACGTATGAAGTATCATAAAAAGTTTCCATAAAACATATTTGGATTTTATAAGACTCACCATACCCTTAAATTTCAAATTTGGGACCATTTGATGAAAGTTGGAACCCTCGAGAGTCATGACTAGTTAAGCTCGAATTTTTCCCAATTTGTGCATTTCTCCAAAATTTCCAAAAAGGGAAATTACATCTTCAATGAACAGGTTTACATATAGGGGAAATGTCTGGTTATAAAGGGATACATATGACCTAAAACATTTTGAGAAGAAGTTTTTTTTTTCTCAATGATAACATGTCTAAAGGATTGAATTAGGTCTTCTTCACTGAATTTTCTTTGTTTTGGGTGAAGGTAGGAGGAACGGTAAGGGAGTCTCGGAAAATGAGTGCATTAAAATGACATATAATATTAGACTTGAATGAATCCATTATTACCCTCTTAGAAGATGAATAATTAGATGTGCACCAGTCAATGAAATCCGAAAAGTTAAGGGTTTGGTATGGACAAAAATGATACAAATGAGACTAGAAGATGTTGTGCAAATCAATACCCTGGTATTTAAAAGCATCCAACCTTTTTTTTAACTGGTGAATGGGGTCAAAAGATAGAATATTATAAAATATCCCTCCATCTCTATCTTCTAATACTTCATCTATTTTATGAAATTCTAGGGCATGAGCCTCTACTTCTCCTCCATTATCCATGTTTAAATACTAGTAGGCGAGTAAAAACGTGGCCTACCTAGAAAACAGATGACTAGATGGGTATCTGTATGAATTTCCTTTTTCCACGCATAACAATGCTTTCTTCTCCCAATGTATAAAAGACAAATAGTCCTCAAACACATGCCTTTTTCCCTTTGTAATATTCTTCATAGTGGTTTTGGATCAAAGGAAGCGGTTTTATTTTTCACAAGTAGAATTCTGAGTTAATATTCATGTAAATCTCACAATTGGATCCTTCTTTGTCTGTATATTTAATATACCTTTCCTATGAACCATCAATCTTGATCGTCCATTAACCTTTTCCTTTCCTTATTCTATTTCCCAACCTATCACCTATCCTCCTTGCAATTTTCCATAGAGGAACCTCTTATCACCGTATATATACAAGATATTTATTTATCTCCTACATCATCCTCCTTCTTACTTTATGTTGTTCATATGAAGTGTAAAACTGTGTGCAACTTCTATCAATGAATCATCTGATAGATGATGATCTCACCCATTTCAAATCTTGATCGTTGATCAATGTTTCCATTTAAGAATTCCACCGAACTCCAACTAATAATCTAACGTGCATGTTCTCCCAGTGGACCCCATTGCACCATCGATCTTACCAGTCATCAATATCCACCATCGATTAATTCTGAGATTTAAACATTCCACTCACTCTTGATCTAAATTTCTCTATGCATATTCCCATAGTGGATTTTTTGTGCATCGTATATATTTTTATCTTCAAATCTCCATCGTAGATTTGGGTGGTCCATATGATTTTCCTCTGATCATGAAAATCCCTTCTTCCGTGCAGCTTTCATCAGCGGATCCATCACCCACCATAGATATTCCCACCTTAATATCTGGACCATTAAAAAAATTTGCATTGGGTCACAATGGCCTAATCACATTTTCCATATTCATGCGAGTTTGGGATTTGGAATAAGGGAGACAATAAATGATGTTTGAACATTATAATGACATAAATATTTAATAAGGAGCTAAAAAAATAAATACAAGGGAAAATCAAAGTGGTAATTGATCATGAAGACACATGGAGGATTTGGGACCCACACAAGCTAGATTTTCTATGCCACATGGCATCCTCCTCTTGTCTTTTCGAATCCATAAGAAGACCAAGGGTCTTGGGATGAGTCGGAAGGTCAATATACTTGGAATGAATCAATTAAGGTTGAATTGGAGTGGAAGAATAGCTCCCATGGAAGAGGAAGAGGCATTTTGGAGCTAGTGAGACACCTGGACTCGATTCCCTAGCTCTATGACACCAACGATGAACATGCTATGACACCTATGAAACAAATAATATATGAAGGCTGAAATCTGACATATATGACATGTTAGGGATAAAAATATCTCCAATAGGGCGCTCAAGGGATTTATGGCATGTAAGATGCTTCCACATGTGATTTGGTGGAAGTGGGAGACTAGGAATTGTTGTACAAGTGGCATTCTTTGGGATATCTTCCCAACTAGAGTTGGAATGCATCTCTTGGAAGGAATTAGACCCATAGAGATATTGGAAACTTTATAAATGTCAAGAACAAATAATGAAGGAATATTTTGATCATTTGTGAACAGAGAGAGCTAGTGGAGATTTAATGGAGTCATAAGTTACAGGTGAAAGCTACAGGGAATCTTGTGGAAACTTCAATATCAGCTTGTTCTTTCATCTATTCCAAGTTTTCTCATCATATTCTTGCTCTATGGACTGAGGTGCACTTGGGGAGCTATTGATATCTTTTGGAGAGATTCTCATGGTCCATTTATGATGTTAAAAATATTAATATACTTTTTTATTCATATTCGTAAATTCGCTGGTCAAAATACCAAATGGTTGTATGTAAAAGTGATTATTAATGAGCAAACAATCACCATTTCCCCACTATATTGATGTATGTCATTGTAATGTTGATGATTTCAAATGAAATAATGTTTATCTGATATATATATATATTATGAATGGAATGCCATTGATACTATTTTATTTATATTCATAAATTTTCAGGTCAAAATACCAAAATATTTCATGTAAAAATTTTAAACAATGAAGAAACAGTACCATTTCCCCACTACTTTGTTGTGAACCAATGTAATGTTGAAGGATTAGAATGGATAAATAAAATTATTATGTTTTATGAATGAATGGAATGTTATTTATGTATAATATGAGTTTAATTTTCAGTACATAAGCATTTCAAGTCATTTTGTTGAGTTTCATAGGATTTGGAGAAGATTTCATATCATCTCCCCCAAGGTTGAAACTAGTCTTTTTGCATTTGATGTAAGGGAGTTATAGAAGACATTAAAATTTGAATGGTGATGCACATGAGTTAATTTTTATTTCCTTTATATGTCCCATGATTCCATTCAGAAATTGGAGTTGTATTGAGTGCATTTGGAAAGTCATTTTCATCATCTACCCCTAGGGGATTTGAACCACAAGTTGCTCGTAAAACTCCATACATTGACCAGATTGAAAAAGTGAGTTTAAGAAGTCATTTGATGGTTTAAATACACCTATAAACACAATTTTTATGTATTGAAATAATTCATACACCTCCTGGTACAATTTGATAGCATTTGGAGCTATTTGGAGCCATCTACCATTGGGGATTTGAGCCTCAAAATTACTAGTAAATTCCCTGAGTCTATTGGATACCTAATCAAAACAAAAACCACATATAATGATGATAATATAATTTAATTAATGTATTATAATATATAAAAGTATAGTAACAACCATTAGTGGAGCTTTTATAGTGTTTGGAAGAGATTTGTTCCAGGACCCAAGGGGGATTTCCACCTCCCAAATTGACTAGTCTTGTCCCGAAACTTATTCCCATGCAAATTTCAGACCATAATTAGATATATCAGTTGATTATATGTCTGATATATGTTTTAATGTGTCCCATCACCCCTCATGACCTTCCTCACCAAGTTTGAAAGTAATTGGAGGAGTTTGGAATTAGTTGTATCCATATACCTAGAATTGAAATTTGGTGAATTTGAGCACATTGGGAAAATTATTCACAAGGGAAATTACACATACGAACAATTATTCCATTTTTATACCTTTATTAATTTTAACCTATGGTTTTATGAGAACATCGAGGCCTTGTTCTCTAATTCAGAATTTATTAAGCACCTTTCAATCACATTTATAAAAAGTCCTTCATACCACATTGCTATTTCTTCTCAGGAATGCTACATCCAATTGCTAACCAAAACAGTGCTGACATATGGTATAATAATAAAGGATTGGAAATTTCTTTCGGGATGTAGCCCATCTTGGGTGAACCACGTTATATTGGTGTCTCTCTTGTAATGTGTTTTAATATTTGCATATTGTTTATTATTATTGCTTTGTCATCATGTTTTCTAACAATTGGTATCAAAGCCAAAAGTTCTATTTGGTTGTTAAACTCGCAGGAAATAAGGGTTACTGGTTAGAGGGGGAGAAATGGTAGACGAATGAAATTTTAGGGTCAATATATTTAACGAACAAAACTACCAGTTATGGAAGATGCAAATGGAGGACTATCTTTACCAAAAGGATTTTTTCCTACCATTGGGTAGAAAAAAAAACAATCGACGACTATGAAGGACGAATAATGGAAGGTTCTTGAAAGAAAGGAACTGGGAAAAATACTGTTGTTCCTAGATTCGTCGGTGGATTTCAATATTTCAAAAGAAAATGCAATGGATGGTATGATGAGCACATTGTCTAAGCTCTATGAAAAACCCTCAGCTTCCAACAAGGTATTTCTAATGAGGAATTTATTTAATATGAAGATATCAGAAGGTGGATATGTTACTAACCATTTAAATGAATTTAATATGATTACTAATCAGCTAAGTTCTATGCGAGTGAAATTTGATGATGAATATAGGGCTCTTCTAATATTATGCTCATTCCTAGAAATTTGGAATGCATTGGTCATGTCTATAAGCAACTTTGTCTCTGGTTCAAACACTCTTAAATTTGATGATGTTGTTGGTGTTATTCTTAGCAAGGAAATGCGAATAAAAAGCATAGGTGAGACATCAGGTAATACGTTGACCATGGAGAGAAGGGGAAGACAAAGCGATAGAGGAAGTGTTTGGGTTATTGTAACAAGTCTAGAAAGGGTAGATCCTACAAGTATAGACTTGAAAATATAGAGTGTTGGAACTATGGCAAGAGAGGACATTTGAAAACATATTGCAAAGCTCCAAAGAGTAAAGGAGACAAGCAACATTAGACTACTCAGGAAGATAATGTACTAGGTGATGTGTTACAATATGCTTTGATTCTTGCATTAGATAATACTAGTGATTACTGGGTAGTATATTCAGGGGTTTCATGTCATGCTACACCCCATAGTAAATTATTTCATGATTATGTTCAAGGTGACTTTGGACATGTTTTTATTGGGGGGTGATGAACAATGTAAAATTATTGGAATGGGTAGGGTACATATTAAGCTAAATAATGGAAATGAATGGATATTAAAAGATGTAAGGAATATTCCTACTGTGAAAATAAAATTGATCTCAACAGGGCAGTTGGGAGATAGTGTTTGTTTGTCTACGTTCAGGAAAACGTGGTGGAAGATCACTAAAGGAGCATTGGTAATAGAAAAAGGAGACAGGATAGGTCTGTTGTATTTATGTCCTCATAATATTGATTATTATATCTCTGTAGCTTTCACAGAAATAATTAAAGTGTTGTGGCATCATAGGCTTGGAAACATGAGTGAGAAGTGGATGAATATTCTCCACTCAAGGAAATTGCTTCCAGATCTGAAGCATGTAAGTTTGGAATTATGTGAGAACTCCATTTATGGAAAACAAAAGAGAGTTAGATTTCTCAGGGTTGGGAAACAAAGAAGAGTGAAAAGTTAGAGATTTTGCATACAGATGCATGGGGACTAGCTCAGGTACAATATCTTGGTGGCTCTCATTATTATGTTACTTCTATTGATGATGCAACTAGAAAAACTTGTTTTTATTCCATTGGACGAAAATTTGATGTGTTTGCTACTTTTAAGAAGTGGAAATATTTGGTTGAGAACAAGACAAAGAAAATATTGAAGTGTCTTAGATACGATAATGGAGGTGAATACTGTAGCAAGGATTTTGATAGTTACTATTTATACCATGGGATTCATAGAGAGAAGATAGTCCCATGAATACCACAAGAAAATGGTGTGCCAAACAGGATGAATAGGACGATCATGGAGCATGCAAGGTGTATGAGATCGCATGCAGTGTTTCCCTTACATTTTTGGGTTGATGATGTAGATATTGTTGTTTATTTGATAAACAGAGGGCCTTCAAGAACTTTGGATGGTGGAATTCTAGAGGATGCATGGATAGGTAAAAAGGTAAACTACTAATTTCTCAGAAGTTTTGGTTGTGATGCATTTGTATATATCAATAAAGAAAATAGAACAAATATTGAGGATAAATCCAATAAATGTGCCTTTATTGGATATGGGGTCAATGATTTTGGTTATTTCTTATGGGATTATGAAAATCACAAAATCATTAGGATTCAAGATGTGATATTCAATAAAAAGGTTATTTACAAATATCAGTTGCAAGGAAAGAAAGAGGAAAAGGAAAACACAGAGTACACAGTGCTTGATGAAATCAAAGAAAATGAAGTTCCAAAGGTACTAGAAAATCAAGAACAACATGAGGTACCTAAAACTCCTGCAAGTGTAAGAAGATATACCAGGTTAAGTAGACCCCTGAACGATTCTCTCATTCATTATATTATTTATTGATGACTGGTTATAGTGAACCAGAATGTTATGAAGAAGCCATGCAGGTGGAAACTAAAAATATGTTGGAGCAAGGCATAGATGAGGAGATGGACTCATTGGTAAGAAACCCGACATGGGATTTAGTTGAGTTTATTGTAGGTAAAAGAGCATTTCAAAATAGATGGGTTTACAAGTTAAAAGAAGAAGAAGGAGGAAAGAAGTGGTACAAGGCTAGAATTTTTGTAAAGGTGTTTGCATAAAATAAAGGTATATATTTTGATGAGATATTTTCTCTCATTAGGACTATTTTGAGTCTAGTGGCGGTAGAAGATTTGCATCTTGAACAATTAGATGTAAAAATATCCTTTCTCCATGGGGATTTGGAGGAAGAGATTTATATTCAGAAGCCACAAGGGTATGAGGTCAAAGGGAAGGATAATTTGGTTTGTAGGTTGAAGAAGAGCTTGTATGGCTTGAGGAAAGCTCCAAGGCAGTGGTATTTGAAATTTGATAACTTTATCACAAAACATGCTTATAACAGATGTCATTCTGACCACTTTGTTTATTTGAAGAGGCTAGATAATGGAAGATATATTATCTTATTATTGTATGTGGATGACATGTTTATTGAAGGGTCTAACATGTAGGATATAAATGTGCTCAAAATGAAACTATCTAAATCATGTACGATGAAGGATTTGGGTGTTGCAAAACAAATTCTTGGTATGCAAATAACAAAAGATAGGAAAAATCACAAATTGACATTGTATGAGGGTGAGTACATAGAAAAGGTGTTGGATATGATTAGAATGAAGAATGCAAAACCAGTTACTACACCTTTGGCCATCCATTTCAAACTAAGTAATGATGTGTGTCCCAAGACATAGGATGGAATAAAATACATGTCCAAGGCTCCCTATTCATCAACAATTGGTGACTTAATGTATGACATGGTGTGCAGAAGACCAGATATTGAACATGAAATGGGAGTTGTGAGAAGGTATATGAACAATCCAGGTAAATACCATTGGAAGTAAATACAATGGATTCTTGGGTATTTGAGAGGTACTATTTCTCATGCATTATGTTTTGGAGGGTCAAACATTGTTATATAGGGATAAATTGATGCAAATATGGAAGGTGATAAAGAAAACAGGAGGAGAACCACATGGTATGTATTTACTATGGGTGGAACAGGAGTATGTTGGATTTCAAAACTACAAAAGGTTGTTGCAATTTCAACAACAGAAGTAGAGTATGTTGTTGCTACATAGGCTAGTAAAGAGATGATTTGGTTACATAGGTTCATGAAGGAATTGGGTAAGAAGCAAGAGAATAGAAGGATGTATAGTGACATCCAGAGTTCCATTCATCTTGCAAAGAACTCAGTATTTCATTCGAATACTAAAAATATACATCTCAAGTACCATTTCATAAGATCTTTTCTGGAAGATGAACTATTAAAGTTGGAAAAGATACATACTAGCCAGAATCCTGCAGACATGTTGACAAAGGTAGTAACTAGAGAGAAAATGATTTCTTAATCAATTTCAGTTGGCCTTTAAGCATGAAGGCGAATATGAGAAATTTTCCAGGTCCAAGGTTCAGATCATAGTCAAACAAGTGCAACAATGATGGAGTTGTTGTGATCAATCCCCAAGTGGGAGATTGTTGGTTGTGGATCTTGATCTTCTTGATTCAGAGATGTTATTTCAATTGTGTCTGGATCCCAACACTTGAGGGGGCGAGTGGGGGGGGGGAGTATTTTAAACACACTATATTCATCATGGGGGTGCAGGGGGGGGCGAAAACTATTTTGGAATCCCCCCTTGGTAGGGGTTCAGGGATAACGCCCGCATAGTGAAAAATTATGAAAAAGATCCTTTTAAAAGGTTTTAATTCCAGAGTCATGAATTGGTCAATAATGGGTGATTTACAGGCCTATGGTTTTTTGCATCCCATTGTATTTTCTCATGGTATTCCATTTATAAAAGGAAGGAATTGTATTACGTTTGTGTATTGTATTGTAACATTGTAAAACTATGTCTGTGATTGCATGAGAGAGACTGTGAAAGAGTGAAGAGTAAGTGCAACATGGTTGTTGTAAGTTGTATCCCTTTATTTTTCTAGATGGTATAATAATAAAGGACCAAAAATTTATTTGTGGACGTATCCCATCTTGGGTGAACCACGCTATATTCGTGTCTCTATTGTAATGTGTTTTAATACTTGCATCTTGTTTATTGTTTATTATTGTTTCTCTATGATCCTATTTTCTAACAAATGTTGCTCAAACAAATACTTTAATCCATCATGATTAGTTCACAATTCAAATGTATTACCCATCAAGTAATGCCTCCACGTCTTCAAGGAATGAAGGATGACTGCAATTTATAAATCATGGGTGGCATAATTTTTATCATGTTCCTTATGTTAATATTTCATATGCTTAGCTAGATATCATTAGTATTCAATTTAATTTCACAACAATAGCATATGCAAGATAGCTAAAAGAAACACAATCACAATATGGACACATATTTATCTTAGGAAACCCTCAAGGGTAAGAAAACCCAACAAAAATTCCTCTATATAAATGTATCAAAAGTACAAACATAAAACCTCAAACATGTGCTCCTTCTCCTTGCTGATATGTCTCTCTCTCTCTCCTATGCACTATACACAAGTGTGTGTGTGTTCAAATGAGGAACACACCTCCTCTATTTATACTCTTTCTTCCACTTGATGTTTTCCCTAACAGGTCATCCCTAACAAAATTATTGGGAATACTTCACCTAGGAAGACACAAAACAGTATAATATTATATTCTGGAGGATTCTATTGATCCGAATTACAATAGAGGTTTTACCTCATGAATCTATGATGACCAAATACAATAATAACATCCAAATGGAGGAATAAAACATCTCCAATAGGTTACAACATTAAAATACATTTAGAATATTCTTCAAAGTTACAATATTTCAACACTCCCCCTTAATGAGAAGGGTATTCTACTGACAACAACATCAACTGTAGGAGCAAGGAGAGAGAGAATCTTCAACAACATCAAGGTGACACATCTATACGTCATTGGAAGTTTTCAACAATCATCAGCAACTGGAACAATTACTAGAACATCTTCAACATCTTCAGTACTAGAATATCATCTTCTATAGAACTAAGTCTTCATCTTTGATCCTCATCTTCTACAGCACTCAATCACTCGATCCTTTGCAATAACACTTGATCTCTCAATTAACATCATCATCAACAACAACATAAAGTGTATCACACATGATCCAATTACAGGATGATCAATCCCTATCACTTTAGGACATAGGTCTAAGGAAGATACAATCCTCATATGATCCACTTATGGGATGTTCAATCCCTATCACTTTAGGACATAATTCCAAGGATGATTCAATCCTCATTTGAGCCACTTATAGGATGGTAAATCCCTAACACTTTAGGACATAAAAACAAGGATGATGCAATCCTCATATGAGCCATTTATGGGATAGTTAATATGAGCCACTTGTGGGATAGTTAATCCCTATCAATTTAGGACATAAGTCCAAGGATGATGCAATCCTCATCTGATCCACTTACAGGATGGTTAATCCCAATCACTTTAGGACATAATTCCAATGATGATTCAATCCTCATCTAAGCCACTTATGGGATGGTCAATCCCTATCACTTTTGGACATAAGTACAAGTATGATGTGATCCTCATCCAATACACTTATAGGATGGTAAATCCCTATCACTTTAGGACATAAGTCCAAGGATGATACAATATTCATATGGTCCACTTACAGAATGGTCAATCCCTATGAATTTAGGATATAATTCCAAGGACGATGCAATCCTCATCTGAGCCACTTACAGGATGGTCAATCCCTATCACCTTAGGACATAAGTCCAAGGATTATGCAATCCTCATCTTTCATGGAGACAAAAATCTATGGATCACTTTAGGACTAGTTTCCAAGGATGATACAATCCCACTGCAACATCATAAACCTTGTCCCCTTTTCAAGGAGGTTCCACAACATCATCAACCTTCTCCCCCTTTCTAGGAGGGTCCACATCACCATCAACCTGCTCCCCCTTTTGATGAGGGTCCACATCATCACTGCTCCTCCTTGCGAGGAAAGTATACAATATCATCATTGTTCCTCCTTATGAGGAAGGTCTGTAACATCATCATCATTGTTCCTCCTTACGAGGAAGGTCTATAACATCATCATCATTGTTCCTCCTTATGAGGAAGGTCTATAACATCATCATGAGTGTTCCTCCTTACGAGGAAAGTCTTTTCAAATTACACCAAGATTGTCATGGAAGTATTCAAAATTTACTCAAGACAGAGGCTTGGTCAATACATTAGCAACTTGCTCATCAGTAATCACACACTAGAGCTTTATATATCCCTTGATCTATACCACATCGTGACCATATCGTGTATGTAAAAATACCAGATTTCTATGTGCTTTGATTTGTCATGGAATAGTGGGTTCTTCGTCATCTTTATACAATTATGGTTGTCACATAGAATCATCGTGGTATTGAAATTCAGGTCAAATAGACCTGACATCAAATTCTGAAGACATAGAAAAAGCTGCTATATACTCTGCTTTAGTTGTGCTGAGAGAATCACTGGACTGCTTCATGCTAAACTATGAGATCATGGCAAACCCCAGACAATAGCAATCACCTGAGGTGATATTCCTATCTGAGGTACTTCTATCCCAATATACATCTATATAACCATACAATATATAGTCATGATCTCCATCACAGTATAGACCAAAGTCTATCGTACCTTTCAAGTACCTCATCACATGCTTTGCAGCTATCAAGTGAACATGTTTAGGTTTAACTAGATATTGACTCAAGGTGTTCACAACAAAGCATATATATGGCCTGGTATTTGTAAGATACATCAACGGCCCAATAATCTATCTGTAGTGAGTCATATCCACTAACTCTGATGATTCATCAAATAAAAACTTCAAGTTGGTATCCATGCGTGTGGCCATGGATTTACAATCCAACATATCAAATCTTTTTAATATTTCTACATCATACTTTCCCTTGTTGAGAAAGATTCCTTATGGGCTCTGCCATACTTCCAGACCTAAAAAATAGTGCACCAATACAAGGTATTGTTGCTGTTATAGCTGCTTCCCCCAAAAATTTACATTTTAGGACCCCTCCTTATGTTTTGGTTTTAATATTACTTAGACAAGTTTTTATTTCCTAGAGAGTTCATCCCAACACTTAGTTTTCTTAGAAGTTAAGCAAGGAATTTTTTTTTGGCTAAGTTAAAACTCAGGTTTTTATTTCGATGTATCGGAAGAACTCGGCCAGTTATTCCAACATATCGGAAGAACTCAGCCAGTTATGCCTATCTATAGGAAGAAATCAGCCAATTATGCCGACGTATCGGAAAAACTCGGCCATTTCTGCCGATGTATTGAAATAACTCGACCATTTTTGTCGACATAGTTGGCTAGATCCAAAGAAGTTTTTGCAATGTATCGTTAAGGCAGAACTTGTCCAGTGTTACCGATGTGTCGGAGAAAATCACCAAATTTTGTTGACATGATCGGAGACACTCACAAATTGCATACGATAAGTGAATGGTTTCTCAATGAATTTTGCCAAAGGTAGATTGCGACCCAAAATTCAAGCTTTCAATATTTCCCTAACAAAATCCATCGAAATATTTCGATGAGTTTTCATCATTGGTATTAGATTATTTCAATAAGTTTTTCCAACAATTTAAATCCTTCGAAATTTTTTGATGAGTTTTGTCGACACGGTCGGAGGAACTCATCATTTTTCACTGAAACTGTCGCAAAAAAAACTCACATTTCATCGCCGATGCTATTGAAAAATATTGGAGAAAAATGTGGACAAGTATCGACATTACGCGACAAGTTTCTGAGTTTTGGCTCCAAATGACGTTTTTGACCCCACCGCATTAAATTCTTTTCAAAAACCATATTAATGATGGTTTTATTGATTTTTATATATAAATATGGTGCATTGTTATTGTTTTTTTATTGCAAACACCATTTTGAAAAACATCCAATCGTCGAAGGACATAAGGAGCTTGTACTTAGCCTATCACCGTGTTCACTTCTTGAAAGGTAGGTGCATGAAACTGTACTTTTGTTTTTTTTCTTTTAGAGTTTTAAAAGCTATATATATGTGGTAGAGGTTTAGGGTTTTAGAGAATTATTACTGCGGTTGGATTTTCCATGACCCCTATCCTGATAGAAGAAAACCCTTAGACCCTAGGGTGCTATTGATGCATTTTAACTAGGTTTCCCAAAGAGTTTTAAGCTTAGGGCCTCGTGGTCATTTTCACACCCATCCTCCATGGTATTTCTACTACAGAGTGTCTCTTTTCCGTGTGATTATCACACTAGGAATCTGGTTATGTGTGCAGTTTTACTAGGGAAAAGCCCCTCCCTGAGATGATGTGATTCTTTTTTCATGATCACTTCCTTATACCAAAATCTGCATCATTTTCGAGCTGGGATGAGGATGAATGCCTTATCCAAAGTTCTTGCTCATTTGTATTGCTCAGGTATTTGGTTTTACGTGTTATGCCTAAGGGTAGAACTTTTTCCATTTTTGTTTTGCAAGATTTTAATCTGCAGTGGTTATCCCAAGAGGGGGAGGTTTTCAAGCACCCTATAAGCACGATAGAGTGGAAAGGTAATTGGGTAGTGTTACACCAAAATGATCATCTTCAAGAATTCACCGTCCGATAATGTGAAGCTTTACTTTCTTGTACATCACTACATAGGAATAAGGTTATAGATAGAACTGTCTTCCTTGAAATTTTCAACTTGATAAACAAGAAATTGAAAACAACGATTGTAAAATCCACTAACCTAGGTAAAGTCAAATAACATTTATGCATGAAAGAACAAACAATAAAATGTTCAACTTTCTGTGTGTTTTGACCTAGTATTATTGTTTAGGAACACAAAAGAATAGATATGACAACAACAAGATTTAACTCTTACAATGACATATACACACAGGCTAATGAGTTTTCATTTAAACTTTGTAAGCACATACCCTTGTCACAAGAATAAAATGACTAAGAAACTTCTAAGGAATTACCTCTCTCCACAAAACTATTTTTGAATGGCCAGCCATAGAATGGTAAATACAGTTGTAATCAAGAATATTGCACCTTATGCGGACAAAAGTTGTTCCTCTGGTCTGAATGGTTCAGCTCCAGAACAAATGAGTGAATGACAAAGGATGAAGACCTTCCCTGGATGTCATAGACACCTGGAATACTGCTTCAATAGTGAACCTGTGTACCTGCAAATAGATCAAACATGCAAACACATCAAAGCTACCAGAAAATCATCTACTTATCCATGTTAGTGACTAAGGAATCTAACAATATGTACATGTGAAATCAAAACAACAGTAATGTGGGACGGAAATCAGCTTTGCATCAAAGATGTATGGATAATATTACAACCATTTCCATAGTGTCAATAAGCATCTCCGTGAGACAAACACTTCATCCCCATAAGCTCCAAATTTTCTCTCTATGCTCTCCAATGGCTTGGGCTAAGTGGTCAATCCAATAGCATAATAATACCTCTATAGTTCTCCCTCTCAACTATAGACATGAGCTTGTATTTACAAGGCTCAATGGATAGGAATAGTTGAGAGAATTGTGGGTGAGGTGGCTCTAAGATCCTACCATGGGGGATCTCGAGCTCAATTGACCCATAATGATAGGGATAAGGGAGGACACAAGGCTCATGACATAGAAGCCTCAAGAAACTTCTCTTTTTCCCATTTTACCTAGGGTACCCTTTTTTTCTCTTATGACAGAGCGGTTTAGATGAGAAACGCTTATGGACCAAAGACCATAGGCGGTGGCACCGCTTATGGAAAACAAGATACAGGCGGTGTTGAGCAAGGTACTGCTTGTGGGCCACAGGGAAAGCGAAGTGCTTATTTTTCTCATGTAGAATTGACAAACATAGTAGGTTTCCACTCTAAGTGTTGGGATTAAGGGAAAACATGTAAGTTAAGGGTCTTATCACATGATGGTGACAGGATTCAGGTATAATAGAATGCCTCCCAAAGCATGAGACTTAGAGGGATACAATAAGTGAGAGCTTTGAGAGAACAAGTTGTCACTTCGAGGTGAAAATGTTAGCTCGATAGAGAACCCAAGCAACTGAGGCAAGATTCAAGGTGTGGCGGCAAGCACCATCAGTGAATCTATGGAAAGCCATCTATTCTACATGACCAAAACATGGTATAAACAGATACAGACACTAAACTCAAAACCATATTGAAAATACTTAAAGCACACTGAAAGTCAAGAAATATACATATATACAAGATACTATCCAAGAGAGATCTAGGCATAGTATCTCTTTAGGTACAACCCATTGCAAGGTTTCCCTAAAGGGATTCCATCGTAGTCTACGAGCTCGTAGGCCCCTTTCTTTAAAACTTTAGAAATAATGAAAGGACCATGCCACATGGACTCTAAATTTCCTTTCCCTAGTTTGTCATATCTCTGATCATAAGTCAAAACTAGGTCACCCTCATTAAAGGCATGAGGTTGGACATATTTATCATACTGTGCCTTAACGTGTTTCTTGTGTGCCTCATTAGCCAAGGAAACATCTCTCCTAGTTTCGTCAAGGTTGTTCAAGTACAAAAATATCTCTTCCTTTGAGAAAGTGTCTGGGAGAAGTTCAATGGCAAGTTTCAAGGACGGAATCTGACATTGAATTGACAAGACAAATTCAAGTCCATAGATAAGCTAGAAAGGTGTGAAGCCAGTAGCTATTTTCACCGAAGTCCTGTAAGCCCAAAGAGCAGAGAAAAGGATATGGTTCCAGTTGGATTTATGGTCTTCAACCATCCGACGAAGCATAGTTTTCAAAACTTTGTTAATGGCCTCTACCTGACCATTAGCTTACGGATAATATGGCGTAGAGTTTTCATGGCGAAAACCTAGCTTGGCACTTAGTTCCTCCATCATTTGATTACGGAAATGTGATCCGTGATCAGTAAATATGGACTACAGGACTCCGAATCTAGCTATGACATGATTGAACAGGAAGAGAGTGGCAGCCTCAGCCCACTTTGTAGGCATGGGCTCAGCCCACTTTGTAAAATAGTCAATGACTATGATGATGTAAGCATTCCCCCTGGCTAAGGTAGGCTTACAATGCATATAATCAATCCCCCATTTAGAAAATGGGCCAATGGCAATGACGGGGTGTAGCAGAGCATGATGAGTGATATTTTTCAGATATAAATGTTGACAAGGTGGGAATTTCTTGACAGCCTTGTGATAGTCTTTAAAGACTGAAGGCAAGAAATATCCAGCGTGCAGTATTTTATGGACTATAGCCATCCCAGATAAATGACCACCACATGCTCTAGAGTGGCAATCATTCTACACTTGTTCAACTTCCTCATGGGTGAGGCATCCCCAGAGAATAGAATCAATCCCATGTCTATACAAGGTGTCATTCAAGATGAGGTAGTATTTCGCGTGGTGACGGATACGACGACGATCATCACGGGATAGATTTGGTTGAAATATTTGTGTTTGGAGATAAATAAGCAAATATCCATACCATGGATCAGTAGTGATTATCAGGAACAAGAATTCATCCGGAAATGAATCATTGGTCTCAGATTCCATTGAAGCACAGGGAAGATCACACATGAGCTTGGAAAAGACCAAGGATTTATTTGATGTGGCTTTGTAAAATTCTAGATCAAATTCCCGTAGTATGACTATCCATTGAGAGTACTTTCCCACGAGTACCTGATGAGTTAGGATGCAATACATAGGGTTTTGGTCTTCTAATACAGTGGTTGTGCGGAGCAAAATGTAGTGATGAAATTTTTGTACAGCAATGACCATGGACAATGCTAACTTCTCCATGCATGAATATCAGGTTTTAGAATCCATAAGGATTCCTACTAGCATAGTAAATCATGTGCTCCTGACCGTCAGGATTTTCCTGCACCAAAACCATAGCGATGGTAGTAGTGGAGGCAGCAATATATAAGAGAAATTCCTTTGAATAATTTGGGGGGTGTATCATGGGTGAATGAGTCAGAGCATGTTTGAGATTATCAAAGGCCCATTAGGCTTGGTCATCCCAATAGAATGGAGTGTCCTTCTTAAGGAGACGCATATAACCACGTGTTTTCTTTGTAAAATTACACACGAAATGGTGGAGGAAGTTTTCTTTCCCTTGCAAAATTTGGAGTTTGAGAAGATTGGTTGGGGTTGGTAGAGCTAAAATGGAGGCAATTTTCAATGGGTATATCCGAATTCCATCCTTAGACCACAAAACCTAACAGGTGTCCCATCTCAACACAGAAAACACATCTATGTGGATTGAGCCATATATTATAATGACTGCATCTCAGGAAAATATCTCTAAGATGACCAGGGTGGTCCTCCCATCACTGTGAATGAGCAAGGAGGTCGTCAAGGTACGGTTCAACAATATGTTTAATATCATGAAACACATAGGACATCGCACACTGAAAAGTGGCTCCAACATTTTTTAAGCCAAAAGGTAACTTCCCATATGCAAAGTTTCCCCATGGGAAAATGAATGCCATCTTGTGCTGATATGTGGGTAATATCTCAATCTGGTTATAGCCAGAAAAGCCATCCATGAATGAGAAGATGACACTTTTGGCATAGTTGTCGATAATCTGATCGACATGTGGAGTAGGAAATTTGTCCTTGGGACAAGCTTTATTCAAATCTTGAAAATTGATACAGACTCTAATGGTGCCTTGCTTTTTATTGACAGGGACAACGTTCGATACCCATTCCGTTAGGGGTACGGGATAAATAAACCCAACTTTGAGAAGTTTCTCTATTTCAGCTTTAATAGCTGCGACCTTTCGTGGATGGACTTGCCTTAGTTTTTTCCTGACAAGTTTAGCAGTGGGATAGGTTTTAATTTCATGGACCACAATGGATGGGTCTATCCCCAGAATTTATTCATAAGAGTAGGTAGAAATATTGCAGAATTGTTTGAAAAGTGCCTTGTATGCTTCAGATTCATCTTCCGAGCAGTTCTGCCCAACATGAACATGCTCAATGGTACTAGGCTTGGCTGATATGTCAATCAGATTTTTCTGAGTAATGTTGCAAAGGTTTCCTTCAGAATCTATGTCTTGCAACAATATAGGAATTTGAGGTGTGTTGATAATATCAGTGGAAAACAAGGATGCAAAGTCATGGTCGGCCATACTGGTGTTGGGGAGGAATGAGGATCTATGATGGTGATCCTCCTAGATAGACTCATTCGTATTCATGATCTCCATAATGGAATCATCAGAAGGAAAATTCTCAGAGAGATAATCCAGAATAGGAAGAGATGGTTCTAACCAGTAGGGTAGGTAATAAGAATCTGAATCCACTAGATGAAGTTCATCAGTGTGATCATCGAAAAGGGTTTGAATGATGTTGTACATCTCTTCATGCGGACTCAACAAAGTGGACTCAACGATTTGTTTGCCTTTGGGCTCATAATCAAATGACACAATCATATTTACTGTGGCTATGTCTGTGTTAGGAGGAGTGGATGGAAAAATACCCATAAGGGATGAATCCTTGAACATTCCTACCCCAATCGAGTGGTAAGGAGGAGAGGACTGGCCTAACATAGGGATGTTATTAGCAGTAGAGGTAGTAACATCTGGTGTACAAAAATCAAGATGATCTATGGTAACAATTCTCCCTATATGTGGAAATTGGACTGTTCGAAATACTATCGAAGCAACAACAGTCATGGCTTAAAACCAATTTCTTCCTAGAAGGAGGTTGTAATCTAATGGGGTGTCCACTACTTCTACTTGAATAGAAACAGTTTTTCCCTTGATCTCGACTGCAAGGGCTGATATGAGACCATGGGGATGGAAACCTCGTCCATCAAAGGATTTCAGAGTCGTAGGCGATGTTACAAGCTTGGGATAGCCAATAGCTTTCCAACAAGAAAGGGACACAACCGAAGTTGAAGCTCCTTCATCTAAGACAGTCCTAAAGACTTTCTTTATGACTACTTTCATGATGATTTGGAAAGCAAGTTTGTGAGGTAGTCTAGACTTATAGTTCTTGACATTGAAATGAATCAAATTAGTATTGTTTGGGTCTAAAGCTCCTAACTCAATTAACAAGTTTTTGCATTGTGTAGGACAACTTTGGAGCACTTCCAAGGTAGACATTGCACATGGTGCCTGAGCGAGATATTCAACTATAAAATTGAGCAGCTCGAGAATTAGGGTTAAAAACATCCTTCCTAAGAGTACTCTTGGGTGGATGCAAAACCATATCGAGAGTAGGTTTCTTGATGGTTAGGGGAACAGCAGATGAGGAGTCAGGAGAACCAGTAGAGGGAGCTTTTCCTGAAGAAGAATTATCTTCTTTCTTGTCTGTGGGTTTGTCGTAACTCTGACTTTGAGTTTGAAAACTAATGGTATCCAAGGACATCATGCAAATTTCCTCTGATGAACTAGATTTTCCTTGATTAGACATGTGGTCTATCAGTTGTTGTTGAGAGGGAAAAGGATCAGTGAGAACTATGGGTGCAGGATTTGTTTTCAAAAATTGGGTGATTTCATCCCAGCAGGGACACTCTTTTGTGAAATGGTCACCTTCGCATAACAGACATGAATATTTTGCTTTTCTTTTCCCTTTATCGTTATCATTGGTGGTTGGTTTTGGATTCTCCTGTTGGTTTCCAGGTTTTTTGTTTTTACTTTTACCTTTCTTTTTATTATTGCCGAAGGTTTGAATACTCTGAATAGAATTGAATTTGGTGAAAACCTTGGGAGCCGAAGGAGTAGGGATGGCATTCTGGGGTTTCTTGGTAGGTCTTGCTACTGATGGGGACTGGATTGAACCAACAATCCAATCAACAGGGGCTTCTGCTAGTGGCTTTGCAGGATCAGTGCTTGGGCGAGGAGCTTGAAGAATCAAGTCATACAAAGTTCCGAACTTGGAATAGACCAAGTATAGATACTGGGCTCGACTAATGGATTGGTCTTCAGTAACGGCACCACCCATAGCCACATCTCAAGTAATCGAAGGCAACAAATATTTAGTAAACCAATCAGCTAATAACTGATCCAAAATAGGAGCCTTAATAAGTCTTCTCCACCTTCTCCACTCATGGATATGATCGGATATGTGGGTGGAGATGTTCTGTTATAGAGAGTTTAAGAGATCAGTACTCATTTCATAATGAATAGGAAGCTGAAAGTGTGTAAGAAATACAGTTTCCAAAGAGCCAAAATCCACAAATGAATGTTGTGGAAGTTGAATTACCATTTTGCGGTTGTACCATTCAAAGTTTGCTGAAAGGGTCTTAAATGAACTGAATCATCCATAAGGGAGTTTGAAGAACACCACATATGGAATGTCATGACATGGTTTTTCGGATCGTCTCCCTACTTCCCATCGAAATTCGGAATGTCCGATGGTAACTTTACCGGAATGGGAGGCCATGAGGGGTTATGTCGAATGGGGTCATTAATCAACTCAGACAAATCAGGCAAGTCCAAAGTTTCTAGGAAAGGTAACTGATGGTTAGGTTTCACATACTGGTAATATTGATATGGCATATAATTACCAGTAGGACCATAAGTAGACTGATAGATAGGATTTTGTGATGAAGAACTACCAAAAAATCCAAGCGAAAGGGGGTTGATTTTTGGGATTAGGACCACTAGGACCACTAGGGCCTCCGAGAGGAGGACCACCAGGACCACCAGACCCTCCGGGACCTATAGGAGGTAAACCTCCAGAGCCTCTAGAACCACTAGGAGGAGGGCCACCAGACCCTCTAGGGCCATTAAGAGGGAAGCCACCAAGCCCCTCATGACCACCAGGACCATTAGGACCATAAGGAGGAAAGTCACCAGGCCCTCCAGGACCATTAGGCCCCCCAGGGGGAGGACCTCCATAAGGCGGTCCTCTGGCACCTCCCGCAGTATGTATAGGTATCCCCCCCATAGTTGGCATGTAGGACCAGTTAGGTTTCCCCCATGGCGTGAAAGTATTACTAGGATATGGAATTCCAGCATAAGGAATTCCTATAGGGTTGGGTGGATAATTAATGTTTCCTATAGGTATTTGATTTGATGTATAACCATAACCCCAAGAGGTTTGATTAGTTACAGTTTGTGCCTCGAAGGGCTAACCTGAACTAGATGGGGGGTTAACCACATTAGTGTGGGTGGGAGGGACATAAACTGTAGATTTCTCTATACCAAAGGTCTGTCCTTAACTAGGTACAATTTCGGTGCCATATAACGTAGGTTGTGCCAGGGGTTTCCCCCCGACACTAGAAGGTAATGACAAAACATGAATTGAATATTGAGCCCCAGGTGCAGAAGACCTGGGAGGATTGGGAACAAACATAATATGGGAGGTGGTGGGGTTGGTAGTTTGACCTGGGTTATGTGGAGTCATTGTGCGATCTATAATCAGTTCAATGGGTCTCATAGAATCGGCAAGTGACTAATATCCCACAGGAACAGCTGTTGAACGTGATGGCGGTGTGCCCAATATGTCATCTATTTTATTTTCAATCTCTTGTGCACAGAGAATTGTTGCATGGTATTGTGTACGTTCTTCTTCATCTGGAGAAACTTCTTTAGAAAAGTTTAGACGGGTGCCAAATGAGGCAATGTCTTGTCCTATAGAGGTATCCCAAAATGGAGCATTAGGACCATAATCCCGATGGGTAGTATCATCAACATGACCTTCTATGGGAGAATGGAATGAAGTATTACCCGAAGAATGTTGTTGGACCAAGGGAGGCGAGTGTGAAGGATATGGTCCTCCGCTTTCTGCAACCACATTATCTCCCACTTGGGAGGTGGTAGCAGCTCCTTGGTCGATATATTCCATTAGATTTTCTCCTAAAACAAGAATAAAATTGGGTGGCAAGCCCCGTACTCTTTTGGATTGTCTTAGCTCAGCCAATTTGTACAACTCCTATCTAACTTAGGGTCTCAAAAACTAGAAATCACACCAAAAATTTCCCTACTCAAGCTATAGGCCAAACAAGCAAACTTAAATGACAGGAGGAGTTCAGATAGTCAAGTCTCCCACCAAGATTGTCAAGAAGGTGCCACTCATGATATACCTCAAGGGTATGAGTGTAGTAATCTCTCTAAATGTTGTTTTCGGTGTATGGCTCCAAGTAAGACATCCAAAGGGATTTTCCTAAATGGATAAGGTATCCTAGTGGGGTCTCCCGATATACGCAAGGTACATGGGAGATCAAATCAGTAGCAGTGTTGTCTGATGCATAACCGTACACAAGGGGCCTTCTGATATACAATTGAGTACGTGAAGTACCTTTCTATATACCTCAAGGGTACGTGAAAGGCCGTTCTATATACCTATTGTGTGGAAGAACCACGCGAGTCTCAGGATGTAATGCAGACAAGTAACAACACCTCCTACGCTTAACAACGCCCGAACACATCTCTAACCTATCACTCAAATTGCTATGTAAATTTTAACCTATAACTACTGTTAATTTTAAAGTGGACGGTTAGGTGAATGCATGGAATTTTGATAGAAAAAAGTAAAACCATGCAATATGCATATGCAAATATTTCACTTTACCATTCATGGTATGCCTACCTATGGGAGGGAAAGAGAGTATTTTCTTTTGTTTTACAACCAAAAATTTCCAAACAATAATCTTGAACAAATCAAAATCAAAGACAAGCAACACTTTCCAAACTCATTTCTCTTTTCTGAAAGCAATCAAAAGGGGAAGAGTCCTCTTTTCCTAAAAGAAAAACAAGAAGCACACTATATGCATATGCACTCTATTTTTTTATTTTTCGTAAAACATAGATAGATCTAACTTAAAACTACAATATTTTTTATTTTGATGAGATAGTACTAATGAAAAAGAGACAAAAGAACATAGAGAACCTGAAAGTGTGTGAGGCCAATCAGAGATCCAATGTATTATGCTCACTAATGATAATGACCTAATCTCAGTAAAAAAAAATTCTTTTTAACAAGCAAAAAGAAGTTCTTTATGGAAACAAAAAATGGAATCAAGATGCTAATCAATTTTTTTTCTTTCAGTTTTTATAACAGAAATGAAAAGAGAGCTCACTAAGACCTAATCTTTCAAAAAAGAAATCCTTTCACAATCACAACCAACAAGCATGGAAAGAAATGGACAATCAACAAGCCTAATCTAGCCTTTGAATTCTTCAATCAAACCAATCTTTTACCACAGAATTTCAAACCATGAGCATTCAGATTCTAACACAAAAGCCTGCAAGTGCAGGGATGAAAGCAAACACAATCATTTTTTTGCAAAAAATGAGAAAAAAGTAGTCTTGGAACAAGGCCTACCTGGCACCGCGCTAGAGGGTTATTGACAGAGCAGTTATGGACGAGCACTGCTTCTAGATAACGGGACTCGGGCGGTGGCATCGCGTACTGCTAACAGGGTTCAGGCGGTGGCACCGCTTATTGCCAATAGCGCATGAGCAGTTCCCTGAATAGATCCAAAACATAAAGGAGAATGAAAGATCAAGTTATAAATTGATCAGATCAAGGAAAAAATTGATGGATTGACAGTAAAAAAGAGCATAAAAAGTCAAAATAATTCAGATATGAACATATCTGAAAGTTTTAAACCAAAATTCACTGAGTCAGATGGTAGATCTGACTGAAGAGAGTTGGAGATGGAGCCTGGATTCATACAAGAGTTCAAGAAATGAGGAAGATTCGATCAACTGACATATGCACTGCTCCTTAGTGGAGTCGCCAGATTTGTAATCATAAATATTGCACCTTCTGTGGACATAAGTTGTTCCTCTGGTCTGAATGGTTTATATCTAGAACAAATGAGTGAACGACAAAGGATTAAGACATTCCCTGAATGTGGTAGACACCTAGAATACTGCTTCGATAGTGAACCCGTGTACCTGCAAATAGATCAAACATGCAAACACATCAAAGCTACCAGAAAATCATCTACTTATCTATGTTAGTGACTAAGGAATCTAACAACATGTACATGTGAAATCAAAACAACAGTAATGTGGGACAGAAATTAGCTTTGCATTAAAGATGTATGGAGAAGCTTACAACCATTGCCTTAGTGTCGACAAGCATCTCCACAAGACAAACACTTCATCCCCATAAGCTCCAACTTTGCTCTCTATGCTCTCCAATGGCTTGGGATAAGTGGTCAATCCAATAGCATAACAATACCTCTATAGTTCTCCCTCTCAACTATGGACATGAGCTTGTATTTATAAGGCTCAATGGATAGGAATAGTTGAGAGAATTGTGGGTGAGGTGGCTTTAAGATCCTACCATGGGGGATCTCAAGCTCAACTGACCCACAATGATAGGGATAAGGGAGGACATGAGGCTCATGATCTAGAATCCTCGAGAAACTTCTCTTTTTCCCATTTTACCTAGGGTACCACTTTTCTTCTCTTATGACAGAGCGGTTTAGATGACAAATGCTTATGGACCAAAGACCATAATTGGTGGCACTGCTTATGGAAAATAGGACACAGGCGGTGCTGAGCAAGGTACTGCTCGTGGGCCACAAGGAAAGCGTGGTGCTAAGTTCTTTCATGTAGAATTGACAAACATAGTAGGTTTCCAATATAAGTGTTGGGATTAATGGCAAACATGTAAGTTAAGGGTCTTATCACATGATGGTGACAGGATTTGGGTATAACAACAGCTCTGTTCTCTATTATAACATTGGACATTGATCGCACTCTCATTTTTAAAATAATAGTGATTCATATACTAACAACTTTGACTCTTATTTCGGGTTATTTCGTTTTTTTGTAACATCCATAGTTGGATATTCTCAATTAAGTAATTTCTGAAATAACCCACATATCCGTAGATAATAAAATATGAATAAATTGATAGATAAAAAGATGATAGGATATTACAACATAGCTTTCCTTTAGTATCGCTTGAGCATTTTATAATGAAGAGTTATGTCCCTTCACATTAATAGCTACTACTATAATAATTAACAATTATTAATTTATTTAATTATTAACCTTATTTAATTATTATCCTATTTGTGTTCATTACATTTCCACTCCCTTAGAAAGGCTTTGTCCTCAAAGCCTTATAATGTTTCTGCATCATTTTTTGTGGTGTTGCAGCTGGCGAGATAGGTCGATATGAACTACTAAGAGTTGAACACAAATTTTGATATGTGGAACGAATCAATCCATCCCAAATTGATTTGTTGTGGACTGTTGGCATTCCATACTGATCTATCATTAGGAGATTTGATCACATGGGTACCATTATCTTTCTACATTTCCCACTTTTTAGAATATCTGTTTTTATGGTTGGGGTGTCGATATGGAATTTTCACAATGTCATTTTCTTTTACGAGTGTCATCTTTTGAGCATTGATCTGATTAGAAAGTTGTATTTTCGTCTCTTGAGGTTTTAAGGTTTCGCTGTGTATCTTTTCCAACTTGTTTTCTAACTGCATTTTATCATTTTGAAACTTCTTAATCACTTCTACATGTGATTTTCCGTCATCTTTAGACTTCTTAAGTTGTTCCTTAAGATCTTCGTTATTCCTTTTGATACAATTATTTTCTTCCTATTTCTCTAGAATTTTTCCTTCAATGTCTTTCGTAGATTGTTCTGTCTTTTGACTACTTTTAAACTTCTTAATTTTTGTGAATAGTGTTTTGTTATGATTTCTTAATATGAAAATTTCTTTGAAATTGCTTGATAACACCTTGTTGACTTTTGTCAGTTCTAAATTATGTGTCTTCTTATTGTCGTCATATTGTTGCTGGATTTTTTATTTTTGTTGTTTACGATGACGTAACTCTATTTCTTGATTCTCTAACTTCATCCGGACTTGCACCAATTCAGCATCTTTTTCCATCATGAGTTTGATTAGATGCTTTATTTCTTCTTGTAATTCATTATCACATCCATATGGTGATTTGTTGTCATTTTTTGACTTTTTGATCTCATCTTCTAAGTTTCGATTATGAATTTTTAAACATGATATTTCTTTGTCCTGATCAGATAACATTTTCTTGTTATCACTTATGGTTCATTCTAGTTGTCGATTTTGGTTCCATAAGAGACGATTCTCATTGTCTCTCTATAATGTCCTCATCTGATTAGGCATTGAGGACCAAAAGCGCTAACCTATGTGATTCCTGTGGGTTCGAGCGGTTACTGACAGTTAGGGAATCAACTGAAGACTGATGCCATCTACAAAAAATCTAGGGCATCAATATGATATCACCATTAGGTCAAAGAGGGCCACCAAAGCCAAAGGCCACTGACATGCATGACATCTAAGCATTATTTAAGGATGCATGCACCCATTTAAGTCTCCATGCACATGCATGCAAGTCAACTGCAAATTAGAATTTAAAGTGACCTAATTAGGTCAAACTTAGGGTTTTCACAGTTGAAAGTTATAAAAGAAAGATAAAGTGAATGGAGACTTCACTTTTGGATTATTATTATTTTGGAGCTCTTGAGAAGCAACACAGCGTGCGGCCATAGCAGTTGGGGTTGGAGACGGCATCTTCAGCTAATGGGATTTCAGCAGTGAGACATCTGCCCTAGTCTCCTTTAGGATAAACCATCCAGGTTTGTCACCATATCTATTTCATTCATCATTATTCAGTATTCCAGTATGAGTCCAAAGGTTATTCCAGGTTCATACGTACAGGTGGGGGCATTTAGCTGGGAAAAACCTAGTCATTCACCAGGACTCTGGATCACTATATTTCTTCTGCATGTGGCTTGTATCCTCACTAATAGGATCACTCTACTGCATTGGGTGATTATTAGCTATCAGATTGTCCATTAGGGGCAACTAGTAGCAGTTTACAGGGTTGTGGGAGTGTGAGCAGCAGATTGGGAGATCAATTCACTAGGGCATCTCGGAGGTCAAAACCCTTGCATGCTCCAACCATCCTCTCCGGCACTTGCGTACCTTCCTTTTGACTTATTTCCAGCTGAAACTGACCGTCCCTTCAACAAAAACATCACACTTGTTTGATTTAGCCATCTAGGGGTATTGCAGTAGAAACAAGGTTATTTCTTCACCAACTCAGCTCATCTTGCATGCGTATTATATCTGGAGCACATTCAGTCATCTTTTCAGTGGTAAGTGTTAATTCTATCCTGCAAACCCTAACCCTAATTTCAGCTATAAAATAGGGAAATTTTGCATGGTAGTTTGCATGCCTAGCTATTTCAATAAAATTGTATAGAAATAGAAAATATCAGGATTTGGGATATTACACTCTCCACTCTTTCAACTGCTTCTGCGTCTCAACATCAGCTTGTATACTTTTATTGATCACCTTATATTGCTCTAACTCATCCACTGTTGTTTGTAGTTGTGACTTGATTTCCGAATATGTAGGTGCCATTGTTTGTGACTTTGTTTTTACTTCACTTTTGTCTTCTTTTCTTTTTCTCTTTTTTTTCCAATAATTTTGTAAAATGCGAGTAGATTGGGTGGTTGGGAGGAATAAGTGTGACCTTCCCCACCTAGGTTCAAATCTCACTTGCTTCTTTGTAGTTATTATTATGCACTTTTTATATTCAAACCAAAACCCACTTTAAGAAACCACATGTGGTTTCGCTCTTACCTTATTCTTTTTTTAACTTTTATCTTTTCTTTTTTAACTTTTCTTTTCTTTTCTTTTCTTTTACCTCCTTTTATTTTTTTGGGGGGGTTACTTTTACCCTTTTTTTATTTTTTATTTTTTAAGGACAAAGTCCTATTTTTTGGGGAAACCCAAATCTACACAAGGTGTAAATAATGTTGTTCAAGGTCTGTATAGCTCTAATACCACTGTAATATCCATAGTTGGATATTCTCAATTAAGTAATTTCTGAAATAACCCACATATCCATAGATAATAAAATATGAATAAATTGATAGATAAAAAGATGATAGGATATTGCAACATAGCTCGCCTTTAATAAGGCTTGAGAATTTCATAATGAAGAGTTATGTCCCTTCACATTAATAGCTACTACTATAATAGTTAACAATTATTATTTTATTTAATTATTAACCTAATTTAATTATTATCCTATTTGTGTTCGTTACATTTTTATACAAAATGCATGTTGTTTTAAGTTATTCGAGATAACCGCGGTATTACTAAGACATCTCTCACCATGCCTAAAAGGAGTCCCAAGAAGAAAGCTAAGGTCAGTGAGGTCGACTCAGATGTGGAGATCATCTTCAGTACTGAGATAAAATTTGAGGACACTAAGGCCATTACAGGAGCTGACTAAGAGTTCAAATGGGGAGAGATATATCAGATGAATAGAGCCCAGAACATCCCTGATGTTGGTCTAGAATAAATGTCCTTATATCAAAACATAAAAACTCGGGCATTACTAAGGCGGATACACGCCCAGAGTCGTTCCCATGCGCGGAGGTTATCGGCTAGATTTTTCTCCACACAAACCCTTCCACAATGATTATTTCTAATATAGAGGGGGAAGCTTTGGATTCTTTCACTCCAACCTACATAACCTTGGCTTGCAAGATGCCACCTCCATAGGTTATGATGACTGATGAGTGGGTCAACAAGGTAGATTTGGATATTTTGGAGTGTGCCAAGAAGATGATGATAACAGGAAGACAATTGCATCGAAAGGCAACTGGTGAATACGAGTCTACAAGATTACGACCCCCTTTCAGGATCATAGCCTTGATGATGAATAATATTTTCGGTAGGGAAAATGGAAAACTGTATAAATTAAGTTGGATCCCGCTAATTTATTATGTATCCTTTGAAGGAACAATTTTCAACTGGGAATATATCATATCAAGTAGCTTGTCATCCTGTGTATCTGCCGCATAGGGAGGGATAACTTAGAAAAGGTCAAAATTCTACATGGCCTCTTACTTGATTGACTGCATTCTATGTAGACACCCATTCCCCAAGCTCGGGTGCACTTGGACACACACCGAGACCCCTATATATGTTTCTTATCAGATTCTCTGGGCGCATAGTTATTGAAGTTTTTACAAGCTTATATGTGAAGAGTTTTGGATGCCCATGTATGAGATGATCTTCAACAAAGAGCCCAACTACTTGTCAGATAATTCCATGGACGTTATTTGTGAATATGGGGATTACTTTTTCTATCAGGAAGGGACATACCTGAGGATGTATGCAGGATCCAAATCCCCATCACTACTGCCCAAATATGCCACGTACTATGTAGTCCATAAATAAGCAGTCAAGAATTTGTTCATTAATGGAGTAGGTAACTTCCTCTTTAACATGAAAAAGTAAACCTTCCCACCACTACCCTTTTGCATAAGAAGTTACAAATTCACTAAAGTCAAAGGTGCCTTCGAGTTTGTAAAAAAATTGAAAATTTTCACTTTGGGGAGAAGAGTTTCCATAGAAATGGCACAAATGGAAAAGTTGCACAACGTTAGCATGACCATTGGGATACGCTATGAATACTCTCATCACTTCGATAAGGATGAAGAGGTATACTGAAATTCCAGTAACATGACTACGCTGAGTAAGAGGCTCAAGAAGAAAGGCGGCACCAATGGGGGTAAAGGTAGCAGTAGTACAACAGAGAAGCAGTTGCAGAAGAAAAAAGATGAGGCCTTGAAGTTGCAGCAAGCCGAGGCCGAAAGGAAACAAAAGGAAGAAGCAGAAAAGAAACAAGAAAAAGAGGCTCAGAGGCAGAAAGAAGAATAAAACCAATTAAGGTAAGAGTAGGACGAAAGAAAACAAAAGGAAGCTAAGAAAGTAGCTGAGGAACAAAAGAAGAAGCAGGAGGAAGAAAATCTTAGGGAAGAATTAGACTAAGAAGAAGCTATGAACAACCCGATAGACCCTCCCACTTCATCAGTTAGAACAATCATGGGTGGCCACATTCCTTATGCAGAACTTGGGCTCACTCTGTTCACCCTGTCTAAGTAGCACACAGTGGCTGATCCGAAAACAAGATCTTTGCTACTCTATGACGTTAACATGAATTGCATAAAGAGCATGAATGAAGCTCACAAACCCATAAGAAGAGAACCAAACAACATAGACAATACGCACATAAAGACAACAAGTTGATAACGGAGTTCGTCCAGGATGGACTACGTCTCCGGGCCTGCTTCTCAATAGGAGGGCCGATCTATAATCTCAGCATAAGGCAAAATACATGGCAATGATACAATGATACCTTGGCGACAATGGTTAGGAAGAGAACCACTGCCCAAAACACAACAAGACTGCTTCCAGCAACTCCAAAGCCTGAAGACGGTGGAAAACGAGTATAAACACTCGTACCTTCCTCCTGCAGAGCTACGCAATCTCCCTTCTCTCCTTTAGCTACAAAGTCTCCACTCCAAAGCATGAGTGGGAAATGGCAAATGAATGGGTTTATATAGGTTGGCTTGCCCTCTTCACATGACTCTCATGGATTCCTTTGGTTACAACTAATTTGCCTATCTTGGCCTTGGTTACAACTTCCCCAAGTTGGTTTTCATGTGGTTGGGCTTTTTATTAAATAATAAACCAACATATTTAAAAATACCCTTTTAAAATATAGTTAAAACCATATTATAATAATAACCACTTTTAATACTTTAACCCAAAGTCTGTTATGCAATATGGTGGCGCTCCAACCCATATATTAGGTGGCATGTAACGTTTGAAAGTTTGTTATAACACATGTGACCATGTGTTAAAGAGTGGGCGCGTTGAATGGGATGATGGGAGCGGTGATTGTAACCACCCTCCCAATTCATTTAAAGAGCACATGCATGGGTTTCAAGTGGCATGGGTTGTTGTGACCCCTGCGCTGGCACCTCTGCCTTGAGCTCCCCATTGTGTGGCCGTGTGGCAGGACCAAGGGTTAGGGATAGCCCCAGCCCCTTTTTGCGCCCATATAAACATTCCACATACTTTAAATATGAGAACCTAATCACCCATACCGTTAACCACACGTAGCCCGAGTGGTGAAGGCGCTTAGCTTCTTTGCAGAGGTCATGGGGTCGAACCCCGCGGAGGCACATTATTTTGCATTTGACCATTTTGGCCAATTCGGGCCTACCATGTGGTAGGCCCTGATTGGTCCAAATCATCAGCCAATTGTTGACCAGCTCAGCTGAGTCATCTACCATGTCACCATCCGTACACCCAGTCAACAGTATGCCAGCTCGGATCCATACTGCCATGTGTCACCTTGTGATTGGTCTGTACTGTACAGATGCCATGTGTCATCCTCTGAGTGGTGCCACATGTTGTATTTTGGTTGGTCCGTACACCTTCCATGTCATCTTGTCCATACCGTATAGATTCCACGTGTCACCCTGTGGGTGGTGCCACGTGGCACCTCTTTTTGCCAATTTTGCCTGTTGACCTCATAGAACAGAACACGATAACTTTCTCATATGGAGTCTGTTTGAGGTGAAACAAACATCGTTGGAATCGTCTTGAAGAGCCCTTCGATCGGGTTCTAGTTTTGCTGAGATTGGAGGACTTCAAAAAAATTTCCTTCTTGGATCCTCCTGGATCATTCCTCCCCACTAAGAATCTTTTGGCCTCCAAAAACCTTTACTAATCAACAGATAGGTGAGGGAATTTCTCCCTCACTTTATCCTTCTTGATCCACTTGGATTTGCTTGGATGAGTGCCTCTGATGCCCACTCGAAGATAATCAACATCACCTCTGCGAGAAGTCCTTGTTCTTCTGTCCAAGATGACATCTTCCTTTAGCTCATCCATGTACTCAGGAGCAAATTCATCAACTGATGGAAATGAGACATTCTCCCTTTCATCCATGATCATGGGAGGCTCATAGAGTTTCAAGTTCTCCACATTCAACACTGAGTAGATCTGCATGTATGGCGGTAGCTCTAAGTGAAAATCTTTCGTCCCAATCTTCTCCAAGATGGTGCAGGGACCATATCTAATAGGCTTGAGCTTATTTCCTTCTCCTTTCATCCTCTCCTTGCTGATGTGAAGCGACACTTGATCTCCCACTTGAAATTGATGATCAACTCTATGCTTGTCATGGTGAGCCTTGTACTGGGCTTGACTCTTCTCCAACTTCTCTTGCACTGCTCGATGTACCTGTTGAACTCTCTGAATGAACCTGCGAGATTTGTCTTCATCCTTGGAAGTGCTTGAACCAACCTCTCTCCCATAAGTCAATTCCAATGGATTCTTTGGAAAGTACCCAAAGCATGTCTCAAATGGTGAGCTCTGAGTGGAAGAATGCATAGCCCTGTTGTAAGCATGCTGCACATACTGGATCTGTTCATCCCATAACTTAAGATGATTGTTGCAATAGCCTCGAAGCAAATGGACAACTATCCTGTTGAATACCTTTGTCTTCTCATCGGTCTGTGGATGGAAAGCAGTGCTCCTCTTCAGCTTGGTGTCCATCATACACCATAACTTTGTCCAAAACTCTCCAAGAAATCGGGAGTCCCGATCCGAAATAATGGACGTATGAAGTCCAAAGTGAACCCATACATGCTGAAAGAAGAGAGAAGCAGCCTGCTCTGCAGTGACCTGCTTTTTACATGGAATAAGAATACACATCTTGCTAAACCTATCCACGACCACATATAAGTAGTCATGACCCCTCCTAGGCATAGGCAAACCCCCCACAAAATCCATGGAAATGCTTTTCCAAGGATGGGAAGGAACAGGAAGTGGTGAGTACAGACCAAATTTTCTATTAGTGGGCTTACAAGTAGAGCACATCACACACCCCTGTACATATTTTGTTACAATGTCTTTCATGCGAGTCCAATACACGAGTCTTTGCAAATAAGCCAAAGTCTTACCTACCCCAAAATGCCCAGATACAAGAGAAGTATGAGCTTCTCGTATTACATGGACTCTTTCACTGATAGGAACACATAACTTGCCCAAATGATAGAGCAACTTTCCCTGCAAATAGTAGTCTTCCACCTGTGTGCCATTGGTTAGCTTCTCATAAATTTCCTTGAAATCATCATCAGTAGCATACTGCTCAATATAACTTTCATGGGACAAAGAAGCATTTTTCAAAACAATAGATGCAACAATAGGAGGTCTAGAAAGCATATCTGCCACTTTGTTACTAGTACCCTTCTTGTACTTGATCACTAGATGGAATTGTTGAAGAAATCCCATCCAATTGAAATGACGAGCTTGCTGGAGCTTAGTCTGGGACTGGAGATACTGCAAGGGCTGATGATCGGTATGGATGATCGTCTCCTTACCCATCAAGTAGTGTTTCCACTTCTTAACACTCTGAACCAAAGCATACAACTCTTTGTCATAGGTGGGGTAGTTGATCACTACTTGAGTAAAAGTCTCTGAATGGTAGCAAATAGGCTTGCGGTGTTGCATCAATACTGTCCCCATGGCATATCCACTAGCATCTGTCTCTATCTCAAATGGATGCTGCAAATCAGGCAAGG